>KK499771.1:1125340-1360752 GCA_000688715.1 Glossina pallidipes | reverse complement strand
ATATATATATATATATATATATATATATATATATATATATATGTGTGTGTGCGTGTGTGCGCGTGTGTAAGTGAAGTTTTCAACATAATAGTAAACATTTAAAAAGTTTTCACTGTTTTTTTTCCCTTGTTCGCTTTTTTTCATTTTTTGATTTTCGACTGCAGTACTTTACAATTGCTTTTTAAAATAGATTTTATATTTAAGTGCGGTTCGTTCTATACTCTGGATATGGTTTTTTTCTCTTGTTGGTTTGCGTTAGTGTTGTTGTGCACAGCCCTACGTTTCTCTTGTATCAAATACTGGCTATTGTAACGTATGCGAGCTAAGTTGTGTGAAAATTCATTCGCAGCAAGAGGAATGAAACAAAATAGGGATAGCAATAGAAAACACAAGATTTACACTAACTAATATATACGGTATACGCGTTATGTATGTGCATGTGTTTGTTTTTGTCCGTCTGTATGTGTATACTTTATAAGAGCAATAGTAGTAGTCGTTAGTTCAACATAGAGTTTCATTAGTGGCCTTGATTTATTGGAATTTGTTGTCTTTCGCCTCAGTTTTTCTGAAAAACTTGCACGTTTTTTTTGTATCCTACCATCGAACGATGGAAGGTGTATGAATATTATCGTTTCATATATGTAACATTTGAAATTAAATAAAGGATTATCCACACGCCCCATTAACGTAAGATTTTTACGTTGAATACCCCATTTGCCGATTCATATATTCTTGAATCTCAGGTGTTAAAATTTCCGAATGTAAACTGGGGGAAGCTCAAGTTCGTATTAGAAGCCTTCCAGTTTTTGGAAGATATCTTTAGCTTTTTAATTAAAAGGCGTAGATTTTGATTTGTTTTTTGTTTTTTGCAAGAGAGTATAACTGAGTGAAAAGATTGAAGTTCTCTTTTCACTGTAGCCATCGTTGCGAAATTAAAAAAAAAAAGAATGGAATTATTTTATATATAATTCGCACACAATTTACAACTAACATGTAATGTTTGATTAAAATCACACTTGGACTAATATAGGGGCTGGGTATTTGAAATTCGCATTAAAATATTTATAGATTTCTACTTGTTTTCTTCTGGTCTTTAAAGCGATATTGTTGTCGTTGACGTTGTTGACGTTGTTGGCTCTTGTTGTTACTGCGTTAAAGTAGAAAACAACAAGCAAAATTTTTCAAACTTCAATAAATTACATTTAGCGAATTTAGTGATTTTTATGTAGTCCTTTCCAGGAGTATTTTCCTTTTCTTTTAAAGTTGTTTTGATGCTTTTGAACTTTTCAACTGCGCTTTATAGAATAATATGTGCACGCTACTATCATTTCGACCCGGTAAACATGAAAAAAGTAGACAAACAGAATGAGAATAAGAATCTCTCGTGAATTTATTGTATATTTTCAGATTTATCGTAAAGTGTTCCTAGGACATTTCAGCGCTTCAGACGGTTATGTGGTTGTCAAGCACGCAAGAATATATATACGAACTTTCTATTTCATATACAAGACGCGTCAAAATTCACGCAATACTCAAGTTTTGCGCCATTTATACGGTAAAGTGTCGCCAGTGAAAACAAGAGGTAGTATAACAGCTTCGATACTTCGGTCTTATTCAATATGGAGCATTATACGATAGAACTCGACTTTGTAAAAGTAATGGGGGTCTGTTTGATTTTTCGAACAAAAACCTCGTCAGCGATGAGACTCATTTTCATCTTGCTGATGGCTTGGGTAAACGACAGTGAGATCGCAAATGTGTTCCCCAAAACCTACAGACGATTGTAGAGAAACGAGGGCATGCGCAACTTGTCGCTGCTGATTTAGGGATGGTGGCATTATTCGACCATTCCCGCGATAACATTTACCGGTGTTCGCTAAATAAGTTCGTTTTGTAAGTAAATTGCAATCCGAGAAACAAATTATTGGATGAGTCATCTCCCTCTTACGTGAATTTTGGGATATCCCGTAAAATATTTCTACCTAAACCGGAATGATTGTTGATGTAATTATTTCATGTAATAAATGAAAGTACATTGAATAAAAGAAAATATTAGAGAGAAAGACAGAGAGAAAAAAAATGAATAGATAGAGAGCGAGAGAGGGAGAGATAGCGAGAGTGCACAATTGTGGTTCAGCTACTTTCTTGCAACCGATCGCAATATTGATGAAAATTCGCTTCAAGAACAGCTGGCACTACGCCGCGCACTGCCTTATTAGTTACTAATTGACCGCTTAATTAGAAAAGGGAATGACAAGGTAAACGTATTTCCGCTAATTTCAGTAACGTAAATGTAATTCATATTTCCGGACGGAAAGGTTTAACAATTTTAAATATTTCTTTCTTGACTTTACTTGTAATTACTAGATTAACAGCCGTTCGAACCGACACAAACTAATTTAATCAACTTTTTTCAAATATCGAAAGATAAAGTTAACGCCGATAATTTTCAGTATGAAATCTTTAAAGCATCTCTTGATTGTGGCGTGTATTTTTCTTACGACATCCTTCACAGTCGCGTAATCTGACAGATAGCAAGTCGTTATGAGTAACATGTTGTTTGTTAACAGTGTACACTATGTCAATTCGTGGACGTGATTCTATGGCTACGTTACAAATAAAACGATAAAATCAATATATCTTTCTATGTTGCATGCAAAAACAGAAATTTGGCAAATTTGAACGACGTTTCTTGCTATACGACTAGTCCGAAAATAAAAACAGTTTCGCTGTTGTTTTGCTTCGATTTCCTTTTCTTTGGTTTATTATTGTTTTGATATAAGGTTTAATATTGTTTTCGACTTATGCTTCTTCGTTTGTTTCGTCGTCTTCTTTCACGCACTCTTGCTACTAAAACAAAAAATCGTAAGGGAACAATCACAGGTTGTGTTTTAAGTTTTTCCGAGAGCTGAAGTAGCATTCCAATCTTAATGCAGTCGAAGCAAATAGCAAATGTATAATGTTTTTGTTAAGAAAAAGGTTTTTATTAAGAAAAGCAACTACATCACCACATCTCTTAGGTAGCTTAATCAATTTTTATATTCGTTGCCGGAGGGTAAATAGTAATCGAAAAGTATTTAATTTAAACAGAGGAAAAAGCGGTCGGTAATCATTCAGATATATTTAACCCGGTTCCGCTATTTGCAGTGCACAACGCTTTGGAAACACTTGGCAAGTTATCCTTTAGGTCAAACTAAACGTGATTCGGTTAACTCTACTAAGTATGTAGGGTTCTTAAGGCTAAAGAGCTAAATAATTTGTTTCACAAATTATACGCAAGTTTCATGGAAAAGATGCGCTTCCGGCTAATCAATGGCGGATAATTTTTACATTTACTTTACGAAACACTCCCCTCTGTACGTGCAAAAATGGAAAGTAATCGACCATGCCCACACAAATTTAGTCGGGATTAAATTTTTTCCTTTCACTTTTTTGAGATTTTCTTCTCATTTATCATAAGGCAAGCAAGACAGAATGCTTACAACTATTTTGTACATTCCTCAAAAGCAGATATACTACATACATTACGCATAGTAGTCCTCGTGCGCGGCGATCGTGTGTTTTCGAATGCGGCAAATATTTGCAGTACTTTTATAACTAATTTGTGATGTGTTGATAATCTTGGAAAATGTACAAGTAATAATCGGTCAAGTATTTCAGTTTTTATATAAATTATGGTGCTGGCAATATTAAAAGTGATTGTTAACATTATGGCGTTGTGGATCTCAAAGGATGGTTCCGGAATGTTGTTTTAGTAAATACCAGCTGAGTAATTTCGTGCATGAAGTTGTCAGACCTGATCCTTTAGGAATCGTGGAATGAAAAGCTTTTTTTGATTGCGAAGTAACAATACTTACTGAGTTACAGTAGGCACTGGCACAGTAGGCGGTGGCAATTAAAAAATACGAATTTCCCATCATCACAAATTGACTCCGCCGCACCACGAATGTACAGCTATTGGTGGTCGGGTGTATGCGACGATTATGGACAAAGCAAAAGATTTGCTATGATCGTGTGAGGGCTGCAGAGGGATATATATAAATCTTTAATCGTTGCTTTTGCAAACGAGAACAGCGTTTTGCAAAATTAGGAAACGGTTCAGTGACTTAACTAATGTCTTCGAAGAGTTGAATACATCCTTTAAAAAGCGTATACGGCTAGATGCACCCTCATCCTTGGATAAATGCAAGGCTGCTAATCAGGCTGGAGATGGCGAGCCATACGTCGGCTAACACGTCTGGGGGGTCCACTTCTGATACTATGTCTGTTAAGCCTTAAGGGTGTGTTTCGGCTCTTCCGTCGAGTCGCTTCCGTTTGATGGCACTAAATCGGTCATTGCGGTGTCAGATGTTGGGATGGAGGTCCCGTCGATTCGTGTTCTTCCTCTATCTGGTTCATCTTTAAATAAAGCTTATTCTTCTGGGTCGTCACGTTCAGGTGGGGTTATTGTTGGCTATGAGGTTGGTTCAAAGTCTAGGGAAATACAAGGAGCTAAATTCTCGAAACGAGCAACTACGAAGAATAATAACTTTGAAGTTGGGTGCAATGAATTAGCTGCAGGCAGACAGGTTGAAATGACCAGTGACCAGTGGCGCGGGCTCCGTTATTCTCAGCAATGGTTCGGGAAAGCCGCGTGATTCGCAGGATGCTGATGCTGACTCTGTATCCGTTTTAAGCGCCAACGTGAGATGAAGGGTTTTGTATCTATCGTGGTGGTGTTACTAAACTCTTCGGAGGGGACCGCCGCTGATTAGGATTCTCATCAATTGGTGGTGGTACCTAAGGAAGCGATTGTGAATTATTTAAGAAAGAGGCTCTCAGAAGTAGATGCGGAGAAATGTAGTATTTTTAAGTTCAATTCCGAACGGCAGAGAGATATTGTTTTTTTCAAAATTTATTGGGTCGGCAGTCCTATTTGAACGCACTATGTTCACAAAATTTTGGTCTCAGGCCATTGTGCTGGCGGTAGTAGGAGTTTGGCGTTGCCAAATTTATTACCGACATCAGTCGATTTTGAAAGAGACCTGACTTGTGCTTAAGTTTGTGTTCATATTGTCTCTTGCTGCAAGCTAGCATCTCCAATCTACAATTATGGTGCGTGCTAATTTAGGCTAGACTTGAAATAAATGTAACACTTACAATACATACAATACCTTCTTTTAGCTTACGTTGCCGAGTTTTTTATTGAAAACTTTGGCGGATTTAATGTACTTCTTGCAACTGCCCACCAAGTCAACTACAGACACACGACGATCTGACGAATATTGAACAAAACATTTTCGTAATCAATCCTGACCTCGCCAGTAAGCTACGGATACAAATCAAAACATTGTTATGCAAACTTGAGAAACCTAGAAAAAGCGGTGCGCAGTTCATAGGCGTATTCAGAACAAATTAATTGCTTGAATTTGCTAAGCTTAGCTAAGATACAAGAAATGGGAATCTAAAGCCACGAGCGGTAACAAGCGATCGAAATCAATCTTTGCGGACAACGACATGCAGGGGAAATCTTTCATAATTTTTTCTTTCTTATGGGCTATGAAGCTTCAACTTCGTGTTAAAGTATCTAGAAAGATATCAGTCACCCGCTCTGAGTTGAGCCAGAATTAATTGGTATTCAATAATTTAGGGTAAAAAACAAATAAATCAGTAAATTATATTCGGCTGGGGTCAAATCCCGTATATAGCACTCATTTACTACGCTACGGTAGGATGGAGTTGATATTCCAAGTTTTATGTAAGAAGATTAATATGAAGGAGTTTTAGAAGCGTTAGATGATTTACTAACAAGTTTTATTAAGAACTTGTATCAGCGGCGCAGACACTGATGGGTTAGCTTTTGTTTCGGGTTCTATAGAATTCTCTAAAGAGAACGAACCGTCCAAGTGAAAATGATTTTGATTTTAGAAAAAAAATGATCAACCAGAGAGAAGGTGCAGATATGGTTTCATGATCTTATCCTAAAAATTTTACACACATATTGTTACTTTTGACCACATAAAGCTTCATATCTTTTAGAAGTTATGCTATTGTTATCTTGTCGCCCGATCTTGATCCAAGCTATATAAATATTTTCTATTACATATATAAAAATGATTATAATTAACTCATAATCGATTAAAAATTTCAAATCTCATTTGAGCGTCTTAAGTAAAGTTGAGTGTGTATTCTATGCTTTCGTGCTTTCATGCCTGAACGGACGCGATTCTTCTCAGTTTTTTGAAGTTTTTGAGTTTTGTTTGCCGACAAGCAAAGGCAACTTGTGCACAATAGCTACGGTACGGTAGTCAGAAATATTTATTTGTTTTCTTACATTGGAGAAGATAGACGGGCCAAATTGCTTAAAGGCGTGAATCCTAATAAATATATTGAAAAGCGCATAATGTAGTGTAGACTTGTTTTGGTGAAAAGAAAAACAACCAAATCAATCTGTTAGTGACGTTGACCGAAAGGAAGAGGTTTATGATTTTGTTATAAATCCGCTTTGGTCATCCAACCAAAATCGAATAATTTAATCTCAAGCGAAGCAGAATTTGAAATTTTCCCCTCTATTATATTGTGATCCTGCAAAAGAAATTTCATTCTATATATGAACGAAACACGGCTGCAATAAATATGAAACATTGTGACTCGTAACCTATGAAAGATGTTGATCTAAGATCTGATGCCTGTATTGTTTGTAGCAATAAACAAATTATTTTGCAATTTTAATTTATTACTTTGTTTATTGGCAAGTACGATGAATTTGCCTTAAAAGGAATATAATTTTCTTACGTTAAGTACTTTTTAAGTAATTCGACTTTCGATTCAAATTTATTTATATTCACTGATTGAAAAATGTCTGAAAGCTTTCACGTTTAAGAATCTTTTGATGTGTATAAAGCTATTACATTTAAAGTGTTTGTATTTAGCAAACGACCTTTTCATTTCATTTATAAATGATTTGAAAGCAAGAATCACATGTTTTCATAAAACGGTTATTTGGGAGAATGCTATAATACCTGAGTTGCAATAAATTTTCTGGCATAAACAGACCCCCGCACCCACACACAGTATACTATGCGATGTGCAAGAGAAAATTACTTACAACACTACAGATCCGGAAACTATCCTCTTGATATGCAGTCATTCAAGGCAAGTAACAGCAAATTGCAAATGCATGCAGGTGATGTTATGCACTGTCTGGATTATATATACATACATATATATATAAATATATATATATATATATATATATATATATGTATATGTGTGTAAGTAAGTAAGTAAGCCTTTTGTATGTACAATAGGCCTAATTGCTGGCATTTCGATAAAAAGTTAGCAATGAGTTGTTGGCTTCTGTTACGTACTCCTTGGTATCAATATGGATTTGAAATTTTTCAAAAATTCTATTGATTTTACGTATGTTTGCTTTGGAAAGCGGCTGCCTTTGTGTATGCTATACTAAACTGTTTGTATTTTTGAACTGGCAACAATTAACGAACATTTATCAATGCAACAAGGAGTAGAATGTGCTTACGAAGAGTGGCGGAGGCATGTCATAGATTCGATTTCTGAAAGTGAAGGTATTCTTCTATTTTTTATTAATTTTGATGGCAATGAAATACATTTTTTTTCTTTCTTCTACGTTTGCTTTTTTAACAAACTGCAAGTCGAAAAACAGTTATTAACAAGTATTAAATTTGGTAAATGAAAAAAAAAAAACAAAAGAAGGGAAGAAGAAAAGAAAAGGAAAACAGGTGAATAGTTTTAGAACAATATGGAAATTTATCTAAACAGCTTGTACTGTCTGTCTGTTCAATTGTTTGTTGTTTCTTGTGAAAATGCGATGGACGACTATCTCAAGCAAAAGTATGAAAAGTGTTTTATGAACCTGAACGGAAAGAAACAACTGCCATTAAATTACATGCATACATTTGCTCATATATATTACATATAAGGAACGTGTGTGCTTGATTATGCCCGCTACACATGGTTTATCTTTGCGTATGCATTCTTGTGTGCAGGCATATCTGTTGTGCGCTGGCCACATCAGTGCCTCACAATTGCAATCTATATGCAATTTTTCCTAAAACTTTTTTGGTGCAATACAGTTTAACTGTTACAACAATAGCTATAATGACTTCGGTCGGTGTGTTTGTGTGTTTGCAATTTTCATGAAAACCGCAACTTAAAGGAACGTCGTTGCATACGAAAATGTTGTTTCCTTTTTTTCACTGTTTTTCGGCAAATTGTTGCAATATCTTTAGCCTTAAGCCGTTTTATAAGGGGGTTTTCGTAAACACCAACCAACTAACCAGCCAGCCAACCGACAAAGCCAGCCAGTCGGGCAGACAGTAGGCAGCCAGGCAGGCAGCTCAACCAGCCAACCAATTTATTCGAATTTCGGACTAGGTGCAGAAACTGCAGTTAGTAGCAAACACCTGCAATTTGGTGGCGTACCTCAGCTCCTAACAAATTCAGCTTTAAGCACAATTGCTTGGGCTGTTTTTGTTGCTATTGTAATAGTTTAAGGCTTAAAATTCAAGTGTAGTAGTTTTGAATTCGTGCTAGTTTTGCTTGCTTGCGCGCGTGAGTATATATATATATGTGTGTGTTTATGTATGTTTGTATAAACGGCAACATTTGCTAAAAATTGCATTTGTTTGCTTATGGTTCTTCATTTTTTTTTTCTCCTTTTTCGGTTTCTATTGCTCTTGCTCTGCTAAAACTTTGTTACCTTTTTTAATGCCTTCGAAAATCCTTTCCCAACAGCAGAAAAAACCGCAAAAGTTTAGCTCATTGGTAGGATTTTTAAACAGCATAACCTACACAAACGCTTGCACATGCCTATATACAAACACACAGGTACATACGCATATGTATACGCTAACGAATTAGGCAAACGTTTTCGTTGCTGTTTTTTGCTGTTACGGTAAACGGTAAAAAGAAAATTGCTGACAGCTTTGAAATCCTTATAATGCAGAACCGACATTTTGTATGTTGTTATACATATCCATGCACACATACACACACACACACACACACACACATATATATATATATATATATATATATATATATATAATGTATATATGTGTACATTAACTATGAGTATACTTGGAGATTGTTTTGTTCTGCTGTAATATGGTAGAGTTCGGTTCGCTATGTGCATTTAGAAATTGGTTGTTGGCTGCTTTTGCTTTGGTTTGCTTTGCTGCCTTCGTTAATGATACGGAAACGGAAAACTGTTTGCCAAGAGAAATTAAAGCCAACAAAAAAAGTTCCCCTTTTTTCTTCGCGTGCGAAAGGGGGAGAAGGGTGGAGGTGAGGAGGCGTCATAAAATCAAAATGTTATGCCGAGCAAACTGAAAACTGCACTTTTAGTTAGTCGTGAAAAAGCAACAATAATAACGGAAATAAAGAAAAAAAACAAAGCGCACATGCACACGTAACCAACAAATATATTGTGGCTGCATTCTCTTGCGTGAATATTAGATAATTTCAAGTAACGCACACCCGGAAATTCAGCTCTTCGTTATCTTGCAACGCAGGCCTACCCGTCAATCATTGCAGTAATTTTTTCTTAATTATTTATCATCTAAACGATAATATGTCAAATACATCATATTCACATGTTAAAGCACAACACCTACAAACTGCTGCACATGTATACTTATTGCATATATCCTGTGGCGATGGATCACCCCAACCAGTAATGTTTTCATATATTTCGTAGTTATTTTTCGAATATTAGTTACGCGATTATTAGCAAAGAATGGTTTGTGCTCTCTTGCATGTGTGTCTGCATGCGTGTGTATTTTCTGTCCCGTGAGATAGTTCGTTAAGCATCTGGCGTCAATCATGTGTAAACCACAGAGAGAACAACAGTTTTATATATTTATGTAGTTGTTTTTTTTTTATTTGCTTTGTTTTTATTTAATTGCTTACTTTATTATTCGGTATCAATCCAGTCATTAACTATCACCTTCCTGCTAACTGTCAGGTCGCATACGATACCGATGGATTTAAGAGTAGAAAACGTGAGAAATATAGAATTTGAAAATAACTATTTTTTGTGTTTTGCTGGAGTTTACATAATGAAGACAGCTTTTAATATGAAAAGAAAACAACTTGTTTTATTAAGTGAGTCCTTGAGGGAAACAGTAAAATGTTTTTGTTAGTAGGAGGCGCATTCATTAATTTATCCGGCCCATTTTCAGATCAAATGCTTAGATGACTGTGACAAATGTTTCCGTAGCATTTTAATCGTTTGTGTTCACAGCTTGTAAACTATTGGAAATAATTGAAACTAAATACTTTTCTTTGTTCTTGCAGTTATTAGATGTTTTCTTATTTTCAATATTTCCAATCACTCAGAAGAGTAACATGGCGACGGTCAGAAAAAAGTGAGGGAAGAGAAAGAGATAGGGAGCAGATACGTGGGTTATGTACCCACGTGGGCGCTAACGCAACTAAAGTAAATTTTGTCGTACTTGAGATTTGAACCCTCGAACCCTGACTTGATAGTGGAGTTTGTGATCTACCCGGCTTCTCACGGGTTATTACATACGTATTTGGCGCCGCTGAAAGTTTCAACTTTCTTTACTAAACGCTACAACTTACAGGATGCCGGTAACAGACCGATTGACAGGATAAAATTCACTCATAATCCGTCCTTATGTGCACAAGAAAATATTGATAGAACTTTTGTTATTTTTCTATCCAATTTTTCTTTCAATCAAAATGAATTTCATTTAAGTATATCATGGCTTTTATTATTCATCATTTTTGTAGAGAAAGCATTATTTCATCAATGTAGAACTCCTGAAATATCTCCACGAAAAACAGCCAAGCGAATGCTTTTCACATTCTTGCTCTAATATTAAGTTTGTGCCATTAAAAGCGTTCTCCAAAGTGCGAAACACATGGTAGTCGTATGAGGCAATGATCAATTATTGACCAATTCTGGCCATTATTTTGCATTACTACTCAATTGCTTGCACCGGAAACACAGACGTATGTGGTCCAAATTTACTACAGTTAACTTTAATATCAAATTAGTACCACGGACCAATTTTCAGGGTAAAGATTTATTTTCCGCCCAAACGTTTACATAAGAGGGTGTTCAAAAAATTAAACCACCTATACAAATTTTTTTACATTACTTGAATATGCCGCAATATTTATACCAAGCCACATCTATCGAGGAATTTTTCAAATTGGAAAATTAGGAAGCTTTTACAAGATTCCCCGAACCAGTTCATTCTGATATGCATTATTTCGGCTCAAGGGGGAACCTTACGAAAATGGGATTGCTGCAGACGACTGTTACAATCAGTTTTGAGCAATCGTTCTATGAACAATGGGTGCAATTTTCAAAATCTCTCGAGCAAAATCACTCGAGTAATAGTGTTTCGATATACAAAATTTGTCACTATTTGGCGCAACAGGAAAGCGACTTTCATATGAAACCGTCCAAGGAAATATCGAACAGTAGATACAAAACGATCACACCTTTCTTAATCACTTTTTAAAAGCTTGCTTTCTTTCGCGAACAAAATAGCGTTTAGACTTTGAACTAAATTAGGGGGACGAGCCAATGATTGGCTTCATTATGTCTTTGACCTGCAATTGAATTGCATTAGATTTCATATTTTGATTTTTATATAAAGACTTTTCTTTCATCTATTATTTGCGCGTAACATATTAAATGCAGACAAGATGGTAGGTAGCAGATGAAGGTGTAAGCACGCGCCACTTTCAGCGCAATGTAATATTCTTCATCATTTATGGGTAAGACTTGCGTAGCAATTCGCTGCATATCCACATAGCTGTCTTATGAATTCTATCTATAATTCAAGCACCATTGATAATTATTTTTTAATATCGCTAGGAAATCGAAACAACGTGAGTCGATTCTTCAATAACTGACTGTTTCAATGAATTTTGTGTCGCTCCACAGTGATTCAGGTTGATTTGCATTAACTTCAGTTGTAGTTTTAATTACAGACATCTGATGTGAAGGGCAGCACCTAACCCCGATAGAATGTTTCTGTATATGCGCACATTACCACGTAAAAATTAGCAAACGCGTCATACGCACAGCGGCAGGACAAAATAAAGTTATGGTAGATATCTCATCTTGTCTTTTTTGTAGGTAGGTAGGTAGGTTGGTCGCTTCTTTTTTTCCATGCTGCTAACTGTCAATTATTAATCAGTACACTTTTGTCACTCTGACATTGCGTTTAATTCAATCACGAGCACAATGAAACCATAAAAACGACACAATATTAAACAAAAACCTTTTTATTGTTTATCGTTATCGTTTGTGTAAATTCGAAAATGCCTATTGCGCATATATATATATAGATATATATGTATGTGTTCTTTTGGTGTTTGTGTGCATATATATAAACGTAAAAATATGTTGCACGTAGTAAGTGTCAATTAAAACTCAAACAATCAAAACGTTCGTTCGGATTCATTTATTTGAACTTATCTCCTCGACCTCTCTTCTTAATATATGTGACATAACATTGTGCTTTTTATTATTTAATAAATCTCTTTTGCTTCGATTATCACTATCGATTGAAACATTTGTGCTACCAAGTTAAAAATTGAATATAATTAATTTATGATCGGCTCGAGTGAACGTACATATTATAAACGAGGAGAATGAAGAAGTGTGCTTTTGTAAACTGGCCATCATTCCCGATGACTTTATCGCATGGGCCATAGAGTGTAGCGGTAAATACACTAGCAGAAGAAGTGAAGCCTTGCTTAGAGCATTCGTAAATTTAGATGTAGGACAACTACACGACAACGGTATTCATATGCTAAAAATGTTTCCGGATAGACAATGACAGATATCACCTATGCCTCCAATTCGCTCCTATGGCACTGCCATTGGCAGTGATTAGTGAGAAAACTATGTCACGAAGCCTGGTCGCGCGTATTGTAGTTTCTCTGCGTTGAAGAGGTTTGCGTTGTCATAACGATCGAGCTGAGGAAAGCTGAACGTGTTCGCAGTATATTGCGGACAATGAACTCAATATGGGCGCATTGAGCGACGGATAAGACGGCTCTCGCGACGTAAAACTTAACGGTCTTTCCATAGGGATTACCGCTCCAGGTGCGAGTGCGTTTTATTAGGTTCAAATCCTTCATTGACTCTAGCCTTTAAATGCTCTCTATTATGTTTTTGTGTATTAATACGTATGCGTGCATACATTCTTACATATATTCATATATATATGCAATTAAATTCACTTGACATGTATATTCAACAAATCTCAGCCCATTTCGTTTTATTCTTTTATGCAGTCCCATACACATATGTATATGCATATGTTCTTAAATACATAAAAAAAAGCAAAAAACGATTTTTTTTTTAAACTAATATTTGCCCGTCTAACTGTCTGACACTCAGTGTTATGGCTGTATAAAACGGGTTGAATGTAATGTCCTTTGCCGCAATAGCAACGAAAACATTCCTTCGACAAACATTGATAATTCATAACAGTACAAACAACAATAGCAACGTCACGTTCATATGAGCTCTATGCAAAATAAAAAAACAAAAACCCGTAAGAAAGCTATATCTGTTTTCGATGAATATGTGATCTCCACCATGTCGAACGAATATATAAAAAATGGTATTTTGTTAATTATGGGCGTGTAAATTAATACAAATTGTCTTTGCATAGAATATACATAATATATAAAGTAAATATTTTTATAATAATTTCAACTCGATATCGTTATAATTTTTTTACCCCATGCAGTCTAAAGACAATTTATTTCAAACTCATTTTATGTGCTTCAATTAAATTGCAACCAAAAAAAAAATTACTTTTTATATTAATTTTTTCGGCCGCGAAAATTCTGATATCAAATAGTCATGGAGCAGCCACACACCTGGACAACAGGATTAAGTCGACTCAGGTCCTTAGATGGACTAAAATTTCTGATTTCTGGATGTTACAAAAGAAAACATGAACTTGGTAGAGTATCTTTTGGTGGTGCGTACAAAAAAAAAGAAGAAAAAAAGAAATAATAATAACAATAACAATGCGACAACTCAACACACGCTCAGCAAAAGTTTCATGATATTGTGCTGAAAGAAAAGAAAAAAAAAATATTAACAGAAAATGTAGCGAATAAATGAAAATAGTAAAGCACACAGCACACAGACCGCTTTGCATACAATAGAGTTGTAACAGCTGCATCAATACTAAAATTGGTGTGCATGTCCTTTAGGTCCTCCTCTATCGAATTAAAATTTGTACACATAAGACACAAAGCTTATGCATTCGTTTGTTATATATGTAAATATGTATATGTGTTTGCGTACATGTCTATGTGCATACATACATTGTAGATATGTATTTAGGCAGACCTTTTAATTTGTTTGTCGAACACATTATGGCTTGTGTTTTTACATATGTTTCTTTTTACATAAAGCCTTGACATAGAAAATAGTGTTCATTGTTAATGTGTGCAGTAGCAAAGCGTATACAAAATGGTGTCATAGCAAATCATTGCACACACAACTGATGAACTGACCTTAATATGTATTTTACTCTATACATGCATCCCCTTACCAATCCTCAGCTGCACACTTTTTCAATTGCTTGTGCTTCCTATATGCATACTTGCATGCGTATACGTAAACCCATGTATACATATATACATATATCCATACATACAAACATACAATATATATATATATATATATATATATATATATATACATATAGATACATATCAATTTAATTCATTTTCACCGAAAGTAAATATCAATACAAATCTCTCTCTGTAGTGTATCGTCCCTGGTCGTTACCATAATTCATAAATTAAATGACATGAATAATGTTGACTGCAGTCATATTTGGTAGTTAGAACAATGATAGCAGTAGTAGTGGTAAATAGCATTGGTGCTTTGCGTTGCCGCCGTAGAGGTGTATACATGCAAAACCTTTCTAATTGTGCTAAAGTTCTAATTCATTGTCATGCATTTGACCATTAAATACATTCTATTTGAGTAGTTTAGTTATGGGTGCTGATAACTCTCTGACATTTTGCATCTTCATTCGCTTATAATCTGTGCAGGATATATATGTATGTGTATATGTGCGTGCGTGCCTGTGCTACTGTTTTAATGGTGGTGGCAAAGCCATATCTCTAGTTACGAGGCAATTAAAATTTAGCGACTGCTAGCCATTGTTTTTCGTAAACAGATCCCTGAATGAATTGGAAAAACGGATCCATTAGATCATTGCGGCAAAACTTAAGGTTTCTAACAATTTAAAATTGAAAATGTTTAGGATAGACAAAGATGTGATCTTACTAACAAGCGTAAACATATCTAATGACCATGCTATAGACAACTGAGGCAATTTCCTTGACGTTAGAACGAGCGCTTAACATCGGCGATTTAAATCAAGTTTGTCTTAATAGGAATACTCGGTGTTAGGTATTGTCTTCTATTCCTAGTATTTAGATGCGATCACTTTCATTTCGTTCGCTAAGTGAGGTATATATATTTAGAAAGCTGGTCTTAATATTCCCAACTGCCCAATTGCCCCAAGACTGCTTCAACAAAAGAACTCATATTGTAAGATTTTCCATGATCATTAATTGCATAACAATGTCAAAATATTTGCAACAGTCTTGACGAATTGGTTAATGGAAGAGTTTATACCAGCAAATATTGACACCGTACATAAAAAGGGGAAACAAGGCCCCTACCCCAAACGCATTTACATTCATTTCCAAGACAAGGTAATTAGTCACAGGTCACTAATGTTAAACTTACAGCTTTTCTAAACCGAGCAAGCTCGACAAACATTTTGCAAAAAATTAAATTAAACAATTTTAAAACTGTAGATGAACCAGGAGTGCTTCACATATATTATATTACAAATTTGAATTCCCATGTTTGCTGTCTGTCCTGGCCAATTTCCCAACTGAAAGGAATGCGATAGGCAGAAATTGGAAATTTCCTTCTATCATAAATTCATCCACCATTTTTCGTTGTCTAGAGTCAATATATATCTATTCTCGCAAAAACTTTCAGTTTGAAGAGTTGAGTTGACAATTACTCCGTCGCCAAACGCCTTTGGGATATTTGTAAGACCTAAATTCAGTTGAGTGGCAGTTAACTTTCGTTAACGGGGGCGATCACGAAAGGTAAATTTATTCATCAGGTATATTTAATTTAAACTCCAATTGTCGAGAATTTTCAAGCAAGATGTCATGAAAATTTCCAGTTGCCAATGGTTAAGGAAAATTAAAAGCGTTACGCTAAAAAGCATGAAGATAAATTATAAAGCCATTTTAAGTCTTTAAAATTTACTAAACCATAAAAACCAATTAGCAAGTGACCAATATTTTACACAGTGTGTTTATATGCGAAGTCGCTACAATTGTTACGGAGGGTATATTGCGCTTTCATCGCTCAGAGAGATACAAAGAAGAAAATAAAAATAAAAGCTTATCTAAAACCTTTAATATAATGGCTAAGAAAAGAATTAGTTCTGTATAAGAAAATTTAGTAGCAGAAAATTGAATTCCAAGATTTAATTTATGTAAATTTAACAGCGTTGTTAACGAAATTTAATGCATTCTAAGTTGAGCGTTTATTCATTTCAGCAAAACGTTTGCTTACAACACCCACAAGTCAAGTTCAGAAAATGTATAAACTACGCTCTAAGCATGATTGTCCGGTTATAGCACATACTTCCGCACTTACAAAAGTTAAGATATGATCTTCCACCGTTCTTGGCGAAGACATTGGAAGTTGCTGCAGAGAAGCTAGCCGCGAACTTCTTTCATAAATTACAACCGACACTGTACGAAACTCATGCAAAAATGAATTAATCGGCTACCTCCATCCAGTACTATAGAGTACTGAGAATTTCGTCTCTTTCCATTAATTTGTAAAGTGAACATGATAAGTATAAAAGACTCGGCCACACACGTTCAGAACTTCCTCACAAATTAAATTTATCTCTGGTCTAAGGTGGACGACCTTACTCCATAGTTGACATGGAATAGTCCTCTAAGGAGGTTTGACAATTTTCTTAAAAGAAAGAAGAAAAAAGAAAAAAAGCTACATGTCCCTTAACACGTTCGCGTACGCAAAAAATTTCTGGGAACTGCAAAAATAGACAGGCAATTATTTTTGAAACTAGTTGTAATATCGAAAATCTGATTACACATTTATTATAAGAGTAGTCAGAACATCGTATTTTAACTGTTATATGAAATGAATGTTATAGCATCCACGACAATATAGATTATGTTTTTCAACTAGGATGACTTAAGGAAATTTGTAAATACACGGAGAAAAATAAAAAAATAAGAAAGGACTTAATGAATCAATTGGTCATTGCTTTGAAAGGTATATTAATTACGAAAACTTAAGGTTGCATGAAATTAAATTAACAAAAATTGGCTTTGAAATTTGAATGCTGTAGCATTCACGTCATTTTGCATCACTATGAAAGTGAATACTATAGCATTCGCGTCCGCGAACCTGTTAATATTGCGTGCGAACGTGCCCGTTCAATAATATTCTGTCACTTTGAGTAAAGAACATTGCAAAGGTTTAAATATTTTTAACAGCTTGCTTTCCTGTTTATAGGAGTCTTATTAAGTGACTTCGAAGCCAACTAAAGTAAATTAAAAATCTGTATATTTATTTTTTGGCGGCCGTGGTTCCACTCAGTAATTTAATGCTTGACATGGGCTTTTCTTTTTCTAATTTCGAAAAATGTTGTCCGTAAATAATAGAAAAAAACGCTTGAATTTTGACCGTTGTGTGCCACGTGGTAGTTTGTTTGTAAGTTTGTAAAGCTGTGAACAAAAAAAAAAAAAGAAAAGAAAAGAAGACAGAACTACAAGGGTGCTAAGCCAACTAAAACACATCACTCAGCTAAATACTCAGGATTTTGAGGCAATGTTTTTTTTTTTTTTTTTTTTTTTTTTTTTTTTTTTTTTTTTTTAGGTGTGATTTCCATAAAACTGCAATTATGTTTTTGTTTCATTTCGGTAATATTCTAGAAAAGGAGTTGCGAGGCGTTGTTAAGCTACGAAAAGAAAAAACAAAATACGTATACTGTAGTGAAGCTGTTTCAGGCAGCGAACAGATGACGCAATTATAACTGTTGCTTAATTAAGGTAACGTTACAATAACAAAAACATGTGCAATAAATTATACATATACGAATATGTACTCATCTATATAAGTATGTATGGTATATATTAGCAAATGGTTTGTATATTGTATCACCCTCTTCCCCCTTTTTTTCCCTCAACATATCGTTTCGCTTATGCAGCCGTTATAAACATCAATATGCATTTTCTATTCAATACAATGACGTGTCGAAACAACAAGGACACAACAAATAGCAAAGAGCATAACAATAATGAAAAAACAGAGGAATGGCATAAACAGACGGAAGGATATCTAGCCTGTTTTTGTTTGTCTGACTGTTACATCACTTTTCAATATATTCCTAGGAGGCACATTTAACATTATGAACTCCATGACTAAATGAATGAATTACAGGACCTGAACAGAGGGCTTAATGGCCATTTTCAACATTTCAAAGTTTGTATCTTTGTTTTCATTTTCATTCGTTTGAAATCGTTCTTCTGTCTACAATATTCGAAATCCCTTTAACGATTTGTTGATGCGCGAAAGAAGAGCTATGATACAGAAGTTGATAGGGTTGAAAAAATTTAATTACTGATACTGACAAGATAAAGGAAACTGTTCTTCCATTCAGATTGCTATGGAAAAAAAAGTATATATATAACACGGATTTTTAAAAATTTCATCACAGATGCTTCATGTGTTCGTGTTTATGTATACAAAAACTGACTACAAAGTCAGTTCAATTTAATTTTGACAGAATCGTGAGTCTAATCTCCTATAGACGAGTACTTTTATGAAAGTAGTCGAATCGAGGAATCAATCAATTCAAACTAACTAATCGCCAATAACGAGGGAAAGCATAAGAAATACCTCTGTGTGCGAAAACCGAAAACAGTCATCGAATGACCTACAAAAGGCAAGAGTTTCTGAATTTCGCTTGTTACTCCTTTTACTGGAGAAAAGAAAATTAAAATTTGATTCTGTTCGCTGGCGGCCAGAGATGACGATTGAAGATGGGCTTAATCCACTGGCAAATATGCTCACAGTATTTGAAACTATTTGGAAAGAAGTTTAAGCCGAAATTTCGAAATTATTTGTTTAATGACTTATTATGAAAAGAAGACACCGTCGCTCATTAAAGTTAGTTGAGATATTTTTTCAGATAAAGTGTCGCGAAGAATAAATGCGGATCAGCGGATTGAAGCTTTTGTAAAGGCGGTTGATGTTCAAGAATTTGTGCTTATGTCAAATATTTTCACTACACATTATCAGCCTTATCGTAAAAGTCGTTGAAATTGTGATGGAATGAGTTCCAGGAAATGTATGTGTTTCGGTTAGTAAATTTAGAGAATGTTTCAAAATTTTACATAATAATGAAATTTTATCCATAGTACTATCATTTTTGTCGAGAGTAACGTCAGCGTATGTCTTCCGATTTGCTTTATTTTTTGAACCGAACGGCGTATGCCTGCACACAAGTCTCTGTGCCTGTGTGGACGAGTTCGCTTTATTCATAAATTTGATATTATAGCTTGTTGCTTTGCACGGACACACATAGAGGGATGAACAATTTCTTGCCTTTACCAAACGGACAATAGTGATTATTGTTGCTACTGTTGCATTGATAAAATTTTTATTTAAAACTGAAACGGGATTGGTTTGATTTTCTTAACTGTAGAATACTGATAGGTATTTTTTCTCGGTTTTTTTTTTGTGTTTTTCGTTTTTCTGCTTTTTTTGCATTCGCTACTTGCTGCTTCTCACCTTTCATGGCATAGAGGGAGAGGGAGAGGGAGAGAGAGAGAGAGAGAGAGAGTTGATAATCATGAGTATTGTGACTTTTATGGCAATTGATGGTAATCGAAGTGAAATTACGCATATAACGCCGGGGGGCACTCTGTCAGGGTATTACATTAATGAATCCTGCAGCGTTGCACTGGCAATATAATTGTGACAGAGATTTCCGGGGTCTTGATTAAAGCGATTAAGAGCGCGATGTGTGCACAAAAAAAGGAAAAGAAAATAAGCGAACACAAAACTTAATCTATTTAAACCATTTCGGGAGAAAATTTAGGGAAAATAAAATATCATAAAAATATCATAAAACGTAATATATTTTAAAGTAAAAGATTCGAGGAAAATTCAAATAACTTTCACATCTGTTTTGCAATTCTTTTTTTCCTTATTGATGAATGTTTTAACACTGATTGTAAAAAACGTTTTTTGTTTTTTTTTGCAAAAAAAACAAGTACAAAAAATAGTACGGGTATATAATAAAAGAAAATGCTTATGTAAATTTTATTTATTATAATAAAACACAAAAGAACATGCAGAGAAGAAATAAAATAGATTTCTTATACTCACTACAAAAGAAAGCACATTAAGTTTGTTAAGGCGTTCGTAACGATAGTAAAGCTGTTAAGCTGATCTTGATTAAAATTACAGTTCATACATATATGCATATGTATGCACAAATATTATTTGTATATGTGCAATAATTAATTGTAATATTAAATTAATAAATTATAAGCCCGCGTTATACACCTATGGTGAAAATACACCATTCTTGACGAAACTTCAATAACCACATTAACGATAGGTAAGACAGTCACGTGGCCTTACCTTATTCATCATCTCTCATATATTAATTAATATTCGAAACCATTCGTTTACGTTACATTCTATGTACAGTTAATTATTCTGAAAATATGCATAAAAAACAAAGGGTTTCGTGAATTACTTTATATCTTCACAAATCCTGTTTAATTTACACGAAACATTAGCGGTTTTCAAGTTGATTATACTCCAAGTTATTGCGATGACAAACTTAGGAGCTATCTGTAAATTACTTGGTTACTGCCGCTGTTTATATCAATTGTGTTCCAATTGACTTTTTAATTTTTACCGTAGATATATATAAATATTCTGAAGGAGCTTTTGCCGCAAATTCTCTATTTGCAATCGAAATTTAAGTAAGAAATTGCCAGAAATGTTAAGACCGAAGTAGAGCATCACCAACGGTATTCTATCAAAAATGAGCATAAGAGAAAATTAGTTAGACTGGTTAGTACTGGCTAAAGATTTCTTTTGCGCTTAGACATCAATCACATTCACTCTTGTATAGGAGGGTCTGTCTGGCTAAAAGTTCGAATAGGGCTGTTGACCGACCAGCATAGACGCTGCGTCGTTTACATGACTTTTTCCCTTTCTCAAAGCTCATATTATTACCTGATAGAAGATGGCTTTGGAAGATTTGGACGAAGGCCTGTAAGTGAGACGATATCGGAAAATGCGTATAAAAGTAACAGTGCGATAAATTGCTTGAAAACAAGACTATCTAGGTTTTAGGGATCAACTAAAAAGCAACGTCTCATATTCCATAGGAAGCTGTACAAGTTGTGTAATGCTTTAAAACTTCTTTTTCCTACTTTGAAGTGATTCGATGTATTTTCTAATCGGTTAACTCTTAACTCTGATTTGTCATTTCAAAGCTTGTAATCAGAAAATTTCTTCTTTGCTGTAATATTATGCAAAGTTTGAAAAGTCAAAAAGTAGAGGAGAACGAAGGTAACAAAGTTGACTTTGTATTAATCAAAGAATTATTTCCAATTGTTACAAATTGAAGAATAATGTTAATATACTTTAATTTCTCTTTTTTTTCTGACGCTTATCAAAAAAGCAGTGCGTTAGAGTTGAACGTTAACACCTGGTGCATCTAAGCAAATACAATACATACCGGCAAACTTCGTTTTATTCTTTCACTTATATGAATAAACAAAAATAAGTAGTTGTAGAAACGTTGTGAATATTTTTGCTATACGAATCTAAAGGCTGCGACAAATAATGCGATGTCGAACACAAAAAGTCCGGGCTTGAGAAGGATACCAAGAAGCCAAAGCAACCAACTGGCACACTAACCTCAACGTTGGCCTGTTGCTATTTTGTTCATTTCTTTTATTTTCTTTTTATTTCTGCAATTTCTTATATATATATACATAATACATACCTATTTATGCCTATATATATACAGATACAAATATATATATATATATACTTTTTTGTTTTGGAGCAAAAGAAAAATGAAAAAAAAGAGAATAAAGCAACTGCAAAAATTTACCAACAATAGTAACCCAACCAACCGTTGAATCACTTCCTAAAACAGCTCACCTCTACACGAAACACCAGATGATGCTGATTTGTTCTGTTTTGTTCTCCTTTTTTGCATGGTTGAAGAGCGACCTTTTTTCCTCTTTGCTAACGCAAAACGTATAAATTTGATTAAATTCTTGTACGTACCATATATGCAGGATTACAAATTTTATGAATCTTTCGCTATTGTTGTTGGTTTTTCACTTTTCGTCAATTTTTCTTTCCATTCAATAAATTTCAATGTATTTTTTTACTATCAATTTTTTTTCTTTTTTTCCCATTATTTCTTTTAACATATTGTGTTTATTATGGTTTGCGATATGATGTATGTCAGTATGTGTGCGGTGCCAGTGCGTGTGCCACATGTCGGCAGCATCTGGTATATTTTTGGGTTTTTATTGTTAGAAATCCGGTACATACAAATCTTTCTTTATTTCTCAAATATTCATAAATATTTAATTAATTGAGTGGGGATGGTTGGCGGTGATAAAGGTCAGATTTTTACAAGGCCACGACCGAAGCTAAGCGGCTGCTGAATAAATCAGAGTAGGAACTAAAAGTGTTATTGCCGGTTTAGGTGTCGGCTGGCAGCATCGGGAGTGAGTAAGGAAAAGTTGTTTGTTTTGTAAAATTCACCTCGATGTATAAAGCCAACCCTTTGAGGAACATAATCCCCCTCAAGACCCCCAAAGAACGCCTAATTTACCGTATGAGTATATTGTTTGATTTATCGGAACAAATATTCGAATTTCAATACTAATTACAGCCATCGACTAGTGAGACGGTGTATATGGTCTACTGCGATTAAGTGCAGTTGCCCCTTAAAAGAGAAATGGCTTTTGCAGAAATTATCTTCTCATCTTAAATCGTAAGCAAAAGCAGTTTTTTCCATCATTGTTCTTGATGTTCTTCTTTTCTACTATAACGATCGGTTACGGGCGTTTCCATACGACCTCGTTTCATTTTAGCAAACCACCTAGAATTGGTTACTTTCGATTGAGAAAACTTATCATAACACTTTGCTTCGGCAAAAAAACCCAACGTTTTCGCAACGGAAGTTGGTACAGTTATCAACTAGTAAACACATGTAAATCTGAAACCAAAATTTGCCCATAGAGGGCTCTAACACCAATTTTAGCGGATATGTTTGTATATACCTGAAGTTCGCGTTTTTTTTGTACCGATGACATATTACTGATCGGCTTATCGGTGACGCCTTCTGTGAATTAACTTCTGAAAGAGTTTTTGTGCCAAATGAAGATCCCTCGCCGACAGCCCTTCCTCTTTGGAGATGAAAAGTGGATTTAGTTTGAGAATTCATACGTAGATGCAGGCGTACCATGCGAGCCTGAATCGCTTTGGCAGGAAAATGATATTTTGCGTTTGGTAAGACCAGAGGGATATGCTCTGCTGTTAGATGTTACTGTCTGGTGAAGCGCTGCTAAACCATTTAATCAATTCGAACTGTTTGTTATTCAGGAAATGAGCGATATATCAGAAACAGCAGCAAAAGTCATTTTTTTACATAACATAGATGTATCCATTCATAGGGCAAATTCGGTTAACGATACGCTGGAAGAACTCAATTTGGAAGTGCTAGTCCATGTAGCTTACTCACCAAACTCGGGCCCTCCCGATAGCCACAAATTGTCAGATAGGTGGAAAAAATTCATAATTAGTGATGGGCGATATTCGCCTTCGAATAAAATATTTTTTTGTCATCTTTATAAAATAAATATGTATTTCCTATACGAACATAATATCTTTACTATGTGCAAAACTCGGATTTAATTAAGTGAAACTCTGCGGCTTATCCCCTAATAAGGAATGCATTCTGTAATGAACCTAAATAAGAAATCGTTCGTTACAAAACAATATAAGACAGTTTTTTATCCTTTTATTAATATTTAACTAAGCGATGCGAAAATTTTATGTAGGGAATGTAAGCAAATTAAACATTCAATCAGCATTGAGAGAAGCAATAAGAACGAGCAAAATCGAGCAAATTAAAATTGAAAGCCAGTCAAAGGGCAAACTAGAGACTGTGTAAAATAAAAGTTGTACTTAATGTAGGCAATTGTCTGATAAGCTCCAAAGAATATATAGAAAAGAGAAACGTTAAGAGTTGAAGTGAAATAAAAAGCAAATCACACTGTAATTAATGCTATCTTCTCATTGTCATCAACGTCGTCATCGTCATCGTTACTGGAAGCGTAATGCAATTGGTCAGTTAATCTATTTTCAATTGATAATATGGCCAAAAGCAATTTGAATGACGGCTGAAATAGACATGAAATGCTAAATATAAAGTCAAAGAGATGACAGCATTTATTTAACTTGGATTCTCTCTCACTCGTTTTCTGTCTCGCTCATTTTGTTTCTGAAGATTGACAAATATTTGAGGAGGAATGACGAAGTGAATGAAGAAAAAAGAAATTATTGAACACATTTACCTAAAAGTCAAAAGGATATTAAAAAATGCTAGATAGCCGAAAACAAAATGTAAGCAAACAATAAAGAAAACATACAATTTCATTAAAATGACAAAGTTTTCAATAATATGTTGAGAGAATGCATTGATTTACATTGAAAAAAAAGAAAACACACACACACAAAAAACGGAAAAAAATGCAATTAATTTGAAAAGTACCAATAACCAGACAAGTACAGTACTTTTTAGTTAGTTGCACAGATCGCTCTTGCACCGAATTTAACAATCTGGCCGACAAGTTACCTGCCCTCTGCTTTTTATTATTCGTGATTTTATTTGTAATCTTCGTATCGTAACGGATCGATGGGAGACCGTTTTCAATTTGAGCATTCAAACGACCCTTGCGCATATGCTATTCAAAATTCGTACTGACAACAGTGTTTTTAGCTATTTCGTTCAAAAATGGCCGTACCGTCTTCTAACACGACCAGTGTGACTTAAAATTTTTAAATTCTCATTATCTTCATGCTTTCAGTCTTCTATCAAATTTTTGAGGAGGGCTATCTATAGACAAATAGACGTGTGAGACGTGCCTGAAAAAAGGTAGGCTGAAATTTGATCGCTATTGCGAATTCAAAAGAAAATTTGAAAAGCATTGTACTTGGGCGCATATTATAAAAGAAATATTCGGAGGCTCTTTGGTACTCCTCCCCCATCGGTGTTGGTAACAAAGGCCTTATTGCTGCAAACGGTTACATTCGATTTGTAAGTCTAGCTGCAACACCCAAACTTAAGCAACACCCAAATTTTCACAAATTTTATATATATTGTTGATAAGGTGAGAGTTTGATCCGATTTAACCACGTCCATATGTTCATCCACAGTCCTTTAATTTTGGACTTCCGATGGAAAAAGATTTTCTAATAAGATGTAAAAAAACAAAAATTCAAGGCGTTGCTTGTCGTTTTATGGCTTCAGAGTGTCGTAACTGTGGCTGTATCAACCCTACCTTGTTGTACTAGAGCGCATGTGGAAGGTGACACTTTGTAGATGATTCAAGTAAAAACAATATTGACAACTTCGCAACCTTTTGTAGCCCGCACTTGTACTCCCTCACAGCTCACACTACGAAATTCCCTTTGCGCTATATCATCTCGTAATTATTTAGGAAATGAATGACATCTTAGAACGTATCGCAACAGAAATCGAGGAAATAATTCGAAACTTGGAAAAGATCACTTCTCTCAAAATGATTTTATCAACGTGGCGGAGGTCATAACACGCAATATATATGTATGTATACACATACAATAAAGCTAACTCCCAACTTTATTAGTGTTCAAACAAAGAATTTCGTGTTCGCATTGAACCTTTATTACTCAACCCAGTAAATCATCTGTTGTTGAGTTGCTGCCACGCAGAAGAAGAGGAATAAAAAATGTTAACAGTTATGTATTTAGACGAAAGTGATTGCGTTTTACAAATGATTTAATGTTTCGAGAGAATGTATTGTATTTAACAATGCAATCAGCTCTAAGACGATGACAGATTGCACGCTTGTGAAAAACTTTGTGACGCTAACGGCGAAAGTTTTTTATTAAATTCAGCAACGAACGAATAGTTCGCTCATTTCCATTTTGAGAAATTCGCTATTAAAGTCGCGTCCTGCTCTGGTTAAAGGAACGTTCATTAATGTCGCGTAAGCGAACACACCGCGTTCGATGCCGTCGGTAGCAATTGACCAGAATAAGAAAAGGGGTTTCTATTGTCCAACAACTAATGCGATTGAGGTAAACTGTCCAATGTTTATGAATAGGAAAGGCGCAATTATCCATCACGGTCATGCCAGATCACACATGTCTTTAATGACCCTTTAAGGATTGAAAGAGAGTGGCTTGAAGACTACTTTGACGCATCGTTTGTATATCCATGACTTCACTACGTGCTACTGCAATTTGTTTCGCTTCTGCAAGATTCTTTCAATGCTGCAAAACTGATATCAGGGGAGGCTTGAGTGGAAATCATCTGCTTCAGTTTTCCGCCCAGCAATTTGATGGTTACACGATAATAGGAGCCGATATGCACTTAAATAGTTAATTTGAATAAAAGAAATTTTAGCGAAAATTTCGATGTTTTTTACTGACGCATTATTGCTTTCTATCAAGGATGGCTTATGAGTGTCAAGCGGTCCGTCTGTCTGCAGTGGCAGGAAAACTGAAACATAAACCAAATAAAAGTGAAAGACAGGCCGAATGCGATGCGCCCAATAACTAAAAATTTGAAAAAAAAGGTTTAAAAATTAATGCCTAACGTTACCTTAACTTACAAGCTATAGAGCAAGATCAATGGAGATTGTATGAAAATGTTATTTAGAGTCACTTAAAGGGTAATGGAGAAGGTGCCAAAGTATCATCGAGCAAAACGGCATTTATTTAGTTTATTAAGATTCATGTGTTTGAATTTTGATGAAAAGCCGCCACGAACTGTTTTCCAATATAAGATTGAAGTCTGGCACACATGTCCTTTTGTGATGGATATGAGGTTTAACCGGTTGAAGAAAACAACTTTACAATGTTCGTCTTGCTCGCATATTGTTTTCACAATTTTCGATTTTTTTATTGCTAGTTGTATATATAAAAAAAAAAAACTTCATTTCCCTCTACCATCTCTATCGCTCCAAGATTCGTTGCTAATCATTTATTGTTAAGTAATAAGAATCATTTGAAAGCGATTAAGTTGAATAACACTTTAAAGTAGACGTAGTTAAGTGAAAAACACTGCGTATAACTATCGCATACATCATCCGCAATAGTATTGATATGATATGATACATATATCAGTATAAAGTCATGAATGCTTAATTGAGTTTGGCATTTTAAGTGCTTCTGCCAACTCCTTGCTTCCCTCGACTTATTGATGAATGTATCAATAAATTGCAGCTCTTGCGGTATTTTTCGTGTACGTAGATATATGCGCATAATTATAATAACTTCTATAAATGTATGCATGCGTGTTTATGGCTTTTAATATTTGTCATATGCTCGAGTTTTACCATTTTAGCACTTTACCCAAACGCTGGTAATCCGATATTCCTTTATCTTTATTTATTTATTTATTTTTTTCAATATTATTTTCATTTGCCTCTTTGCCCATAATACACACACACTCTTCCTCTCTCTCTCTCTCTCTCTCTCTCTCTCTCTCTCTCTCTTTCTCTCTCTCTCTCCTCACCCCAAGAAACAAATCGGCACAAATACCATAAGCAAACCTACAGCACACACACGTAACAGTTTTTGGTGAAGTCTTCTTCAATGAAGTGAAACCAAATATCTAAAAATATGTCTATGTGCAGGCAACAACTAATCTGAGCAGTTGTACCCAATTGATTAAATTCTTCTACCTGTACTTGTTACCTAATAAGATGTGTGTGTTTGCTTGTGTGTGCACATATGGCATAGCCAGCCAGTGAACGGTACACGGGAAATCCCTAAACTCTACTCAATCAAGCAACTAGCTAATCAGTGTGTCATTCAGGATAAAGTTCAAAGACCTCTCTATTTGGATATTTTTCTCTGTTTCTGTTTCTTTGTTTTGTCTTTCTTCAAAAGTATCGATGCAACAATTCTCCGGCAAATTCTATTGCAGATGAACAAACAGTTTCTTATTTGTTTTGCTTTTATTAATTGAGTAAAATTTAAGACAACTTGATCAATGCTCAGAGTATTGAGAAAGCATTTAATAGAGAGAAGAAGTGCATGAATAAAATGCATTCGATTCTTGGGAGAGAGTTAGCAGAAGGCGCGTGCGCGCCTTTTCTACTTTCCTCTCTCCCTTTTGATGGTATGTGCAGCTGTATATATTTGCTTATTTGGATATCTACATGTGCACACACATACACTTCGATGCATGCATTTAGTGATCATCATTGCCTCAACAATTTTTGATTACACGGTACGTTGCATACATTGTGACAATCTGTTTAGAATTATAAAATCGAAGGAGATGTTGTGTTGCTTCCTTTTCAAAATCAAAAATTTTTATTATGATGGTATTTGGAAAACAAGTTTTCTTTTCCCTTTTTTTTTTTACTTTATGACGGTGTACAGAAGTGGTATAAAAAAAGTTTTTCATATATATTTTTTGTTGGAATACAACTTTGATGTCATTATCAAACCGAATCAGACAAAAGCTTTTTGAAACGAAGGGATCTCTTAGCATTAGTTTCTTTTAATGTGGGTTTGCCAACTTTTGTGTTATACGCGACTGAATGCCTTTCCTTTACCATAGGTTTAAATGCATCATTTTCAAATTTAATCAAAGTTCTAAATCATTCGCAGCATGGTTAGGCAGCTGGCGCGTATGTTGGAAGACTTCTCGCTCACTCTCTTGCCGTCTGTTAAATGAAATATTTTAAGCGAAATAAAAAAATGAGCAAATGAAATTGCGCTTTATGACGTCTTCCTCATATCCTTCACCATACTGATACTTGGGTACCATCGTCCCATGAAGCAGTTGATTTGACGCAGTAAGAAGCGATAAGCAGCTTTCGATAGCGAATCACGATTGTGACTCTAGATCAATTTAGTCGGGGTTTAATATTTTCAACAATATATCCTTGAGCATGCTTATGAGCAATGTCGGGCGCGAGGCTTTTTAAGGGAGAAAGTAAATGAACAAAGTTATAAACAGTGAAACGGAACAATGTTGAGGCTCTTAGAAAGACGTAGGCGGATATGCAGTCAACAGTAATTAGACGACCAAATTGAGGCGATATTGAAAAATATTTAAAGCGCCAGATGAATTGGATAATTTTTCGAATTTTAAAATTTGTTTAACCGGTAGTTACCCCATCGTAGCATCACTGACATTGCGGCCATTTATTAAAAGTAAGTTTGCATTGAGCAGTGACATTATATATGAGCTTTGTGATGTGTAGGCAGATATAGATAAAGTGACAAAGATCAAAATCCCGATATCCTAATTATTGAACAAAAAGGACTCAAAGTATATTTTTCTTCTGAATAGTTTTACGATTTAAAATTTTTTTCAGAAAATCTCGCCGAATTTTACAGATCGGCTGATGAAAGTGTAACAGCTTATATCGTTAATGCTAAACAGTTAAAGAGGAGCAAAATTTATCGCTATCCATACGAAAGTGTTGGAAATCCAATGCCTTATTTGACCCGATGTAGTAATGAAAATGGAAGTTTGTATACACATGCAAATGATAAATGACAAGTGTGTGTGTGTTGTTTTGCGAACGAAAGGCCGCGATATATATGATGCACAATTGCATGCATGCATATCCAGTCATATATAAATAAAGGTTACAAGCTTGGATGGTTTTTTATTTTTTTTGTTTATATTCATATATTTCTTTCCTTTACAAAGTGTGCTGCACATGCAGTGCCATTGCCAAAAAATGTTGCCGATTTTTCACATTTTCATAAAAATAAGAAGAAGGACAAATTTTCTCTTGTTTTCGATTAATAAAGCGCTATAAGATATTACGATAACATCAAACCGTGGAATGGGAATGCGAAGGGTTCCTCTCTTGATATAAAATTCCTAATGCATGCACGTCTACTAGTGTTATATACTTGTATGGCAGATGAATGAAAGGAATCGTTATTTGAAAAAATTTGAGAATTTTTTCCATTGTTAAAAACACTCGGCAAACTCGGCACACAGTTAGCGTTTATTCGTCAATTGTTTCCACTTCGGAAAGCAAACCAATAGATTAACAACAACTCTATAGTAATAGTATGGTAACAAAAGCAATAAAAACAACAACCATAATACCGATAAACGCAGATATTAACAAAATAAAATAAGAAAGCAAAAAAAAAACAAAAATAAATAAATAAATAAATAAGAATAATAAAGGGCAAGAGGAAAAAGGAAAGAGGGCAAAGTGTAGTTTAAAAGAAATCAGCAAAGTGTGACAATCGCGTGGCATTCATTCCGTTGATCCTTCAAAATGAAAACTAACGTTACAGTTGTTCAGTTTTTAATGCCAACTCCTTATATAGAGCTGTATGTACCCGTATATGCATGCGTATATATGTTTGCTTGCTTGTTTATTTGTTTATTTGGACGATTGAGTGTGTACGCGTCTCTCTCCCTTTTTCTGTGTGTGTATGTTTATGAGTATTTGTTGCTTTAACTATTGTATTTGTTGGAATTGGAAATTTGTTTGAAACCGAAGTAGTTTAACTACCACCACTATCGCCATCACACACATTTAGCTCATTAGACATTCTGTAGACATTCCCTCTATGGTAGCAGTTTTTTTATTTCATTGTTTCCTTTCATAGAATGTATTTGATTTGTGATTTAAAAGTATTTCTAGCATTATGATATTAACATTTTTAAATACATTAACGGACCCTCGTTATAAATTTTATTTTTCCATTTAATATAACAAGTTTTCCAAACACATTTGTCTCCCTTGGCAAGCTGTTAAACGGATAACAATTGATTTGCTAAAAAGCTGCCTTCTCGTTCGATGCAAATGAAATAATGAAAAGTTGTTGAATAATACAATAAGTCAATAACAGCCAATGCAAATGTTAATCAAACACCTAAATAGACACTTGCTTCGAACTTCCTTCCAAAAATGCCCAAGAATTACTTTGAGAAGAATTACTATTACTGTTACATCACCCGACATCTATTCAATTTTTTTATATTTTTTTATTTAAACTGAATTTATATTTATGTTTCGCTTTCGTTACACGTGTTTGTTATCTTCCAAACAGTTTAAGATATCATTTCGCATATCTTCTCCATTAAAAAGAAATGCCAACTTTTCAATTATTATATCCAGCATCATTTGTGATGCAGGGTATATTAAATTTGTGCGGATCTGTAGCCACTGAAAGACTTGAGATAGATCCGTTCTTTCTTATATCGAGCGACTCTGAAGTATTTTCTAAATCGATTTAAAGTTGTCTTCCTATCCATTAGATATTTGTTTATGCATTTTTGTGCTTAACAACAGATCATCATTTTTTAGATATCTTAACAAAATTTAGTACTTCAATGGATTTTGACCCAGACAAAAAACTTATTGCAAATGGATTGGATGGAATCATTTTCACAATCAATCCCCATATATAACCCTTGTTTTGGAAAAATTCTTTTATGCAACCAAGAAAACACGATAGTCGACCAAGTCCGAGCTTTAATTGTATCACTTCACTTAATATATTTCTTGATTTATTTTCTCTTGTCAATGAATACTGTTCTTGCAATCCTTTAGAGAAATACGGGCCCCAAATAAGAACCGATGTGATTTAGTAAATTTGTTTTCTCTCGAAGCATTTCATGTTTTACATCAATTTAAGACTGGACCTGGTCCACTAGGAAGCTGGTGGTGAAAGCAACGTAGTGGGTGTGCATCTAATACGTAAATGTACCTTAACCGACTGAGCACTCACTATAGCTACGACCAACATAAACTCTACCGCACGGAGATTCAAACCCTAGAGAGGTTGTAACCCTAACTTTATTTAAAACTATTCATGCACTCACGTTGATTGATTCATGAAACTTTCATAATTTCAATCTTTTGGATGATTTTAGATGAGAACATTAGCGAAAAACGAAAAAACTGTAAGCAACCGCATGTTGACGTTGAAGGTAATTGCACATCAGTATGTTAGTACACAGATTCAAGTGATCCTATTAAGTAATGTTTTACTATAAGCATAATGTATATGGTCGCTTTAAAGTTAAATGTGTTCCTCTGTCGAGCTCGATAGATGGATCAATTTCCCCGAAGTATCCACTCATGTGATATTTCCATTACATTTTTTTATATATATTTGGTTTTTGCCCAAACGCAAGCGTATCTTTTATTCAATTCATCTGGCTTCGAAGACATAAAGAGTTTGTTATGAAAACTTGCAAAACTGTCATCCCAAAGTTGTATTATTACATATTCTCATAATGTTGTAATCGCAATTTTCTTTAGTAATTGTCGGCGATAGAGAAAAAATTGAGTTTATATGTGCCCTTGTATATGTGCCATCATAAACGTTCAGGAGACATTCCTTGAGAAATTTGTTATAATAACGATAATATTAATAAACGTGGGGATAAAAATCAAGTTTGAAAATGTTAGTTAATACCCCACAACAGCTGAATAAGTGAAGCCATATTAAGAAGAAAAATCTGTAATTTCAGTACACTTTTATTAAATGCTTATTGTAGCTTCACTTTGCAGTTAAGTTTTCAAAAAAACTTGTTGAAAAAAAAAAATTATTTTTCCCCAAATTAATCATGGAAGTTAGTGATCAGAATCAAATCGAAATCTATGCAAAATGGCTTTAAGCGACTCACTGACATATCATATGATTGAGAGAAAAGCATGCGTTCGCATGCATTTGCCTATGCTTTCTTATTCATTTTTAAATCTCTTTGTACCGCATATCTAACGCGTTTTCTCGGTTGAAATATTTAATATGTAAGTATTGCCGTCAAGTAGTTTATGCTTCGTCTCAAAAAATTATCTCCTAAAGAGAAAAACAAATTACTATTTTTTTCCATCTTTCCAATCTTTGTAAACTTAATCTGCAAAACATTTAAATATTTGTACTTGTACTTATGGGCTTCAATTTTTCCGTTTGGCTTTAACTCTTCTGGATATTTAATGGTGTAGCTGATAATGACAATGATGATGATGATGATGATGATGATGATGATGATGATGATGATAGCATAGGAATTGAAAAACCGGAAAAAGGTGTCAGCCTGCACTCAAATGATTTTAATTTTGTTTTTTAAGTACTCTTCTCCCTTTTTCTAAATAAAATCTCTATATAATGCTCGATGTGTGAACATTGTGTGAACAAAGTTAAATGTTTTGAGAATAGAAAAACAAGTTTCTTTTCTTTTTTTTTATTATTTTTTTTATTTCATTTTCTAGAGATAATAAGATTACCGTAAACATTACTGTTAAGTCATTAAAAATGAAACGAAAGCAAAATGGCAGAATGGCAGAATGCAGATGCTCTTCATTGACAAAGTGAAGTTTAATTTGTTTTTTTTTTCTATTGCAAATATATACGAAAGGAAGATAAATAGGCTTTTTTTAGACTTCGTTCAAGAAGATATTCGTAAAGGAGGTCATAAAACGTTTTCACCTGATTTTCACATTTAATGGCAATCAATAGATGGAAAGGGCTGCTATTTATGCTTATGTCGAAGGCGAAGGCGAAAGCGAAGACGAAGGCGAAGACGATGATGATGGTGTTGAAGTTGTGCTTATTGACGATTTATTATTACAGGCAACTTTTAGTTTTGATAAAAGTATCACACCAAGTATATAAATTCCTAAGCGATTACATGAAAGCGTAAAGTAAAGAGTTGTGTTTGTTTCAAGGATTAGGGTATGGCTTCAATCTATGTACGACTTCACACACACACACACATACACACACATACACACACACACACACACACACATACACAGAGAGACTCTTCGACTTTTTATATACATATAAATGTATTAAGTGAGTTTCTTTATTATAGTTGTTGCATGTCAGTTACAGGTAAAATATATTTACATACAATAAACAGCAATTTGTTTACACAAATAAATGCACAATAATGCGAAAGAGCAACATGCACAATAGTATTATATAATAATAGCGTATAGCGTATAACATGGAGCGTATAGTTACGATTTGGGCTTTTAAATAAAAGCATGTTTTTGATGGCATTGTAAAAATGTTAAATTAATAGTTAAATAAATAGAAAATTGATTTGTTTTAACAACAATTTATCCAAAAATATATTATTTTTGTGTACCTTTTTGCTTTTTTTATTTACCTTTGCAAGCAATCGTTTTATTTTTACCCTGAATTTGTTTATGAAAAACAAAAATAAAGAAAAAAAGTGCAAAAAAATGATCCAAGTTTTTAAAGTGTTTTTAACGTTGTTTTAGTTGCTGTTGTTGTTGCTGCTATGTATTTTATAGTCTCTTATCACATTTGAAATTAACTATTATGGAAAATTACGTGAAAATGACATGTCGGTAATATTAAAATTTTGCACATTGCGATTGTATATGTGTGCAATTGTTTGTGTTCGTGTTTGTATGTGTGTACTTATGCTTTTGTGTAGATGTTTGTAATGCACAGTTGTAGATTTGTAAAGTGTGTATATGTTATACCATACCTATGAATTTGATTTGAACACAAACACTAGAGACAGACATTTACACGCACCTGTACATATAAATTCGACTTTTGAAAATAGTAATCAGCGTCGGGGTTTCCTCTTTGATCACAGTAGGGAAGTGATTTCAACATTGTGCACAAGGGATAGATAGATAAATGTTCACAAAGAAAGAAAGAGATATATAGATAAAGAGAAAGAGAGGGAGAGAAAAAAAAAGGATGAGCAGTGGAATATTAGTTAGGAGGAAAGTGCGGGAAATTTGCTAAAGTTGAGAACACACGACTTTATAGAACAACGGAAAACGTGCAGCAATTGTGCATAATTTGGGAAGTTTACGTTTCGTTTTTTTTCTAATTTTTTATAAATATTTTTATTTATTTTTTTTTTTTTCGAAAATCAACAACGAACGCAATAGCAACTAAGTAAGCCAGGAAGTGAGCCACCCACAGCTAAACCCATTCACGAACCCAACCCAATCAACTAATGTACCCATGTTTATATATTTGCATAGTTTTACCCACACAGTCAACAAACGTCAGCGTAACCGCATACAAGCTAATGCAGTCAGTCGATGGATATTGAAAATGCAAAACAACACAAACTGCCAAGAGACGTGACATTGTCGTAATTATATGCCATAGTTTTGTGTGCTTACATATGAAAAGGATGAGTGTATGTGTATATGTATGTGTAGATGTGTGTTAGTTTTGTCCGTGTATGAGTTTAAATTTGTTTATGCATAAATGTATATAAACGCTTGCATGCATACATATTATATGGATGTGATTGTAAGAGTGTGTCGTTGCATAAAACTACATAATAGAATGGTGTTCGTGTGGTAAAAAAAACAGAATTTGCTTTGAAAATCCCGAATACTCGAGAGTACCTATACAGAGAATCTGCTATTCACTCTTCTCGCCTCAAATCATCATCCACTTGTGGGTATAACACAAAATTCCCTACCCGCCCACCCATCTATCGCTCTACTAGTGAAAAAAAAAAACAAAAAGGAAATGAAATCAACGTTTAAAAAACCTTAAAGCAAAATGTTGGCAGAGTTAAGTACGCGACTGGGGCGATGGATCGGCAGTCCTGTTTTTGTTCAGCGGGCGTTAGTGTGTAAATTGTTCTGCATGTGTGCGGCCTAGGTTGGATTAAGATATGTCTGTATGTGTTTGCCTGTGTATATGCACTAGTACGGGTTTGCGTATATGTTGACAAAACTTTATAGTTTGGCCCACTAATGTTCACTGGCTTTAAAACCACGTTAATCGCTTTGTAGTCCATGTTTAAAGTGTTGCGAGTAGTTGCGGTTGCAGATTATTACTGCCGATGTACTCTACATATATATATATATATAATTTTGTGTGTGTGTGCTTGCCTGTACGGGTATGACAAATTCACTGTTGAGCAGATAATGTCATTTGCGAATTTCCACACACGCGCATCTACTCGTTACACGTACACGCACTGAGTAAATGAACGCTCTAATGTACAAAATTCTAACTTTTATACGCTTATATTGGATTATGAATGAAATTTTATTTTTCATTTTTTCATTTTTTTGTCCTTTTGTTTATTTTGCTTTGTGTTTTAGTGACTTTATCAATTGTGAGGTAGAAAAATTTTCAAGCAGAAAACTCTTGGGAAAAAACGTAATTTTTAATGTAATGTATCGATGCAAACGCGGGGTGAATTAGAAAAATGGTGCTCTTAAAAGAATATTTAACAACTAATCTATTTATCTTTATAAATAAATAGCATTAGGACAGGAGCTAATCCATCATGATAGCGTTAAAACCGCAAAAGAAAACCTCATTAGTACGCACCCTTCCATTTTGTGAGATGCGAGAAGCCCATCACAAAACCCAATAGAAAAGCTACATGTTTATTTCCGCTAGGTAGACTGACCACGGTTATGTATTTCCTAAAGGGTCCCTAATATGAGTAAATAAATATGAGATAAATTTAATATAGTTGCACTGAGCAATATGACCGAGGTGGTGACGGTACTCTCGAAAAGAAATTAAGGACGTCTGTCGAGCAAAACATCGAATCAATATGAAATCACTTTGAAAACCCAAGTTAATAGTAAGAGCAAGAGTACTATTATGAATTGAAACAGATTTCATAATGGTTTTCTTTCAAACGATCCGTAAGAGAACTTGAAACTGGTCACTTCATCCACAGCACAACAAAAGCCTTTAATTTATTATTCTTTATGTATATAATATATAATTTTTTTTTTTTGTTACGAAGTTTAATTAAGTGTTCGAATACTAAACATAGTATGCTTTGCGTGTTTGTCTTCTATTCAAAGGCATAAGCATTCAAAGAAGAAAAAAATCGTCTGTGTATGTGTACTAAACGTGTTCCTGTTTTGACTGCAACACCAGACCGAAATTAGGCTTATGTTTTAAGGTAATGAGAAAAAAAAAACAAAAAGAATAAAGAAATAAAATATTAAATAAAATAAAAACAAACAAAGCTAAGGGTTCTTCATAGGGTGACTTATTGAATATTATGAATTCCGATTCCTTAATGAAAATAATAAAATAAAAAAAATAAAAATAAAAATATGGAAAAGGGAAAAGGGAAAAGGGAAAGGAATGAATGAAGTCCTTGTTGAATGTCCATTTGCACATTATTGCTGTTGCTGTTGTTACGTTATTTGAAATTTAAAACAAACTGAACCAAATATAATGTAATGTAGTCAAGCAAGGAAAGGAGAAAGGGTGACACGGATATGTAACCAAACAGGAACCAGGTGTTAACTTGTGTGTCTGTAATCATAACTGAATTAACTGATACGTTCGGTTGGTTGCTTAGGTGCTGCTTGACATTTGACGGTTTATATTTTTTGCTTTTTCTTTCGCTTTGCAATCTGCAAGCCAACAACAGTCACCCAAGGGGTCCAAACAAAGAATTTACGAGCAATCATTTCCAAATCATGGGCGCAGCAATATTTTAAAGCACACACATAATTTTACATTCTTAACTATACTTACCACCTTTTGTTACCAGTAAATACATTTTTTTTCTTCTTTTATTTATTTCCTTAACAACCAAAACAGTTTTTATACTCTGGCACACTCACAGACATATATGCATATCCGTACGAGTGTGTTTCCCTATATTTTCTACATGTAATCTAACACACAGTGGAATAGATTGATCTGAGTATTTGATCATCATTATCGGCGTCATTATAATTATCTTAAGCTGCAGCTGTAATCGTCAACATTTGCTGATACTTCGATTTTAGTTGGCATAGCATTAAACCAACACCATACCAAACAAATTCCTCTTCCCAAACACTTCTTATGTGTATATGCGATTTTTCAGCCTGTTGCCAGCAGGTTAGCTGTGAATGACACGTTAATGCAGCTGATTGGTTTTTTTTTTTTTTTAATAAACCGATATTATATAACATCGCAGGGAAAAACACTTTTCTTCCAGGGTATGGAAATTTTCAATGCGTAAATGTGTATATGGTAATATTGTCTGCTTCTTACGCAAAAGCAGCACCGACAACTGTTGGTGAATCTTGATATTTGATATATTTTGTGTTTACTTTCCGGTTTTCTGCTCCTTCCTAAGTAAAAAAATCTAGCTTTTTATGCATATTTTCTGATGTTTCAACAGCTGTCTTGTTCCTCTTCTTACCGCTAAATAGATAAAATAAAACTCATGTTTTTTCGTCTTAACAACTAAAACTAGCCCAGAAAAAAAGCAAAGAAAAGTTTGGACTTTTAAACTCCAGACCACTTAATGTATTACAGATTGTCTTATTTCATTACGACCGGTCATTCAGGGAATGCCGCCTACATATTTAACAGGTTGATGCTAAGCAAAGAGGCAAAGAGATAGGGAGTGTGAACTCAATCGATGAGAGTTATGCCTTTACCGACTGAGCACTCACTAGAGTTATGATCAAGAGCTATGATCAATCTGCTCTGAGATTTCAACATGAGATTTTACCATCTACTTGGCTATGCGGCAGCGGGCTTGAGTTTTGGCGGCCATGAAGCGTAGACATCGCAAATTCTTATTCTTAAAAAAGAAAATATTGGACTTAAAATATAGCAAGATTTCTAGTAGTTTTTTCGGAAAGCGACCCGAAAATTTCCAAATTGCCTTTATTCTTAATTAAAATGCATTATTATGCACGGAAGATTTCATTGATCATTTTCATTGATGTTCAAAAAAAGTAGTCGAGGAAAAGGTTTTGCAAGATGTTAATCTGGGACATGGGATAGTGAAATATCACATTACACTTCTGTGTGACGAAAGTATTGGAAGCCTTCCCTCTAGCCATAAATACACTGTCGCACTTATTTCTGCTAGAACTTAAGAGCACGCGATTGCCTTTTATAGACTTATATGACCTGCCAAATATTTAAGAATGATATAAAAGGACGATTGAGGCTCTAGCAAAAATTTTCCGAAATGAGCTGTAAAAAGTACCATTGGCAGCTTCAACATTTATCCGATTGCTGTAAAAATTTTAATTACTGATTCAAAATGTAATTCTTAATTGAGAATAGGTTGATTAAGAATTTCCAATTCTGTAACCGGTTTAAATTAATTTTTAAAAAAAAATAACCTCTTGCGCCCTACATTTTAATTTATATTCTCCGAAAGTCTCTGTTTCTGTTGTTCCGAATACAAACTTGTAACTGAAAGGGGCTTGCTAAGAAAGACGCGCGAAAGAAACTGGTCGTTTTCTAAAAGATATCACGCCTTCATTCTCTGCTGAAAATGCATAAAAGAAATATTTATATCTCCTTTGCTCTATATTTATTTTATGTATTTTTTATGCGTAGAAGTCTTTCTATATTTATTTTTTCTTTTATATCAATTTGAAAACATAATTCTCTTCTGAATGGACGCAAAAGAACATTATATTTTATTAATCGGAATCGTACTAGTAGATATCGCACTATTGGATATCGTTCCTTCGGAAATCGTACAATCGAATCGCGTCATTGAAATCGCTTCGTGCGAAATTGTTCTAATGAAGTCGTACCGTTCAAAATGCTGCCATTGAAATCGTGCTATTGGAAATCGTGTTGTCGAAGACGTGCTATCGAACCATACCGTCGAAATCGTACCGTTGAAACTTGTGCTGTTAAATCATACTATTGGAAACCGTGCTACCGAAAACGCACCGTGCAATACTTTTCCATCGAAAACGTATTATTGAAAATTCTGCTAACAAATGGTACCGGTCGAAATTGTGCTACAGAAATCTTAATAACCAGAATCATGTTGCTGGCACTCCTACGACAGTAACCGTACTTCACACACCAGAGATTTTGTCCTTAACTTCGAGATAGATGTTTTGTTTACAGGCCTTATGTTATTAACGATGATATTCAAAAGTTCTTTTCTTCTTCTACGAGATATCACTGCACCATTTACGTGCTGGTGTGATCGAGATTTAGTTTCGCTCCTTCTTCATTTTAAGCCTGAAAATTCGAATTGACATGTGGTTAATAAACGAGTGGGTTGGTGGGAATGGCCAAAACAGAGCAAAATCTTATGGTGATTATAGATATGTACATATCTGTCTCTATATTCTGTTTGCATGGCGCATACTGCTGGATATTACCCGCGAAATAAGGAATTAGGTTTCCTCCTTCTTCTTTCCAGGCGACTATGTAAACTATCTAGTGCCTTGCAAGTTATTACTGCATCCTTCTTTAAAATATTTCAGGTTTTTTTCGCTTATGCTGAACTTGTTATGTGTAATCAATTGCGACCTTCTAATGCTTTCATATTGGTCGTCCCAGTTCAAAATAAATGCCCGAGGCTGTCCTGTTTGCTTATCCTTTTGTATGTTAGTATTTTAGTGTGTTACTATTTGCAACTCTGAGATATATAAAGAAACTGAGTTATACATTCACAGGGTCACCTCATAGACTATAATTGATTATGGATGCAGTTTGCGTACAAACAATAATTTTATTTATGTTACGTTAAGAACATGCTTCGAACTTCATTTCGGTTTTTCAAAAATAACATTACGTCGACCTAACGTCCCATCCAAATAAATGTGAAGAATTGTCAAAACATTTTTAAGGCTTTTTTTAAAGAATTCATAGAAAATAACGTTCTCAACAGATGTCAGAATTTGAAACCTTATAAAAAAAATACCCAGCAGAGTAAAAAGATCCTATATGTGAAAAAAAAACACGCTGTGCGTTTTCATTTTATGTTTAAGGAAACCTCACAAGGTACATAGTTAGGGGGGAGTTATAAAGAGAGAATCGCAGAAAACCTAACTACCCGAAATGTGTACGATCGATGCGAAAGGCAGAAAATTGTGTTCATATATATTTTTTGTGTAGTTTTGGTGAAAAATGACAAGTTAATGTAAATGTTTTTTTTTAAGCTAATGCGCTTGGTTAGTGAAGATCTTTATAGAAAAGAATTCGGTTTTTATTTTAAACATAAATGAAGCTTACAACGAATGTGTAATGCGCTGTCGATATTAACAAAAATGTTTTTCTGAACACATCAACTAAAAGAGGAATGTGATACATTAGGGACTTGAGAATAATTTGACCAACAAAATGTAAAGGTTATAACCTTTTTGTTGCATTGGCATATGTAGGAGAAAACTTGAGATATTTCCCTGGTTGCAGTTGTACTTATGGTTGATTATGAGACTACTACCACTACTATCATCATCACGTCCACCATTACCACCGTTATCACTATCCCGAACTCATTAAGAAATTATTAATGCATTCAAGCATACACTAACAGCCGTGCTAACGTGCCGTATTAGTTGTTTAAGAAGTATTGCAAACTAAATTAGGTTCCATAGCCATGACTGACCTACCACCACCATATGTTCAAATAAGGCACGCGTCAACACCAAAAATTTGTTTACCAACCCACAAAAAAGAGAGAAATAACAACGAAAAAGAAAAATTGCTTTATGCGATAAATGCGCATAAGTATTTTAAAGTAGTATGAATACATTTCTCGTTTTATTATTAGTAAATTAAAACAAGTTTTGTGTGCAAGCGTTATATGCTCTAACGGCTACCATATGAACATATATATATATATATATATATAGGTGTGTGAGAGACTAAATGCGTATGGTTGCGTAAATGTAGTGTAAGTGAGACTATAAAAAAGCCACCACCCTAGTTTTATGTATTTACTTTTTTAATTTAAAAATACTTTTCTTAATGCTTTAGTGGCTGCTTACAATGGCCACGCAAGTCTGATCCTTTTTTTGGTTTGTTGTAAAGAACGTGACTTATATGAAAAAAAAAAAAATTTCAAGCTTTATTAAAAAAAAACAAAATAAAAAAAACTGATCCTGTTCTTGGATCATTTTTCATATTCAGTCTAAAACCAAATACTAAATCACTTGATAAAAAAAGGTGCGTTTTGGTTTTTAGTCATATCTTACATCCCTTATCGTCGGCCGTTTATTGAATGGTAATGCACATAAGGTGGCGCAGTAGCACGTGCTTCGCTTCGAACTTCCTTAATTCCGTCTGTTATGCTTTCGTTTGGAACTAATTTATGCTTTTTCTGTTACATTATTTCAGTAATAAACCAACATAAGAACAGGACTCCGATTACAGAATTTTACTTTACCAGTCTTTATTTATAAGTATTGCGACGATCTCTGTTTAACGTAATATTATACGACACAAAGTTATGAAATTTTAATCTTTACGCTCATTTGGAAAAGTCATATCCATCACTGGCTAGCCTGCACGCGTTAATATTTTCATAAATGCTTAATAGTACGTTTATCCCCGAAAGTCAAAAGAAATTACAAATGAATTTTTCGTTCTAGTTTTTTTTTTTTATTTATTTTTTTTTATTTTCCTTAATATGATTTTGGCTACTTGTGGTTTTTCGCATTAAATGCAAGCAACCAAGAAACTTTGATACGCTGATCTGATCACTGTACGATTGTAAGCAACACATTGCCCGGCTATTTCCTGCACGTGTCTTAAACGGCGACACAAATCATTATCACAGACTGCACCACCATAAATGCGAACATTTTCATAGTCTTCATCAGTTTATATCTATGTGTTTAATATTGTATTATATTTCAGCTGCAAGCATAAATAACGTATGTGTGCCGCTGTGCATGTGTGTCGGCCGACCATTAGATCTTAATCGTTTGCAATAATTTGCACTGATTCCGTTGTTTCAAATATTGGTGCGAACATTTGTTGCGGAAATTCTTTGAAAATGCACATACACACACACACACACACACACACACACGGATATCTATGTACATATAAAAAAGTTAATGTATGTGGAACCAATTGTTGCATGAGTCATTGCTTTTGATTAGATCACAACTGCCGTTGTCGTCGTTGTTGTTGCCGTTGTTGTTATCCTCTGTCTATAATAACAAAACGCAAAAAAAAGCTTTTTGCTAAATATCTACTACTTTGTGTTTTGTTTGAAAATGTTTGCAGGATTTTTTTCTTAAATATGGTTTTTTTGGTTATTTTAACGGGAGGGGAGTTCAGCAACCTTGATTTTGTTGTTGTGTTTTTTTCCCCTTTTTGTCAGTAGTTTTGCGCTAATTCTTACTTCCATTTCTGCTTTTCAAGTTAGACTGTTTGGCAAATGTCCGGAAATTACCTTTAGTCTGTTTAAAAAGAAGGCGTTTAACACAAAATATGCAGACGTTATAATCATTAAATGGTGGAGCCCTGGTACAAATTTACTTTCATTGAGTGAACAAGAGGGGAAGTTGTGTCTCGCTAAGTAGCTGCTTTCACATATATACTAAGTACCTCAAACATACCATCTTTATTATGGTTTCATAAAGATAGTCTTAAAAGGGTTTTTAATTGTGATTTTATTCTTTTGCAGATAAGAAATCGTTAAAACAAAAGCTTATTATATACTGCATACTTAGGCAATCGCTGGCAATATACAGAAAAACTTATCCATCGATAGAAGCTATCGCCATAAGAAATATTCAACAAATATGTTAATATGGTTATCTCCACGACAAATAAACGTTTGTTAGTCATATTATAGCTGCAAACTTTCCCGAGAATAATTAATATAAAGAACTCAAGATTTTTTTAGTTAGTTGTTGTGTGATATGAGATGTTCGCATCACAATGTGAAAGTTTGGGTCGGTATAGTTGGATAGCGCTGTTTTCCTGTCCCTGGGATTTTGCACTGGACACTTGCAAGTGGATGCGCGCAGCGCCAGCATTCTACGGAAGTAAAAAAGACTTGCCTGCCGATGAAGCACTTTAGCAGCATTAATCGGCTTTGCAGGTTTTTTTACTCGCCAATTCTGGACTATTCCGCATACCGGTCAACACATTGCTGCTGCAACCTGTTGTTATTCTTAAGCCGCACTGTCCGCCTAACTACAACGATCCCCTTCACCGTTCCTAATGCTTCCATTTTCAAGTTGAACATTCACAAACTAACTCTACATACATTTTGCTCCTCTACATCGCATATCAAAAGCTCATCAAAATAAATGCGATTTGCGCGAGGGCCTAATTTACTAAATCTCATTTACTATCTATTACTACAAACACATACATTAATTTGCGAATATAAAATTTGACAGAGATGTTTTCTAATAAAATTCATTAGAATTACTGAAGTCATTCGATGATGTCCATTGTTGAATGCGCATTCATTGATGTTCGGACCTAATATATTAAGTAAATGAAAAAAATGAAAGAAACAAAGTGATCTGCTTATCTAAAATACCTTCTCCTAGTTCTAATCCGCCTTCGCCTTTCAAGTTAAACTGAACGAAACTTATAGCTAATATTACTTGCGAGATTCCTTTTACGTTCAATATGTTTTCTGCGAAATTATATCGATTGATAAGATTGGCTACGTGTCGTTATTGTGTCTCACATTGCAATCATCTTCGTTACTCTCACTCTCTCTCATTTGCTTACATAAATATCTATTACTTTCAGTTGAGTCCTTTCAAATTAATTTTTATTTCATTACTTTATTACCATTAAAATTTTTTTATTTTTTTGCAAATAAAATTTTTGAAATTTTTTTTCCCAAATTTCTGCGTTAGATATGATTGTTATTTATATATATATTCCTTTTTGTGTAACAAATTTTATCCAAATATTTCAAAAGTTGCGGCCTGTAAATTTGAGCACAAGAAAACAAGGCAGACAGATAGACAGACAAGCTTAGATCGATCGGTACAGTAGAAGATTAGTCTATATTAAATCCTCCTGGGTATTGCATTTACCCTACACCACTTGTGATGCAAGGTGGCATAAAAAGAGAATGTTCTGATTTCAAATGTACACAAAGAATAAACGAATAGAATCGAGTTTTCTTCTTTCGATATAAAATTTAGAAGTAAGTGGAAATATATAAAATCAGCTTACTCTTGATCTTCTTGTTTATATTATAATCCTTCCCGGCCATCGTTGTGCCCGCATTTACAGGGGACATCCATTGAATGGCTAATACAAAAAAGAAGGAAAAAGACTTTTTTCTTTGATATTCGAGATTAGCTACATTTATGTTTCTTGCAATGGTAAGACCGACGCCTACTTGACTACATTGTATTTATGTGTAAACGAAAACGAGTTTGAGCGAAGAGGGCAAACCAGGGCGTAGATACGCGAACAGGAAGCTTTTTAAAAAGTGCTCATGAATCTTCAACGAGTATAAAACCTTAATCAGTAACCTTAGGTAATATTCAATAATATACATGGCTTTCTACCAATTACAGTAGCGTTGAGATGATGGCGATTCCGCAAGAGGGACCATAATATCATATGTTGTATTATATTCGAAAACAGTTTGTCATTGATATCTGCTTTCAATGATAATCTGGTGAAATTGAAATTCTTGTTTGTTCTTTCGAATATAACGAAAGCCTAAGGCTTTTGCTTAGGAGTGACCGATTTCTATGTCCATGAACGTATCCTGAGCTCGTTCATTCATCTACAGCATTATTTAATACGAAATACATTTTTTAATATGCCTTCTCACGCACAGAATGAATATCTCTCATGGGTGCATAAACACGGGATGGTCAGAGTGAAAGAAATATGTGCTTGAAAACGCTTTTATCGATCAAATGTTCACAACAGTTGCTGTCATAATTAAAGTGTGGTCTACAGGATTAGAAATTGATCTCGACTATGCCGATTTCGTAGTCACCAATTCTTGATCGCAATAAGGTTCTCGGTCAATATAGCACCATCCCTCCATCCATTAGTTTATCTATCTTTAAGTCTTTCCTTATCGAAATGTTGAAGTTTACAAAAAGTGAATAGAAATAGAAAACTAAGCTTTTGGGCTTTGGCGCAAATTAAATTGGAACACCGGCCCACTCTGTCCATAATTAGATCTACTATGCACATGTGTAGGCAATCTACAGCACATAAGAGCTTGGTTCCAAACTCCACAGATATATTACGTATTGTTCATTACAATTTTCTGTAAAGTTAACTTATTTATATCAATCACTAATCTTGGCGCGCTGTAAATTTCCAATAAGATTGCAAATTACTTCAATTTTTTACAAAATTTTGCTCTCGGTCATGGGGAAGCTATAATTATCTGATGAAAAAATTCAAATGCGTATAAACAAAGGAGAACGTTTCCATAGCAGGAACAAAAAAAAATAGGTACAAGCAATGAAAATAATATTGCATTCTAGCACAAAAATAGAAGCGATGATGAGATGTTTCACATAATCTTACTAAAGATCGCAGCGACGTAGCGAATAAATAAAAACTTGATTAGGAGTGCCCTTAATACAAAACCAGCGAGCAGTAGTGCACACTGGTAGCGCAAGTTTCGCATACGTGTCGAGAGTTGTATCAGAAAAAGGTCTTCTTATAGTCCTACTACTATGGAGGTGAGCTTAATGACGGTCATTACTGCGGACATAAGAAGAAGTACATGTTGGCTGAGAACATGGTATGAGCAGCGCCATGTCGATACTTCCTACTTCGAAATTTAATATTTTTCTCATCCTATTTCGCAGATTTATATATGAAGAATATATAAAAGGGGAACACTTAATCAGCGCAAAGTTGTAACGATGTGTGTAATGGATATGAAAAGATTATGTCGAGGTTTTTTTTAATTCTAATTGACAATGTTTACCGTCTGGTTCTTTGATATCGCTTACTTAACACAGCTATTTTAAAAGTTTACTTCAAATTTAAAATTGCTGTTCTAATCAATATCAATTATGTATTAAGAACAAGAAAAAAAGAGGAATAAAAAGTAAACAAAAAAGTAATAAAAACGAAGAGAAAGATATACAAATACGCCGTTACCTCGCACTGCAATATACATTTTAGTGTAAAATCAAACCATTTAGTTGAACAAAGGCGTTCAAATGAATTTCGTTATTTGCCCTTTGAATAATTCATAAAAATTGCCTTCCACTTATACTCAAGCGAGTGCACACACAGACGCAGAGGAATACACAAAAGCTTTACATGCAAATGCAATTCGCCCAACAACTGGCAACATCATCATCAGCAACAACGTCCTTTTTTGATTTTTATGCACTATTTTTATTTTATATGCTTTTTCTTATTTTTTATTTCATTTTTGTTTTATTTTTTATTTTTTTTATTTTTGGTTTACATTTCGAGCAATGAATAAAAACCGTTTTTTATTAATGGTTACATGGCGGGTCGATTCGCCAGTTTTGAAAACAGTATAACGCTGTAAAGGAGAGAAAAAGCAAAAAAAAAAAAAAAAGAAAACAGAAAAATACAAAAATATATAAAAAGAGCGGAATGGTTGGGCAGAATTAAAATTGCATCGAAAATCAACAAATTGTTACAGAAACACGAGCATTCGTAAAAAAAATGTATCAAAGCATGACTGCCGGCGGTTTAAAAGCCAGCGAATGTGTGTATTCATCAAATGAATGAATAAATGAATGAATGAATGAATGAATGCAACACAGTACTTTTTTCTTGTTTTTTTTGTTTCCTCAAACTCGAACGCGATTTGGGTATGTAAGAGTTTGTGGTCCTGCTTTTTGATCTGCTATTAGTTGAACAAGAAGTTGATTTAGCTAGTTTTTTACTTTTCTTGTGAAATTCATCTATCGGCGCTGACGAAACAAAACAATGTCAGAAAAATTGTACTGATGTCGTTTTTACACTTTTATTTTACTGCACTTTCGCAAATATCTATGCAGTTATTGTTGTTGTTGTTGTTGTTGTTCATTTTCTAATTCGGTAACATTACTTTAAGAAAATTATAATCATCAGCAACCGGCTTACTTGAAACTATTATGAATTAAAGTTATTTTCGAAGACCTTGTGCTCTCTGCTAGAGCTCTCCTTCGTGTTTTGCCTTTTTCCACTTTCGTGCTTTCGATTGTTTAGTCACTTTAAGAACTATCTTTTTTTTCATAAAAGAACGCTTGTGCATACAGTACTTTGTGCTTAATTGATTTACTTTTCACGTAGCACAGCATACAACAGAAGAAATAAAGAAATAAAAAGGAAATAAGAGACATTTCTTCAATGTTCCAACACTGACTACTTATTTAGCTCAGGGTTTGCAACTTTTACTGAACTGAAGTGAAAGGAGCAACGTTTAGGCAAAAGAAATTTGACTCAGTTCTAAATAACTGAATCCAATTTTGAATATGTACCGCTGAAGGCAAATACAAAATTTTTCATTGAGATTATGCTCCGAACTTTATTTCGTGAAACTTGGTTGTTTGCCTGGCCGCTTTGTTGAAACCATATCAAACCGATCATCATCACCGGCGTCCATGTTTTGCCGAATGAAATAGCAATGGAAAAATTTGCATTCATTTATATTAAAAATATTTCAGTTTTGTACTTAGTGTGGAGATGTTTGCGGGCATACTGGATTGTCTTTCAAATGAAGGCCTTAATTGCATTTTTTTCCACAGTCCACTTTACGCTTAGGTCGCTTTGCCAATATATATTTTGACAGGTGATATGAAAGCTGCGCTTCACAAATCGATTAACTTTACACTTTGAATTTTTTTTTTTAATACTAAAGCATTTGATTGATTCGTTACTGTAAATATTCGAAATGGATTTCTTTAATAATAATAACTACTAATAACGGTAAGTGGCAACATTTTTTTACCATCGAATTATAAATAATTTATTTTAGAAACTAATATTTCACTCTCTAAACCGTGATAGAATTTTAATTAAAACAATTTTCAATGAATAAAAGTTAAAAGTATAAAATAAATTTAAAAAAGAAATGTTATCACTTTTGTCTACATGTGGTTTTATGGAGTTAACCGAATTGGGAAGTGGAGCGGTATGTGTATGTGTATGTATGGGTATTGATAGAACCGGCAGTGCCAACACTGATGTGCACAACTTCGTTTAGGTAATTTTGATATGAAGGATGCACCACGTTCTGAAAGGTCACTTTAACCTGATGTAACGTCAAAATAGAGGTATTAATTTATACAAGTCGATGCAAAGGTATTGCAATTTTTCAATTTGACCATTCACGACTGTAAACATGTTCATAACACAATTCTGTGAAATATCTATGAGCTATAAGAATGTTAGCTCCAATCTATAATCCAAGTTACAGTTAAAACCATTTTTAAACAGTTTGGCAGTTATTCTAGCGCCAGAAGAGTTACAACATTTCGCTGGTGGATTCTAACCTCAAAGAAGGTGAACAAATGAAACGATGGTGTGTGCGTGTTTCGCTATGCGGGCTGGAGGTAAAAATTTTCGAAGGATGCTGTTGTCCTGTATCACACAATTCTTCCACCACTATCCCTCGCAGGATCACCGGTAGACATTACTTCGCGGGGGTTGGTTGCAATTGGCACTCTTCGTTTGGCGGAACCCCTATTGGCTTCCATTTCTCCTTTCCTCCACCCGCCGTCTCCTTAAACGGGGCATATTATGCAGGATATTTGTCGCAATATTGCATGGCGCGGCAGATGGCCAACAACATTCAATTTATAGCAAATATTGTGCGAAATTTTGAAATAAGAGTGGTTACGATGAGACCATTGCCAAGTTCATAACATTTCAGAAAGTTATGGAGGCTTGCAGATAAATCTAGAATCGTAAAATATTTGTTTAAATGTGAGTGTATCGTTTGCCTGAAGGAAAGTGCTCTTACATTATGTGCCAGAGAATCTTTGCTGCAGGCTTTAAATTAATATATCCCTCAGATTGTGGGTAAATATTTTTCGTATACGTGGACGTGACTTAAGCACTCCAATTTTCCCAGGCAAGAAGTGCGAAATCATCTTTGTAGATACACGGCATAAGATCAGTAGTACCTGCTAACAATTTTAAGTTACGATATAGATATCTTCAAATCAAGCTAATTTTAAATCGTGAACCAGTAGAAGCTATATAGGCTAAATTTCACCCTTCTATCAATTCCTAATTTTACGCTGATAAATAATACAGATTTGCTAAGGGATCTTTATGCGTATTCCAGTTTATCACAAACGGTAGCCCCAATATTTTGTACCCCTACATTACGGTACCGGATATAGGAGAAAAAACTTTGCGCTTCTATATATTTATATATATATATATATATATTTATTGCTTGTATATCCCATAAGTGTTTCACTTATTTTTTAAGTAACTAGATTAATTTAATCGAAACCTTTACTGCGTTTAAAAGGATACAACGATAGGTGATGCCAATAACAAGCGTTAAATGGATTTTTTCTGCTTAAGTTTTTCTATTCAATCCCTCAGCTTATAAATTGTTATTGTATGTAAGAATTTCGTAAGTGACTGTTTTTTTTTTTCTCTTCGGTCAATAGAATTAATATAATGTAGTCTATAAAATATTGTCCCTTTATGGCCATTCATGTTTTTCGTTTTCATTCAATTTTTACAGTCATACTCGGGAAAAACCTGCGCAATCTACACATTGCCCTATATGACATATGGCAGTATATGAACTGCTTAGTTAAGTGAAAACTACTGTGCTTCATTTTAATGCAAACCCTTGAAATTATTTGAAAATTTATAATAGTAACAACAACAACTCCAATATTAATAATAAAAATCTATCCTAGAAAACTTTGTAACTTTTTAACAATCAAAAAAAAAATGTATGATGCACACGAAAGCAAACAACTTTCTGTTGTTGTTCTTGTTGTTACAATTTGTGCATGTGAACGTATGTTGTTGTTTTGTTTTTTGAAACCAACCTTAGGTTGTCTTCAAATTCTTTTAATCTTAAATATGGATTTTTAGAGTATGATGGCCCGTCATTATGATAGGCGGGCTGAAGACGAAAAAGAAGGCAAAGGCTGTGCAAAAACAGAAAATAATATAGCAGCAAGCAGAAATTTTGTTGGCTAAATGCCAAGTAATTTCTCTCAACTGTTGTCCTGAATATAGAATTTGTTCTTTTTCTTTTTTTTTCTTTTTATTTTTTTTGTTGGTAGGATTGTCAGTTTGTTTGCTATGTATGTTTTTAGGATCCATCCACATTCCATCCAAACCGAAAAACATTCATCTCACCAACCAAGTTATCTATCCTATCCATACCATCCATCTATACGAAATTTTTAAGGACTTTACTGTTGCTTTTTTGATGATGTACTAAAAGCGATACAAACTATAGAAGTAAAACACGATTTGAAGACACGATTTACTTTTTCGTGATTGAGTTCCAACAATTTATATATATTTTATGTGTGTTTGTATGTAACGCATATACGTTTATGCACATATATATATATATATATATATATATATAAATATATATGCATGTGTAGCCATATGCATACCTATGTGCATATAAGTATATAATATTATTGTATATATATATTATATAAATAATAATAATATAATATATAAAAAAAATACATTATATAAGAATTATATCTTTTTCTTGTTCCTTTCATCTTGCATTTTATTGCTGCCTTTTTTTACATCGCATGTGTCTTTTCTCCGAAAAGTTCTGGAAAAAGAAGAAGCAAAAGAAGACTAAGAACAACAGCAAGCAGTAGTATATAAAAAATGACTTGCAATCTACTTTACAATGCAGCAAAAGTAGAGAAAGCCTTTAATGTTTGTTCGCCTGACAGTTTGAGGAGTGCAAAAATTTCCTGACTAGGTTGAATACAGGCACATACACGGATATGTATATATAAATGTATATATATATGTATATATACATGTATGTATATACATGTATGTATATATATATATATACATGTATATATATATATATATACATGTATATATATATATATATATACATGTATATATACATATATATATATATATATGCATAAATATGTGATTTATATATATATAAGTTGTTCGTTCTTCGATCGATAAAGGCATTAGGAAGAAATCAATAGTTTTGCAAGTTTAATGTTTAAAGTGTAACAATAACAACAAAACAAGAAAACGAAAATTCAATTTGTAAATAAAGTGAAATAGAAAGAACGTGTTAGGTATACCGGATCTTGGTTAACTACTTTCTACATCTAAAAGATTTATTAACAAAATTCATTGCGGCATAAATAAATTTTGCAAAAAGCAAAAATATGATAAATGTATTTAACGTAATTACCAATGTCGTTGGCTGCTATTCTTCTCCGATTACGTTTTATAAAAAAAATGATCAAAATAGTTCTTCACAATTTTAATGCAGATCCTAGCGCAAATGCATAGACAAGCAAATGGAAGAGAAACGGATAGAACAATGCAGCAAAACGGACTAACTGGCGGATAATTGGTGTTACAAGCAGAGAGACAAACCAATGTGTAGATATCGGGAATTAGAGAGAGACAGAGTGTGTAGAAATATTACGAAACAATATTAATGAATAGATGAAGCAAGCCTTTTCCTTCATTTCAAACTTTTCCTTATTCTAATATTGGGCCTTCTACGTTAGCAGAATATTAGCTTCACTGTTTAAAAAAAAAAAAAAAACAAAGTGACGTGAAATTCATGATATATGAAAATTAAATTTTTATGCTGAAAGGGCGTTAATTCGTCGTTGTCGTTTGGTGAGGCTTCCAAAATGTAGGGTTGCCAAATATATATATGGAGTGTTTAGATGCATAAGATGGAGTTCAGTTTAGCTTATTAAGAAAGAAAGAAAATTTCCTTGTAAACTATGCAAGCTCTGCTCCATCCTAGTTTGTTGGTGCGCAATGGTTTAAGCAAATGAAAAATATTGAAAAGTAAGAGCTTATTGATCGCATGTTTTAAAGAGAGAGAGAGATTTTTTTTCGAATGGTGACAGGAATTGAAAATAAGGTTTTTCTATCATCAGCGAAAAAAGGAGGAAAAGTTGGTGCATATTTTAAAGGGCAAACATTTTTGTATTGTTGTAAATAAGAAGTAATTCTTAAAGAAATATTCATTAATCACATGGATAAATATGCAGATACGCACAGCCTTAGTAACACATTGCTCAGTAATGCGCGTGCTTGCAGATACTTTGAAAAAATTGATACTGTGGCCAATTAAAATGCCAACCATTGTCTGTTAAAATTTCCTATTATTTCGATCGTTTGTATGTGAGTTACAGGGGGTTCAATGCCACTACACATTCGCGAGTTGGCTTTGAAAAGTATTACGGTAGCTTTTCTACTTTGAAAACAATTTGTCGTTGGCCGCTCCAAATAGTGAAAACTATTTTCAATAATCGGAAAATCAAATTGCAAGCACTGGCTGATATCTTGCCACTAGATTCAGCGACGTCCGTCAACTTGCCGGGTAGACTTAGTGAATCTTCAAACAATTTCTATGCGGTATGTGGCATTAGATGAAAGGCGGGTCTACTACTCTAATTCTGCATCGAATAAACATTGCGCTGGCTAGGAAGGGATTAGTGAAGCCCGCGCATAGCTATCAAGAAAGCAATAGTCAACCAGTAAGCTTATGACGTTGGTATTTCAGGATGCGTATTGATGTGCATAGCTAAGAGCAGAGCAAACACTGCATGCGAATATGGCGCTTTTGATTCGCAATTGAGACAAAAATCTTTTAATTTGCGAAGCAAAGGTACTTTTTCCTAATAATAATACATCGAGTTATAAATCATTGGTTACAGTGACATAATTAAATGAACTGAAATTGGCATCAATGTCTCATCCATCATACTCGTCAGATCGCATCTCCAGCGGCTATTCTCCGCCTGCAATTATACAAAGAATGCCCCAGCGAGAGACATTTGATTTAAATGATGAGTAAATGCGAATTTTGCACGAAAAAACTTCTGTCTCCTACTCAGTATCGGGGCTCGTGTCTGGCAAACCAAAAATAAAAAAAGTCTAAATCAGGACATCTAACAACCTCAAAGATAGACTGATCAAATTAAGTGAAAAAAATTGAAATGAAAACTGTCATCAAGTGCATTCACAATCTGTGGAAGTTTGGAAATGTTCAATAAAACCAAAAATTAAAGAGAAAAAAATCAAAATTTTACCTCTATCTGAAGTTAGAATAAATGTTTATCACAGCTATTTAAGCATTCCTTGCCAAAACGATTATCGGTGAAACAACTTATAGCCGATTGATGAGTTTGCTGCTTTTTCAAGTGAAATATAGTTTCTGGAGAGATTGTCAAATCAATATATATGTATCCCAAGAGAAGTCAACTGCCATTTTATTCGATTAATTCGATTAATATTCACTTTTCTGTTATTTGATCATTTAGACGAGAAGCAAGACAAGGGCAAGAAACCAATATCACTAAGCAGTTTGCGCTGACGACTTCATTTAATTTCATATGTTTAAGATATGAAATTTGTCTACTGCCGCAACCGTCGCCAAGCAAGCATAACTCGCCTGTTACGTAAATGCCTTCCACAACGAACATAGGCTACCTCCGGCTTATATAAGTTAGCCCGTCTTCGAAATGCGCGATTTAAATGCGGTTTATAGTTTTACAATGCCTCGTAGAACGGGATGAAGCCGCTTTGCTGTACTGTCGGAAAGCGGTAGCTCCCTAACAGTTTGGGAATATTGATCGTTTCTCTTCGATTCAATTCGCAATTTTCAAAGCAATTTTCAAGTATTTTGCAAAATGGCAAACTGTACTATCCAAAGTAATGATACAAGGATGACCAATGGGACGATTGATCGAGCACATGGTAATGGAAATGGTAATTTATCATTTGCAATAAGTTTCACTTGCTTAAGCTTAATATTGTTGACGTTAAATGTTTCGGAAGCAAACCTTTTTTCAAAATTTATTTAGCAAAGATACTCTCAAGCGCGTTTAATCGTTGCCAAAACAACTAACTGCTAAAAAATAGGAAAATAAAATTCTTTTCTTTTTCTTACTATAGTAATTCACATATAAATCCGCTGCTATATTATACCCGCCCCCCTCATTTCTTAGTTTGCTCGCTTATAATCTTTATAAAAAGTGCGAATTTCTTTTCTTTACCGGTTTTTTGTATTTTTTTAAACTGTTCCAAAACAAAACAGAATACAACACTATGCTAGGATTCCCAAGAGTTAAAACATGACAACAAGAAATGAAATGAATAAAAAAAGCAAGAAAAACATGAACGATGTTTTCGAATAAAGTTGTAAAAAGCAAAAAAGACATCGTGGAAGAATCAGCGGCAGAAGAAGAAAAAAGCAAAAAAAAGTTTTCTAAGTTTGCTTGGATGCGTTGGAAAATCTTTTAAGCTTTATGCAATGTTTTAAGTTTCACCAAAGGAAAAAGAAAATGTTTCGCTTTACGTTTTTAAACTTTATTTTAAAGCAACAATCCTAAAAAGGTGTTTAAGGGAAGAAAAGTGAGAAGCGAAAGAAATGGGAAAAAACTAAAAAAAAGCAAAAAAACTTTTAAAAAAGAGAGTACATTTAATTTAAATGTTGCATGATTTCAGCAATGTTTTTGGTGATGAAAAAAGTAATGCGCAACAGCAGTGATAGCAGCAGCAAGCGTATAACATGCAAGCAACAGTTTCCTTAGAATTTTCCTACTAAATTGTTAAGTTACAATATTATGCATAGGACGCTCATAAATAAGGTGTAGAGTACAGCGGGCGCAAAAATATAAGAGAAATGTGGTCGCAAACACCAACAGTAACATAGACGTTAATGCTGTTGGCTAAGCTTTAATTGCATGTCGTGTTAACGTTAAGAAATCTCAAGTGTTGTATTTAATTCCTTTAGGGGATTTCCTTTGATGATGATAAGCGGGCGAGAGCTGGTAGGAGTGTATACGAACATTACTTTAAGTGTTTCACACAGTTCTCATTATGTTTCTCTACCCTTTTACATTAAAATATTTGGCTAATGCCATGAGTGCTTATTTAAGAAAGGAGAACAAAAAATTTCTCGTTTATAGGAAATCTAAAGTTTTTAGTCCCGTTGGTAATATAAACGAAGTACATGCTTGCTCGTGTGTGTTATCGCTATTTTTGTTGTTATTTTTGCGAAACGATTTAGCAATGAATCTTGGGGGGAAAAACATTCATTGACTAAAGACTAACCGCTTTACCTCGTACCCTTACAATTCGCAAGCATAGAAATGCAACAATTTCCACTTGTAAGCATTAAAAATGAAACGCATATGTATTTCAATAGCGTAGAGAACAGAGACACTTACAAAGGTTAAGACAACCTCTCTCGTCCTTAATGTAAGGTGTGCATGTGCTTTAATACTACTGTTGCTATCACATTGTTCTTCAGATTCTCTCGATGGAACGTAAGGAATTAATACTAATATACTCTACGACTTCCTGATTGTTGCTTATTTGGCATTTAAACCGTATGATATATACAGTGTTTCATATTTCATATTGTCGCACATACAACTCTCTGCTCATGCTTTTTACTAAGCGTCATACAACCAACAGGCATTAACGAGCAACAACTGTTTCTTATATGAAGCAGCAACAGTGTGATTATCAACATAGCTGTAACAGCAGCAATAACAACAATAACAATAATAATAATAACAACGACAATAAGAGCAAGAACAATAACGATTCCAATAAAAAGCACGACTTTTTCAGGGCGAAATATATGAACACACAACGACGCGCACACACATAAGCCAATTATATATATCCAATTCGCCGTACAAGCATATTTAAACGGCTAAGGGTAGTTTTTTTCTCTAAACTCAGAGAACGAGGTTTCAATTCCATTTTGTAAACGGATTTTTAAACAGGGGGTAGTTGAGTGTTCCTGCATATGATTTAAGAGTAGACAGCTATATAAGGCCAGCTACTGGCAGTTGGTGTTTTCATTAACCTCCAAGGGTTGCTTACGTTCGGTTCGCATTTCTATTCTCTCTCTATTATATAATATATTCTCTTTGAACGGATCCTTCAGTTTTCATTTCCCTACAACAATCAAATTTTCACTAAATATAATTTTTTTTCTGACAAATTTCAACTTCAAACGATTTAAGTTAAAATTAATTTCGAATAAAAATAAATAAAAAAAAAAAATAACATAAAAAAAATTCGCGAAAATTAATAAAAATCATTACAACAATAACAACAGTAAGAGGTAAAAATAAATAACTAAGTAAGTTGAAAGAACGGAATAGAAATTGTTGATATTTAAATTTTAAACGCGTTACGTTATGTTTATATTAGTGTTTCCGGTTTTATCGAACGGATTTTATTTTACAAAATAAAAAATTGAAAAAAAATGTTGAAATTAAAAAACACGGCCATACAACTTTATGGAAACACATATATATACCTATAAATATAACATATATATATATATATATATACATATATATACATATATATATATATGTATATAGATGTTTATGAGTGTGTGTGTGTGTTATCATAAATATACATAGTCATATGTATATATACATGTATGTACATATAAATATGTATCATATATATATATCCATTATATACATAAATATATATATATATATATATATGTAACAATAAATGTCCATATAAATTTACAAATGAAGAAAGTGCAAACAACAACACCAACACATAACAACAGCAACAACTGCAACAAGATATAACAGCAAACTTAAATAGTTTCTCAGTGCTAGCCGGAAGACGAAAAAATATAAAAAAAATCGATAATGTTGCAAATGCAATCGCAGTGCAATGCCACTTCGTTACTCAAGTGTTTTAACTAATAATACAAAAAATAAAATATAAAGTGATTTACAACAAATTATAAAAGAAAAAAAAAAATGGAAAGATAAACAAAACAAAACACAATCGTATATTAAACCAGATAAATGTAAAATGTTTTAAAAATTTTCGAAACAACACCTACACATACACGCACGCAGAGAGATTAATAGAAAGCCACAAACACACATTCGATTCAATAATGAAAGTACATTAAAAAAAACACTAAATCAAAAAATTTCGACGAGCCCTATACTTAAACTGAAACTTAAACTGAACAAACTCTTAACAATCAGTCTTGAATTTAAATATTTCAACACGTGTTTGCATCAATATTTTCGTTTAATCTAAGCTCGTACGAAACTAAACTCGGCTATATTTAAAAGTCTATCCTTTGATATATGAAATCATTTTTATTTGATTACGGATTTTTACTTGCATCATTCTCCTTTTCCTGTTCCTGTTTACTATTCCTTTTTGCCATTAAGTTTCGTAAAATTTATCCGTTAATATGCCCCGCTGTTTAATGGCAAAAAAATGGAAAGCCTATCCTTGGCCAGATCGTGCTGAGGAGAAAATTAATACCAGCCCCATTATAAACACTAGTAACAACGTCAGCGGTAGTAGTAATCCTGGTTTATCTTCTACTGCAATCAATGACTCGGCAACGGAGATAACTGGACAAGTGCTGGAGAAAAAGGAATCCATCAATGAATTGAATAGTCGTCATGATGTTGTCGATGAAGATGAGGAAATTGATGTGGTCGGGGACAACGTTTTAAACAATTCACCTTCATCTGCGATCGGTAGTAATACTAATACCAATAATAGTAATAATAATAATAATAATAATACCAATCAGGCGGCAATTGTTCACGCTACTGCTAACGCAACGGTGATAATAAAATCAAGCGATTTAAAAACAACAACAGATCATAATAACGGCAATAAGCCTACGGCTACCTGCTGGGGCCCGTCATCACCAACGGCAGGAGCAACAGCCCCCAGTCCGCCACCACATTCCCCAGAAGCGGCAACTCGAGGTTCAACTACATTGTATAACGGTAAGATTAACACCTCACGTAATTAAAAATCATCGAATTAGTTTTATAAAAATGGTTCAACAATTCAATTTATAATTGGATCAAAATATAGCGAAAATTGTTAGCCGCACCTAAGCAACAAAGAGCTGACATATTCTAAAGATCGACTCTAGATAAACGGAAATTGAGATATAGGTACTCAGTGAGCAACAATTCGTCTACAGAAAGAATTTCCTCTACATAACAATAAGATTATTGAGTAAACGCATTAGTGGCGCATTATCACCGATTCAAATTTTGTTTATACTATGTCGGAAAAGAACATATAACTCCATACATAATAAGTAGGCAACACTTGTACTTAATTTCAGATTTAGAAAGAAAAAAAATGCATTGAAGCTACTACGTCTTTTAAGTGCAGATAGACATTGACATTGATTATAATAAGTCTTTGGACAGGGGGGAGTCGTTTGCAATGTTTTCTTTTTTTATTTCAATTTTCTATATCAGCACTTTTTTTGTGTTATTAAAGCTCCTCATAATCCTAAATTAATGCATTGCACACGTGTACTTGTGCATGTGTATGGTTTTGGGGCATAGTCTATATATTAAAAAAAAAAAAAAAAACAAAACGAAAGATAAAAGAAAATTTATTTTCGAAAATTTTGTTTCGAATCTATTTCGCTTATAAGGATTGAAGAATAAGTACGCTTTCCTTTTCCCGATCGAAAATTTAAGCAGCCGAGCTCCCATGAATACCATACCGCGCTCGACATTTCATTTGGTAAATATACACATCCTTGTTTACATTTAAAGTCCTAGTTTTAGTCCTATGACGAAGGAACGCATTTCAACAAAAGCAATCCTCGAGAATGCCTCGAAGTAGTTCGAAGAATCGCGAACGTTTAGCTGCGGTATCTTGCAGATTCGAGTGCTTTGTTAATCAAATTTCAGTTTTTGTTATTTTATAATTAAGCGAAAATTTCCCTTAGAAAAACCAATCCATAATACTTGCCATTCCGGCGAGAGCCCGAGGTTGAAAGAAATTCATACGCATAAGGCATCTTAAAGCCGTCAAGTATACCTCAGAGCATTGGATACGAACACCTAAATAGAAAATTAAAGTATGGAATATTTGCATGGATCGACGGTTTAAGCAATCTTATATATGTTTTATTGTCCAGGCGTTGTGGTTATTTAAATTTATTTACTAGCAAGACGCTCATAAGTGCGAGATAAATCCTTCAATCGCTCTGACAGTGCGATTGATTAAAGTGATTGTTTCGTATATGATTTTTTATCTATGTTTGGTTTCAATTGTTAATTTTATCTTACTCTCTGTGCGATAACCAAGACGTCGTCCAACGTCGTAAAATCCGCAATTTTTCTTTCGTCTTTTCTAGTTTTTCATATAAATTGATTTTCATGCTGATTGGTTACATTTTGTATGCTCCTCTCGAAATACCTTTGAGAAATGAAAAACGCGAACTAGATTCGCCTTCAGTAGAATGCAAAGAAATCGGTTAAACTTTATATTAGTTGCTGAGAATATTAACAGCGGCATTTCAAGACGATTTTTCCCGACAAACCTATACTTCAAGGGATTGTTTATCAAACTGTTGACCTTCTGTTCACGCATGTGTCCGTACTTTTAGCCTCGTCATTTAATCGTTTTGTCCATTTATCTAGCTTTCCAACTGCCTGCTTGTTGAGTTAGCCTTCCGCCCGCCTCTGCTTATCTGTATCGGGAATTCTCACTCCTAAGCATATCTGCACACAAAATTAATTAATTACTCAAAATCGAAAAGGGAAATATTTTCGTTTTTAATTGAAGCCGATATTGATTTCCATTTTATCTAAATTATAGAAAAATACTTAATCTAAAAAAGTGAACGCGAAAGTTCATGTCATTCGACAGAGTAAGTCGTTGGTCTGGTGCCTTTGATGTGTCTACTTTTGATCGCTGGTATGACCGATGATCTTTACCATAATTCCTTATTCTTTCTATCTGTAAACCTTCCTGACCCTTGCCGCACCCATACAAATACGGGACAAAATGAAGGCATTTTTTCATTCTTATTATGGTTCATAATCAAGCTTAACAATTTTAGAATATATGGTATTAATAGAAGACTAACAAATGAGTAGATGACACACACATATATATAAATATATATAGAGTAATAAAAATAAGATTTAAAAGGTATATACTGTGGTAAGGAGGTGAAAGCTCAATTATAGTAAAATAATTGTAAAAAAAGCTGGGGAAAATAAAATACAATTAAATTAAGCTTCTAAGATGAATGAAGTTTGATAGGCTACGTTTTGCTTCGACCGAATTAGCCAGATCCTCAATGCCCAATGTCTTAATAAGAGATGGTTTAGGAAGTCTGTGAAAGTCAATCGTAGGAAATTTGCTGAGGAGTTTTGCGAATAGTTTTAAGGTTTTGATTTTAATTGACTTGAAGGCGTTTAACGTGGGCTTCAGTCACGAGTAGGCAAATTGTGTTTCATGTAAAATTTAGTACATTTCGTAAGGGGCAGGTGGCCATTAAATGGTTTATGTTTTATGCGTCTTATTCCTCTAGTCTTCTACGTCAGCTTTTGTTGCAGAAACGTTCTCCTTCAGCTATAAAAATTTTTTTGGTATTTTAAAATTTTCTATTACTTCGAAATTTGTAATCAAATAGATGACTGTTCGTGGTCTCTTAATGAGCTCATTGAAATCTTCATTTTGTCTGTCGTAAAGCAAGTGAAAATATTACGATAGAATAGATCTGAAAATTAAGAATGGCCAAGAATCCGCAAAAATCCAAGAATGCATTCGAAATATTTTCGCTATTAAATCTTCTATTGAACCATTTATGCATATTGTCGTAAGATATTTTCATATGACTAATATGACTTGCAAATAAAAAACAAACATTTAAAAGTTGACATTTTGAATTCATACACATACGAATCGATAAGAAAATTTTAATTTGTGGTTCGAAATACAATTTCATCAGAAAAAGTCAAACTAGTTTCTCGATATGAAGTAGTTTTGCATAGCTTTTTGTTATATCCTAAACCATTCGTGGTACAAGAGTATATTCAGATTACGTTGATGAGATAGACCCATCTTTTTGCTATATAGATAATTTCGGAATTATTCTCTGAATCGATCTGAGACTGTTTATCTCTTTACCCATCGACATGTCTGTCCTTCTGTCCGTCTGTCCACCTGCCTGAGTTTTCTCCTGCTTTTTGGTCATGTCTTTTTGTGTTTAGTCCAGAGGTCAGTACCCGATCGGCATGCTTTGGCCCAAGAGCTACTGAGAATTAACCACTTTTTCGAACATTTCGCATATAAAGCCTTATTTTGTACAACCGTTACATGACTAACTGTGCTGAGCGTAGTAGTAGTAGTAGTAGTAGTGTAGGGTGTGTAAATCTGGGCAGTATTTCACTATCCCATTTTTAGGATTTTTGTTCTAATCAGTGTACTTTAGTCTTTGGGGCTCAACAACATCGCCGTGCTAGAAGAAATTTCGAATCAAAATTCTATACATTTCCGTCATTGGATGGAACACTGGAAGAACCAGCGTTTTTTATAAGTGTGTTGGTCTTTTCTTTTTTCTTTTGGTTTTTAAAAGATACCGTGCATGTAGTTTAACCTCAAATACGATTATGATTTAGCAGGAACTTTACAAGTTCAAAAGCTTTGAGATGAAAATGAAAAAAAAGGTTTAATAAATTTGAATCGAAAGTGTATATCTTTCGAACTGCATTTCGCGAAATCATTCAGTTTTACAACTTGTGCCATTGCACAGAGACAAAGAATTTACTTTTATGAATTTTTATTGATTATTTATAGGATTATTTTTGAAGTTGACATAATTTAGTTTTTTTTTCTTTAATTACATATCTGGAGGACGATAACATATCACTGTTCCGCGCAGTATTGTTTAATAATTTATAAAATAAAATAAAACAAAACTCTACCGCTCATAGACTAACCACGAAGCGGTGTTCAAGGGTTTTCTGTTTTATCGTTCGTACAAGTTAATTACATATAACAGCCTCAAATTAACTTTGAGGAAAAACTAATGAATATGAAAAAAGAAAAGCCAACAACAAGTGTATAGAGGTTACCTTCAATATAAACATTAAGCTGTTAGCCCAGTAAAGGGGCGGCAACAGTACAAGAAAAACAAAAACAAAAGAAACCAAAAAGTCATTAACAAGAACTTTTACCCCTTAAGATATTAAAAAACTAACAACAACTAACAACAACAGCAACAAATTAAAGGAAACACCTTTTCCTTAACGAAACAAAAAAAAAGAAAACAATAATGCATACATAGAGACATAAACAGCTAGCTTACATTTGATGAAAAGGAGAAGCAATGAAAACATTTTCAAAATAAATGGAATTAAAAAGACGAACACAGCAGTAAATTTTTAAAAGTGAAAGTTAAAGAAGCAAGATAGCAATCAAGGCTCTTCGACTATTTTTCATATTAAACTTGAAAACAGTTATTTTATATAAACACTAGAAAAGAAGAAAAAAAAACTCTCAAAACGAGAAGAAAACCTTTTAAATCAAATCGAAATTATACTAAGCTTTAGCTCCAACTTTTCTGATTTAGAAAAACTTTACCCATTTTACAATTGCTCATGTTTACGATAGAGCTGACGACTGCGGTGATGATATAATGGAAATAATAATATTCCGTTTATGTTTTTGTTTTTGGTGATTTATTGAATATATTTATCTATCTCTCGTGTCTCGTGTCTAATATTGCTCGTTGTTTGAAAATCTTTGCCTTGCCCGTGTTTCATGCATGTTCGACATTTACAAAATTTGTTTATCGTCAGGATTTTCAATGATTATGTTGTTTTTTTTCTTTCTTGCAAAAGACATAAAAAGAAAGTGAAAACGGCTTCCTTTCTTTGCACTTTGACTTCAAAAATTCGGTTCGGTACTCTTATGCTTGGTGGTTGGTGGTTTATCACTTTCGAAGTGTGTCAGCGGCCAACAGTAACAGCATAGTTTGCAATTTATGTGAAACTTGCTGAGGAGAATGGCTGTTGACGGTTGTTGCTATTTTCCACTCTCCTCCCAATTTTATTTCCCTTTTTTTTCCCTTTTAATATTCATCTGGAACTTGCAGTGTTTCAAGTTTTCTATTACAGTGTCGAAAAAAACACGCATTTCCGTATCCGTTTGCAACAGCAACTTCCAAAAATTTTTTTTGTGCACAAGTTTCTTTTCCTTACCGTAGCTATTCCGCAGTTTATCATTAGTCAGCCGCGTCGCGTTACTTTCTTTTTAAACATTTGTGAGTGTTTGCTAGTGACCTCCCAAAGGCCATAACGTTGTTGTTCTTCGACTAGACATCAGCGAGGAAAGAAGGACGACTTTGCGTTTTATTGAATTCTCTTTTCGTTGTTACTATTGTTGCTGTTTTTTTCTTTTCTTTTGTTTTGTTTTATTTTATGAAGTACACATTAAATACTTTGACAAATTTCGGCAATTTGGTCTGTGTTGCCTTCTTTTTTATTTTTTCTCTCTTTGCTTTCTTGTTGCTTCGGTTTTTGTTATTCAAAAGTAAATTGAAAAAACATGTCTCTTCATCATTGAAAATTTGCTTACGATTTTAATCATCTGGAAACTTTGATGGAATACAAACGCACACATGCACACATGCACACACACACACACACACACACACATATATATATATCATATATCTGCAAATCGGAAAAATTTAACGTGTGTGTTCGCTTGTAAGCATTCAGCGCTTTATATATACGTATATGAAATAAAAGGTTGAAGATTTGAGTATTTGAGCGTAATAATATCGATGCAAACAAATCAACTGTTAATAGAAAAGCATATAAACGCACAGGCACGCTCACATAAACGCATACGTATGCTATATCCATACGGCACACATGTCTTGCACAATGTATGTTTTCAGCATGTTGCTTCACAATAATGTTTATTCGTTTGTTCGTTCGTTCTTTCAAGCGTTCACCATCAACGACTCGTTTAGGCTGCCAGTGGTGGGTGATAGTCTATGATATATATATTTTTTCCCGTTTTAACTCATTGTTACGAATGGTTAGGGTCGGGGTGTTGCAACGTCTGGTAAGCTTGTATGCTTGGTTGACTACTTTTAAATTCGTTGCTCGTCTAAGTCGTTAGTCAGTCTGTTCGTTTCTATTTGTACGATTCTCTTCACCCTTTTCCGTTTATTATTATTATTACTATTATGTTGTTTTTGTTGTTATGCTTGTTGTAGATTTTGCTTTACTTCGCTTTTTTACCCTGACATGGACGTGTGTTTGTTGATTGAAACAACATCAAAAGCTGTTGCTACAGCACGTGAATATCTATGTATATACACACGTATACATATATATATGTTGTAATAAGAAAAACACACATACGCATTATATATATATGCATATATAAGCATATATGTGTACATCTATTTTGTTCTTTATTTTTAATAAAAAAAAAAAAACCTCAAGGTCTACGGACTTTTTTTTTCTTTTTTACTACCCCGACCATATCCGGCATGGCGTGGATAATCTTTAAATAGTTGAAAGATTTTAATAAATTTTTTAAATAGATTTTAGCGAAAACAGACATGCACGGCCGCACGGCCGCACGATCTTCTGCCAATTTTAATCTTCTTTGTTCCATGGAGCTGCAGCTTCAATTTTATTTCGTTGGGAGAGAAGAGAAGATATCTCTTGACTTAAAGCTTTTGCTGTGCGTAGTACAACAATTTGCAACCATAATTTAAAAATTAGAAACAATTTTTCGTGTGCAGCTCGAGCTTAATAATAAATATTAAAATTGTTATACGGATCATCTTGAAAGGACGTCGCAACATTTATATTTGAAGCTTAGTTAGATTTTTTGCGCAAAAGTAAAAAAGATCAATGTAGGATTTGTATAATGAAATACAATAAATCTTTCTTAGCATTTGTTCAGAATAGGAGATAATCTTCTTTGCTAACTTCTTCTCAGTTTTCGCTGTCGAGTTTTAATATAGAAATTAAAATGCGCTATTCTATAGCGCAAAGTAGGTGGGCCTGTGCTTTGATTTCAGAGAAGACTATGTTGTCTAAAACGCACCTATGCGAGAGACTCACGTAATAAGTATCCCGATGTTCATTTTTCAAGTTACCGTAATTATAGATGAGTTTAAATATGCTTAGGAACCTTAAAAACTTTTACCGGGTGGTTATGTCGCTAAGGTATCGGCTCAAGTCGAGTGTTGTATTCTTTGTCTTCTTTGCTTTAAAACCCGTTAAGCACATATTCGATGGGTTGTATGTAAAACCCGTTGGGGTAAGTGAAACAAGTCATACTTAAAGGCAAGAATTTTTTATGCCCTTATCAGGAGTAACTCTTCTTCCGACTGGAGATTCGAATCCGCGAACATTGGCTTCGTACTTACGTTCCTTACCTACATCATGCCTCTGATGTTCAATCTTTCATTTTTACTACAGTAGCGTACATCCAATCTTAGTTGGCCTAGAATAATTTTGCCCGTAATTCGTTATCCTATAAATGGCAGACCCGAGAGGAAATTTAGGCACAACTTAAACCAAATGTGAATCCATTAATTTCGTGATTTTTACTTTCCACTATTCATTTCAGGATTCAGGTCCCATCAATTTTCAGTTCTAGTGTTGAAATGTAATACAGGCAAAGTAGGTACTTTGTATTCGCCTTGTAGTGAGTATTATGTGTCTAAGCTAATGTGTAACGCTTATGTGTTTAAGATAAAGGTGAAAAAGCATTGCAGATTTTGTCAGATGAGAAGGCATGAGTAATTCACAGAAGAAGAATCATTTTAGTTGCTACAGTTTTGGAGCATTACAGATGATCGAATAGATATTTATATCATATTTCTTTCCCGAGTTTAGTGATCATGAGAGACGGACTTGCCAGCAATTTTTTTTGGGTTGAATGCCCATCAACATACCTTACTTGCATGCTAGCTTGCTGACAATAAGGTGAAGTATACACTTTATAATATCTTTTTAAGCATATTATAATAGGATAATGAGACAAATACGGTACACTATTTCCTCTATTTCGTATGTAGGTTGCGCTTAGTTTTTAGACGCATAGATGGAAAAGAAAAGTTTTCATATTAAACATTCTACATATTTTCACACAACATGAAATTAAAAAAGAAAAGATTTTCTAACGAAATTTTTGCATTGCACTGCAAACTATTTAATTTTGCAAAAAGTGTTGAGACGTACGGGGTAAGATGACCTAGAATGTGACACATGTCAGAGGCATAAATTTCCATAACAAACCTTTTCGTGATGCAAGTGCTTAATTAATGCTTAGAGAGAAGGCAACAACGATAACCGAAACGAAACTAAGCTAAGCAATACGATTTTGAAAAGTATGCAAAGCGTTCACATTTATCGTATGGCAATGTTATATATGAGAAGCTATTGCCACCGCCTTTAGGCTGTCGTTGCAACTTTTTTGCATATGTATGTATACGATATGTATGTATGGTATACAGACACTTAAGTATTAAGCCAGACATTATGGCATATTTGTACTCGTACGATTATCCTTATATTATATATATATATAAGGATATATATATATATATATATATATATATATATACACTTTTTACAACATTCATTCAATTCATTCACTCGTATGTAGACATGATGCTCAAAAGTGGTAGTTAAGGAGAAGGACGATTACCATTTTTAGGGTTTTTTTTTTTTTATATAGGCTTGTTTGTGCCTCTTACACCCGCTGCTTAACTTCTACAAAATTCTTTATGAGCAGTTGATTTAAATTAATGCTTAAAATTTTTTTCCATTTAGCTTTTCACTAACAACGCATTTTAAACAGGCGCACACACACACCGACCTACATGCGGATACATACATACATAAATGTATATATGTATACATGTATAAATATATATATATGTATAACAACAGAAACGGCAACATTTTTATGTGCGGTATAATGTATCTTTCGGAGCTCCTTTCTCACTCTTAGCTGCCAACTACAACAACATATACATACGTAAATACTTTTATAACCAGAACTCAATATGACTTTTGCATCCGTTGTCGCAACGCACAACATCATCTACCGCACAACTCGACCAAAATGAAAACGTACACAACAACAGACAAAAAAAGAAAAAAAGTGAGAAAAAAAAATAAAAATAAGAAAAAAGAAAAATAATAAAATAAAAAAACCAAGAAAAATGAATAAAAAACATGGGCTGTTGAGTTGTTCATGTTGCATGTTGCTGTATTTAAAGCATAATGTGCCGAGGGATCTAAAGTCTGAGCAACGGAGAGAATACAGACAGACAATGAATGTGTAACGTTGTCGTCTTTTGTGATATGTTGGGATGTTGCTTCTCGAGACTGCAATAGCTACTACTGCAATGCGACAGTTTTATTTTTTTTGTTTTTCCTGATATTTTTCAGGCTGTTTTACAGCCCTTTAGCAACAAAATATCTACGTTGTAATGTGAATATAGGAAAGAGTTTATCTTTACTCATAGCTAGTCTGTACAGAGAGTCTCTCATGGCAATGCATCCATTGCCATATAGTTCAACCGAACCAACTATTTAACTCATACTTGTAATTAAAGCAATAAACGGCTAGGGGGCAAGAGAAGAATGCCGAGAAAGGGGAAATAACATAAAATATTTGTGAATGGTTTCTGCTTTTTTGCCTTTTGCTGCTAATTCAACATGTTTCCTACTTGTTGGAATTTATATGCTTGAGTTTTTCTCTTTTCAATATGATTTCGCCTTTAATGCATAACCTTAACACACGTCTAGCGTTGGGTTTTATACGTTTAGGCTTTTAGCTTAAATAGTTTCGTTGCCTGCTGACATGTAGAAAATCCACTAATACCATTAGCGATTGCTTTCATCCGTGTATATAGATGTATATGCATAGTTGTGTAGGTGTGTGTAAGAATATAGACGGATATGGTACTAGTTTATGTGAAGTCTATTAGGAAATTCGAAAAGGAAGAAGAAGAGGAAGAATGTTGATGCATAAGAAACTACTAAAAGATAAGAAATTAATATGTCTTTGCTTACCAAGCGATGAAAATTCATATTTATATGATACTGTGTCGTTGTGAAATTCATATCAAACATTGTCTTGTTTTCCGATTCACTTTTTTATAGGTTATGGTCACGACGTTTCATCTTTACATTACACTGCGTACCTGCCCCGCTTGGAGAACGAAGTAACCGTGATAACCAGTACATCCAGCATGCAACAGCATCCAACACATTTTACTAGTTATCACAACACCGCAACACCTCCCTCTCCTTTAAATAATCACAGCGTTAACCACAACATCAATAACAATAGCAGCAACAGCAGTACGCAATCGCCTTCTTCGTCGCCTCATTCAAGTCGTAGTAGCTTTACAAATGAACGTCTTAGTCCGCCCATAATACGCATTAAATCCGAACATAGCTTAGGGGACGATGTCGACTCGAATGGCAGCAATGGCAGTAGCACAGAGACACGTAAATGCTACAGCAGCACGGGAGCGGCTTTATCACTGCCCCCTAAAAAGAAAGATATCTACCGGCCATATTCTTTGGACGATAGACCCAGCATCGAGCGAGTAAGGTTGCGTGTGCCTGCAGAAGAAGATTTGCATGCAGCACATGCCATACTGGATTTGAGTGCTTCTACCGCTTTTCATCCGCCCACGCAACCACATCAATTACATCAGACACACCAGCATCATATCACCGCCACAAACTCCAGCGCCTCACATCATCAGCCTTTACATAACTTGCATCACATAACGCATGCCATCCAATTGCAGCAACAACAACCGCAACCACAACCACACCATCAATTACAAAAAACCTCTATAATAGTACAACAACAGCAACCGTTAACACAACACAACACTCCTTCTATAGCGGACTTGGCGGCTGCAGCTAGCGTTGCAAACGAACAACGTCCAAAATCAAATTGCTCACAGCACAGCTTGCAAAGCAATTCGGATTCGGAAAGACAGCCGAGCTCACCAACTAGCATGGTACAAAATGAGAATAACAACACAACGAATCAATTTCCCAAAACCGTTGCCACTGGCACCAAAACCGTGGCTTATACCTACGAAGCGTTCTTTGTTAGCGACGGTCGTTCCAAGCGCAAGAATATTACTGACCCGGCTGTCGCCATGCAACAAGAACAACAAAAGGCCAAATACACATGTAGTGAATGCGGTAAACAGTATGCGACTTCCAGTAATCTATCACGTCACAAACAGACTCATCGCTCACTCGACTCGCAATCAGCTAAAAAGTGTCATACTTGTGGTAAGGCGTATGTATCAATGCCCGCCTTAGCCATGCATGTATTGACACACAAACTATCGCATAGCTGCGGAGTATGTGGCAAACTTTTCTCTCGTCCATGGTTACTACAAGGTCATTTACGTTCTCATACAGGTGAGAAACCTTACGGTTGCGCTCATTGCGGCAAAGCATTTGCTGATCGTTCGAATTTGCGTGCCCATATGCAAACTCATTCGGTTGATAAGAATTTCGAGTGTAAACGCTGTCACAAAACATTCGCTTTAAAATCGTACCTCAACAAACATTTGGAGTCGGCTTGTCTAAAAGATGAGGCGGATATGCAATTCGATACCAGTACCAGTGATAGCGGCGGCATGACTTCACCTACACCTACAGAAGATTACAACCCTCCCAACTATGCAACGCAAGCACAAAACCTATTGAAAATCTCGCATATACCACAACCAGTACCGGCAGCAGCTATTGTCAAGGTAGAGGCTACCTTTGCGGGTTGAGAGTATTTTCAACACGCTACTCTTTTTGTAAGTAAGTAACAATAATTGATGTAATATTAGCAGTATAATAATAACGCAGCAATAATAATAACAACAATATATAAACAAGTGGAAAAAGAAGAAAACACACAAAAGAAAATAAAAACAAAAATAAGAATAACTAATAAGAAAAAGATTACGATTTTGAGTTTTTCCATGCAAAAAACAATTGACAATATGTGTGTACATAAAGAGTTTTTCATTTCATTATTCGTAACGACGTGATTTCATTAAACATACTTCTATCCAAGGAAAAATAGCAATACATAAAAGATTTTCTCCTTATTTTTATTTATCTAGCAATAATTTGTAATTTAATTTCAATAATCAACAACAACATCATAATACGTCCATTACATACTAAAAAAAAGAAAACCAAAACAAAAAAACCAAAAATGAGGAAAAAGAAAGATGAAAATTTAGAAAAAATCGAATATCTTCTAGAATGTTACATTTTAGTGAAAGCAATCGTAAAATCACACAACAGACAACGCAAAGCAATCTCTTAGGATCCCTTTTAAAATAGTAAATATAAGCTAATGTGTAGTTTCCCGTTTCTAGTCACAAGCACATAAGTATACATAACACGTGCACACACACACTCGCTCATACTCATCTTCTTTATATGTATCTCTCTCTCTCTCTCTCTCACTCTCTCTCTCACTCTCACTCTCTCCCACTCTCTCTCTCTCCCTCCCTCTCTCTCTCTTTCTTTCTTTCTTTCTCTCTCTCTCTCTCTCTCTCTCTCTCTCTTTGTCTCTCATCTTCTTCTGGGTCACTCTCTGTCACTCTCGCTCTCTCTCTTTCTTATTCTAACTATAAAATAAGTTATTGGGTAAGTTTATCACATAGAAGAAGAAGAAAACTCATAAGCAAGTTTCTCATAATCATGCACTAACTCATCACATAGTTCGTTACGCTTATTGAAAACTATTCAAATAAAGATGAGAGAGAATGAAACAATCAAAAATGATGTTTCATTCTTTGTAATCTCATATTTAATCTTCACACTCATTGCATATGTAACTTTACTCTCACTCATTCATTCATATTTATCAACTTCTTTTACTCTCTTGTACTCTTAAGCAGACTTTATATTAAAGAAAAGTAAAATAAGAAATAAATAAATAACAAGAAAAAGTGATCTTATATATAGAAATAAACAACAACAACAAGAGCAACAACAACAACAACAACAACAACAACAAAGCAACGAATAAAATGCAAATTATGTGAAAAAAACATGCAACGAAAGCAACGTTTCTCAAACAACGAATTAGGCCATAAGTCCAAAAAGATAACCCAAATCATATACAAACACATATATATTAAAAAACAAGCATTTTTGCCACAAAACATAGAATTTTAGGTATTTGATAAAAGACGGAAACGATTTTCTCACATTTCTTTTTTTTTTGTATATTTTTTTTTTTTGTTTTATTCTAGGAGAAAGCAATAAAGAAATTAAATAATTTTCTGAATGTCCAAAACAAAAGCAAAGCAAAAGAAAAAAACTTTAAGAAAAATTATTTCGTTCAGCCAAAGTCAATTAAGAAAACAATATTCAACTGACATAAAATTTTTCATATATTCTTCGACCTAAACGATGACAAATAAACATTTTTATTTACAAAAAAAGCAAAAAAAATTTATATATGTATACATACATATATACATATGTATATATAAAAGTAAAGCAACAGATTTGCTTAGTTGTTCTTTGTAATTTGAAACTAATTTGCATAAATACGGCTTAAATTAAGCGTGACTTTCTCATACGTAAATTTCAGAAATTTCTTTAATTTATTTAAATATATTTTACGCATATCCTTGACAAGCAAACAAATAGAAAAGTAGTAACGAACTTGTTTACTTTCAAATTCAATCTTTTTGTTCCATTTCCTCTTTCTCTCTTCGTTTCTTGCTCCCCCCACAACAATACCAATGCTTTTTTTCTCCTTCTTTCACTCACTTCTCATCTCTCTCTCACTTACTCTCTCTCTCTCTCTCTCTCTCTCTCTCTTTTTTCGTCTCCTTCTGTTTCCCGTTCGGTTTTAACACAAAGAAGAAACCAAAAAAAAAAAAAAAAAAAAAAAAATAGAATAATTTAACTTAAGTATATCCGCTAGATTAGTTAAACATTGTAGGAGAAAGCTTCTAGTCGCTGTAGAACAGCATCAGGTTACTTGAGATTCTTGTTTGATATTTTAACTAATTTCAGCTATAATTATCTTTTAGGATTAATTCTGATTATATATAGACCATCATACTTCTCCGCTATATCATTCCAGTTTAGAAACAAAAAGAAGTTTTCAAAAACACAAAATACTAGAAGTATTAAATAGCAAAGTGTTTTGTGCTAGTCGTACATCTAAGCTATTTTCTAATAAATTAATTTACAGTTATATATAATTTAGATTTTAAGTTCTGTCTTTCTGTTAAATATGCATTTAGAGAGAGAATATGGGAAAAGTATACTGTAAAAAACGCAATGACAGATAACTTTGTTTGGCTAATCAACAACACATCTGCTGCTGCTAATCAGCAGCACATCTGACGAACATCTTTAATTAATATTCGGGATTTTAAAGTAAAGTATTTCTCTTTCATTCCGAATACGTATTAAAAGGAAGAAGAAGAAGAAGAAGAAGAAGAAGAAGAAGAAGAAGAAGAAGAAATGATACGCAATCCAATCTGCATATATATGTATGCACAGCGCTTTTCACTTAAAACGTACTTCCATTGCCTTCAATTGAGACTGCGATTGAGTGTTGAATGAATTTAATCGTATTAATTGCAATAAAACGGAACGATTGACGTAAGCTATAAAAATATTAGGATAGTAAAAATTTTTATTGGTTTAATTATAAATACTTGAGAGAGCATCACTTCATACGCATTACTTATGAAAGTCGATGATTTTGTTGATGTAAGTAAGTGATAATCTGAGATCAATTCATTTCAAGAATTTAATTCAGGGGCGAGTTGTATGTTCATCCGTCCATGGTTCGAAATCTTATTAAGTCCAAGAAATGAATGTTTCATTATCTGGCCCACGTCTCTTTTAATTAAAAATGATGGCAGACTCTTCAGAAGCATTTCCGAGAAGTATAAAACGAGTTGAAGAAATTCTTTCGAAAAAGCCAAAGATTATTATTTGAGGAAAGATGCTTCTTAGTTTTAATTTCTACTCGTCGTTCATTCTTTTTGCAGCGGTATGTCATGCTGCGTGTTTGCCTCTTGCCGCAAATGGCGGAGAAAAGAAGAACAAAGTGCGCTAACGGTTATGGCATGAACTTGTTCGCAGAAATACATGTACATTCTAATGACCTCTGTTAACTTGTTAACTGTACAACGGGATTTGATTGAATTTTATGCAAGACTGCATGGCACTTGTCTGTCAATGGGGAAAGAGTGCGTCTCACAACATTAAGAAAGATTTTACGATAAAAGCTGTCATTGTTGCAAAAGTTTTTTTCTGCTCTGTGTTCCTAAAGGTTTCGACGTTTGTTTATTTTTATTTGGATAACGTTTACTTACTTGAATTTTAAGTATTAGATAACACGTTTGTTCATCTGGCCAAGTACGCTCCGAACTTTGCTTAACGGTCTTCTAGCGAAGACATATTGTATATTCTCTCTTTTATGTAAAAGTATTTTTTCAAGAAATGCTCTTAAAAAAAAAGTTGAAGGTAAATCAATTATCATTCGTACGTTTAAGTTAAATTATTAATGATTTTGTTTTTTTTTTTTGTTTTTTAGTTCAATTGTGCGTTGTTAGCATTTTCTCAGTCTGTTTTACTTCTGCAAATTGAGTAGGAAATGAATAACAGAACAGTGGGATAAGGGTGCAATATATTAAATGCAAATATAATTTTATATACATTATTAATTAACTAATTAATTCATTTAGTTTAGTATTTATTTGGCGAAATATCTTTTAAATGAATGTAAATATAAATGATTAAAAGAGTGGTGAAGGCCGCCTACTTAACTCCTTCTTATTAAATGAAAATGAAATCTTAACTTAAGTAAATTCTTTCTTAATTCATTAATTATTCTCTTTAGACTAAACACTTATAAATGTTAATTAATATCTTTAAGATTAATTATAAACTAAACTGTCTTAGAGTTTTGTACACAGTCTCCAAGTGTTAACTCTGCACATAACTCACACACAGTATACATATAGCACACACACACACACACACACACACACACACACAAACACACACATACGCGCGCGCGCGCATACACACACAGAATCTCCTATAATTACAAAAACACAATTTGACTCTCTATAATTTCTGTTCTTGTACAAAATTAAGTCAATTATGGGTAAGTGAAGAAAATAACGAAAAAAGATAGAAAAAGAAAATGAAAATATTAAGGATGTGTGTAGTATTATAAAAAATGAAAAACAAATGTTAAGATTTATGATTAAAGCTTAGTATCGCTCTTAGATTTAATTTCATTTAGATATAATTTAAGATTTAATAAATTATCATCACCATCACCATCTCTAACACAGCCACTCACTCACTATTTATTACTAAAGATAAAATAATAAAACAAAAATATGTATGTATTTAAAAGAAGTTTCTCATACGATACGATCGTAAAAGCCTGGCTTAGCGCCAACGTTAGGTATTCTAAGTGACATTCTTTACAAGACAGGCCACAATATTTATTTAACAACTATTTAACTTCCTCCCTCCCTTCGGCTCCCATTCATGCATCATTTCTCCCTTTACCCATCTCTTCCTCCTTCTTCCAACAGGCACATTCCATGTAATTATCTCCCTATATCGTCCATCATGCTGTCCCATTAGCTATACATCTTATCTAGATCATCTTATTTGTACGTTTGCATACTGACCACTAAAGAATAGCTTTTCATTGTTACGGCATCACACAACTTTATAACAAGTAAGTCCGCTTATCTTCAAACGGCGTTTGTTCACGATATTCAAATTAACAAAATGAAATATTAAGCTTTGCAAAGCCTCATATTGTTTTTCGTATACGCTTTCCTAGGCGCCTAATAAATGTTTACATGAATCATAAGACATCCCAGATCACTTCTTTGTCTCACATCGCTACTGTCTTTCTACAGGTATGTAAATGCTCGCGCTGTATTTAATGCATGTATATTAAACTCATCGACACGTAAGAACGTCTGAACTCAACTTGGGGTCGCGTAATGATCTTCTTTTATCAATTCGTCGATGGAATGACAAATAATTTCGGGCGTTCTTTTCAAAACTACATCGTGCCAATGAATGACTTGACAGTTTAAGAACCAACTGATTAAGTCAAACGATAAATTAAGTCTCTTTGGTAATCTTCGTTTCGATTTGTTTATAACATGCAAACGCAATTGTAAAAAAATTTAATCTTAGTTGAAAGATTCATTGAAGCCTAAGTGGTTAGTACATAATATTCGCCAACTAAGGCGAATATAACTTTCCTACTTTAAAATAATAATTAATATCTTTGCAGAATAATGAACTGTGCGTTAAGCACTAAAAGAAGTCGAGTATTTTCTAGTCACTAGAACCTAGCGTAACGCTTTTTTTTTCTTTATTTTTTCATTTATCTTCTTTTTTCCATTTTCTTTTTTTCCCATATTCACATTTACGTTAAGCTATATATGAATGGATAATGAAAAATCAGCTTCAAACGCAGATCTCATTATTTAAAAAAAAAACAAACTGAAAATAAAAAACAAAATTTGTATTTATAAGCAATCGTTAAAGGTCTACTAAATCTACTTTAACATTTAAAAGACTTTGTAACACAACCATACAGCATTGTAAACCAAAAAGCATATAAAAAACAAGTGAAATACATACAAAGAAAAACTTATTATTATTATTATTAATTTTAGGCCATTTACGTTTTGAAATATTATTAAAATCGGATTTAAGCAAATAAAAATTAAGAAATAACAAATAAATGCTCGGCTAAAGTACCAAAGCAATACTCAGTTTTGTTAATACTCGAAATGAGATTAAAAGTAAATTTTAGCAAAAATGAAAGGAAAACTCTCATTACAAACAAAACATATTTCGTAGAGGAAGAAAAAATAAAACGAAAATGCAAATAATTATTAAAAAGAAAGGATTAAAAAAAAATAAATAAATAAATAACTAATTGTAAATATATTAAAAAAAAGCCCACTAAAAATAAAAGAGTAAACTGTAAATATTTGCAAGAGATATACAAAAACAAAAAAGCCCAATCAACGAATAGCAATAACAAATGTTTTCTTCAATTCGCATTACCACGGGTTCTTTTTTTATATATACATAAAACAAGAACAAGAAATTCGAATAATAATAATTTAATATTTATAAAATTATAGACATACACAGACTTATAAATATGTAAACTTAAGTTATTATTATTGTAATAAATATTATTATCATTAAACGCATTGTAATTCTTATCGATTAAATTCACAAAATTTATTATCATTATTATTATTATTATTATTATTATTATTATTATTATTATTATTATTAATCTTTGCGTATTTAAATCTTGATTATATATAAAATTCATTTAGTATTTTTTTTTTACAGTTTACGACAAAATAATGGTGACCATTCGCCCGAGCTTATATCGCTTATGAGTAGCAACGGGACACGGTTTTTTATTTTTTCCATTTTTTCTTTTAGTCCTTTCTTGGTTCCCTTCTTATTCAAGTTTCCCTTTATCCTTATGATACGCTCCTATTTTAGCGTCCATTCCTTGTTTTTCTCTTGCTTCTTCTCTTATCCGCTTTCCCTTTTCTTATCAACGTCCATCTTCTTCTTCTCTCTGTCTCTCTTTTCGTCTTAAGCTTTTTTCTTTCATCGCTTTTATGGCGACTGGGAATTGAAAGAATGTTAATTATTAAAATTTATTTAAATGAATGTCACTCTCTCTCTCTCTCTCTCTCACACACTCTCTCTCTCTCTCTCACACTCTCTCTCTCTCTCTCTCTCTCTCTAATTGATTTTGTATTGCTCTTCTTTACTGGCGAGCATTTCTAAACATTAATAGTCGGCGTAACTATACCCTAAACCGCTTCTGACACAAAAGTATACTAAGTATGTGAGTATATAAACAACAGCCAGAACGGCTTGAGAATAGATTAAATTTTTATTACATCCGTTCAGAAAGTGATTATGAATCGATCTAAGCTGGTCTGCTTGATGTCTATCAAGGTATTCCTCCATCCAACATCCAGCTCGTAATATTTCAGATATTTTCATGACATTTATTACAACGATGCATCATTTTCTCGACCACTTTCCACTTAACTCATTACTTTTGAAAACTCATTATAAGAATAATTGTCTTAAGCGAAAAGATGTAGGGTATCCAAAGCTTTTAACATATTTTTTTAATATTCGATAGATTAATATTCAAAAATTTCTAGGTCACCGCAAAACACACATGTTAGTTACTTAACAACAAATATCTGTTAACACCTCTTGAGATAAATAAATCGCTGTTTCTTTGAATCCTTATTGTGTAGCAGAACGTTTTTTCCATACTCAGCAGCAGTAATTGTTCCGATAGTCATCCATCAAAAACGAAAAATAATTATGTGAATGCCTATTTATGCATTTAACGCGTAGTTAATTACAAGAGTAAAACGAATGATCAGAGTCCCGTGAATTCGTGCTCTTAAAGTGAAGATCACTTAAATCTAAAGGATCGACGTGTAACTCTTGTTTTATTTAAAATTTACTTTCAAAGTCAAGTAAAAGTAGAGCGGAGCTAAATTTTTACAAAAAAGGAGAGCAGCGGTGCTGGGACTTGTAGATAAAGATTTCACCTCCGATTCAAAGTTTCCTAGAAAATCGTTTTTTTTAGAACAGTTTGCGTTCAAATTAAGGGTTGTAATCTCTGTGGAGAATTCGGTTTACTTTTTCGTTTCATTCCATACAAATCTTATTGCGGTCATCGTGGAATTTTCGAGGGAATTAATAATTCTTTAATATCTATCCTAGCTCACCTAGTCTACTATTGGCGAAGCCACTGCTAGTTACTCGTTGACGTTGCATTGCAGTCACTTCTACCGTTATTTCTTGAATGTTCAAAGAAAAAAGCATTTTTTTTGCGAAACATTATTACGGTTGTGTCGTAAACTGTATACTAAAAGTTAATCCTTTGTACAGAACAAATTATTACATTATTTTAATAAACTTGATCATTATTACATTCATTGAAAATGAATCAAAGAAAAAAAAATAAAAAAAATAAATAAATAAATAAAAAAACAAGAAGGTATATGATAAAAAAGGATATATTACATATTTTAATAGATTTATTTATCATATTTATTTATTCATATTTATACTTAATATTTATTACAGTTTTAACAAATAGTTACGCTCTTAGATTTATATATATACACATACATATACTCATCACACAAAATAGCAACTAAAATTGAATTACAATTAAAAGGAAAAAAAAGTATACACATACATACATAACTATATACAAATACAAATATAGTAAGAAAATATTATTGCAAAAAAAGAAAAAAAAAGAAAGAAAGAAAACACGAAAAAACACACTTGTTTTATTGATATTTTTTTTACAAAAGTATCCATAGGTTCACGCTCTGTATTTTTCTTGTCCTCTACGCGCCCCCTCTTTCTCTCTCTCGCCCACTTTTTCTGATTGATTTTCATTCATTCATATCGAGTATAATTTTAATTTTGCTTTTCTTTGAACACTACCTAATTATGCTTATGCTTATGCCAGTTCTCATCGAAACAGTGTAACCTGTAAACGTAAGCACACGCCTATCGAATTGATTTAAGGAAGAAAAACTCCGGCAGAATTGATAGTCAAATGAAAAAAGCTATTTTTTTAACGATCCCAAGGTCATCACAAAGCTAACTGATAAATGATAATTGATCTACTTATATGTGTGTGTCACAGTGTTGACATAAAAAAGAAAAAAGTAATCAAAATGAAATAAATTAAAAACAGAGCAAAACGCTTTTCTCTTTCGATATTTACTACGTCCTATCAAGGTTCAAGAATTTCGTACTCTTGTGCCACTGTGTGACACATTAACTAAGAAGTAAGGATCATTTCTTTCACCGGTGTTGGGGACGGAAATTCGACACGCGTACTTGATGCATGCAAAAAGAAAAACAATAACACCGTAAAATATGCTGCATATTTTATTAATACAAATAAATTTGGTTTTTTTGCTCTTGCAATACAAAAACAATTCAATTGCATCGTTTTTCTGAAATCTATAAGAGAAAGAAATTTTGAATGGCTAAACGATTCAGTCTCGATTTCATAAACGCAATCCAACCTATTTCAGGTCAATTTAAAGCATTAAGAGTCTAGTGATTGCGTATAGAAGTGTTGCTTTACCAACACTGGGTTATTTCCTTGATTTATTTTTCGACAATTAAGAAAAAAAAACGTAAATTTTTTTTTTCGAATTTCATTGGTAGGCGGCTGCATAAAGTTGAACGCGAAATTATTGTAGCAATGTGTTCTATGAAATCTGTGATATGCTTATCTAGTTAACTACTCACTCCAGAGATTAAAACATTTTGAAATATATTTTTAGGGGTTTTTCTTTTTCGTTTCTGCCCTGTATGCCCGCTTAGTTGAGTTGCGACTAGATTGTAATCCTAAATTTAATTACCTTCAAGAGCGTACTTAAAGAAGTAATTTATATTAGGATTTTGCTTGAAAGCTTTGCAGCCGTCTTTCAGCCAAAGTTAACAAGATCATAAAGTTAATATACTTACCTTGAAATTATAGGGCTTTCTGCCCTGCACATAACCTCGTTAATGTAGATTTTAATTCTTTTCTTCTGGATATGGGAGAAACGAAGCGGATTTTTGTTTTAACTCTTATCACTAATGGATTATGAATTTTATGTGAAAGTTGCTAGAAGAAAAAAAAAATTACTTTAGATACGCTATCGTTTTGATATTTAATATTCAAGACTTTTACTCTTCAAAAATTTAAACTAAGCGTACTTTGGAAGATGTATGCTTTGACTGTGTTGCCATTAACTCTTATTGCTTGGCGAGTAGAGGAAAAATTCAATTTCATTAGTTTGTTTTGTTTTCTTTTGTATATTTTCTTCAATACTCCTGCACTCCATACAATATTTCATGTACATTTATTTCTAAGAGAAATTGATTTATTTGCATTTTTCATGTGCGATAATTTGTTCACTGTTTAGAAGGTATTAGCTGCTAAGATTATGGAATCGTAGAGAAATATGTAATATGTCCGACCTTTAAACTTGGTGGGGCTCCGGTACGACTTTTCCTCATCTATTGAATAAGTAATTACCGTGAATATGCGAACACTTGGCAAACGTCCAAGTCTACTTTCAAACTCAAGTCTCGAGCAAATGGACGATCAATTATTATGAAAAAGAAAATGTTTTACACCAAATTTATCGATAATTTTTTTCTGTTGTGTTGTCGCTTTAAATCCGTGTATAAGAAAAAACATTAATATACACAGCCGACTCACGATTCAAACATAATTGGGAATTTTTTCAATATTTTGATGAGATTTGTGATTAACGAGTGTAGAGTTTATTGCCTTGGAATCAATTTTCGCGTCGATTCAATACCACAAGTGATGCCGTTGCATGTAATCAAAATTTTGAGTTCTTACAATATTTTTGGGACGAGTCGTTTGCTATGCGGAAAAAAAGTAAAAAGAATTTTTTAAATTCTTTGCAACATACATGTTAACCCGTCAACCGCTCATATAAGGAGAACCTTAGGAATTAAAGAATTTTGATTTAGAAATTTTGCCTTGAAACAGTTTTATAATTAATTTGATGTAATTTTTGAAAACAATAAATTAAATGTAAATTCTGAAATCATCGAATGTACCTACAGCAATTAATACTTAGATAAGATCATCATTATGCACTCTTAGTGGATAGTAACTCAACTAGTTTTAGATAATTAAAAATCAAGCGTTCCATACGGCAGAACGTCATTTACTGGAGGGTAAGTTTTTTTCTTTTTTCTTTTAATTTTTATATAGTTTATTATTCAAACAAAGTTTGTTAACGAGTAAATAAAAAAAAAATATTCTCACTCACTTGGGCGAATTGATTATATACGAAAATATTTTCAAATGATAAGTTATGCATTCGGAAATAAGGAAGAAGAAAATTATATAAAACAAATTATTTCAAAACAGTTCTTTAATAATCAATGAACTTAGGGTAATGGGAACATTTTTCATTTTAATGACGATATATAGAACTCAGACAACGAAGAACAAAGCAACGAATATATTTTTAAGCAATATTTAGAAACTTAAGAATTATATTTTACAAACATTTTTTGTGTGAATTTTCATAAAATTAAAAAAAAAAAAACAAAAAAATTAAAAACTCGGCTCATTACAATACTTATTAAAATTGCTCAATAGTTGTTCACAAAAAAAAAGGAAAAAACATAAACAAAAAAAAAAAAAATAAAAAAGCTTGTCAACCAGTTGAATGAAAGTTAAAAACAGCCGAAACGTATCGAAAAGCAATAAAACGTAATTTCTAAGTCAATCGATTAAAAGTGTAAAAAAATGTCAAAATTATTAGTAATAATAATAAAAAGAAAGAATAGAATTATTATTTCATCAAATTATTATTATTTGGGTTAAAATTAAAAAGTGATAATGCTTTATAAATATTCAATTGAATGTTAAGCCTAGACATAGGCAAAGGAAACTATCCAACAAAACTTGTGGAACGGAGCTCTTTGCAATTTTTGTTTTCTTTCACTTTGTGAAATAAAAAGACTCATACCCACAACGATGCAACAAGATGACGGCAATTAGAAATAGATTTTTCTAAAATCTTAGGGAACTTACGAAACATTTTTCGAATCACATGCAAAGCACATATCGTTTTTCATAAACTTATTCATGTTTTCTTTTTTCATCAAAGTGTTGCAAGAGTTGCTTAACCCTTTTGCCCGTTATAGCGGCATATAGCAGGTTTTACCAACTTATCGAAACCGTGTATTTGCAATTTGTTACCAAATTACACGGTTGACATGATCGCGTCTTAAGCGATTATTTTAATATAATAGGTTGGCCGGGAAAGTTCATCTTTGAGGTAATTTTATTTGTCAGGTCAAGGCATCATATGAGGTCTTACTATTTAATCAGTGGGTAAGCATCGCGACTACCTCACCTGCTTTCACGCGTTCAATTTTGATTGCGATAGAGTTCACTTACCGGTTGGGTGCATGCGCACTAGGCTGCGGCCACTTGCCTTTATCTCTTTCATCCCATTACACGAATATTGCGGGATTTCTTGAGTGATAAAAAAAAGCGTACATTTCATCAGTTTCCTGCAAAGTGCCGAGTGCATTTATAATATTGCATAAGACATGAGCTCCACAAAGTAAGAAACGATCGTTTGCTTTTAAAATCTTATCCAACATGTTGTGAGGTAAAGTTAACTTGTAAGTGTTCGGACTCGCCAAAGATGATTTGTCATATTTTGCAGGTAGATTTCGATCCCAAACAGGATCACCAACCTGAACAATAGTCACATTTTGCCGTCCGTGTTGGAGAGTAACTGACAACGCGGATTACTAGAACAATTTCAAAGGACTGGGCATCCACCGTTCGATACTGCTAAGGAATACATCAAACATCTTGAATTTCCAATGTTTTATGTTAGAACATGAGAGAACTTTTCCTGTCCACTGAATATAACTGCTGTATGAATTACAAGCGAAGGCTAGCAGGTAATGGTCTTAAGGTCGATAAAATCGAAATATTAAGATCCTAGCACGTAAAATGTTTCGTTGCTCTTTGTGTGAACAAACATTTTATAATATTTTAAAGAGGGAGAAAAGTTCCTTCAACCCATTGTTCGGTGTACGAACTATGAGAGAATAGCATCATCCTAAGATCATCTTGATACGAATGCAAAGAGTTCGAAAATATTCCGACCATGTCTTAAATTCGACCTTGAAAGTTGAAAATGCCAAATGCACATGTTCTTAAACTGGTGTGAAAATGTTTGCATGTAAGCAAACAAATACGTTGCACAATAAGAGAAACGAAAATAGATTAGCATTTTAAAGCTTCGTGGAATCGGGGAACAACGCATCATTTTTTAGTTTCGTTAATGGATGGCATTGTATGGGATGGAGTTTTCAAAGGCAACGCATTCTAACTGGCTTTATGCTTGCAGTCAATGGCAGTCAATGGAGTCTGTACCCTTTACAAGTTTTGTTGGATGTTTGCAAAAAAATGTCATACCTTCCTTTCCATTTATTCATTTATTTGGTTTCTTCTCCTTAAATAAATTTCTTTTAATAATTTTCTTTACGTTTTTGTAAATTTTCTAACAAAATCGTAATCTTTTTCTAGAAAAACTTTTCCGAAAAGTTCGTATTTAAACTATTTTATGTATATATATATATATATATATATATATATATATGTACATATATGTACATATATATATATATACATACATGTACGTATATGTACATATATATATATATACATATATGTATATGCGTGTATATAAAAAAAAGGATTTTATGTGAAATATTAAAAAAATTAAATAAAAACATGAATAAATAATGGAATATATTAAATTGATAGATGATTGAATGTATGAATGAGTGAATGGGAAAAGTCAAGAACAGTTGAAAATTTGGAAAAATTAAATCGCTTTAAGAAATATTTCAATTATAGGCACTTTTAAAGCAAATCAAGAAAAATAAAATTTTAAAAGTTTAAACAATTGCTATAGAAAATAAATTGCAATTAAAAATGCAAAAGAAAGAAACGAAAGAAATAATGATTATTAAATTAAGAAAAAAAAACAAAACCAAAAAATTGTTTATGTATGCACTGAAAAAGTTTTAATTAAAAAAACTTTCTTTTTTTCTACCAATAATTAACAGTCAAATAGTGAAATAGTAAAAACGAGTTGAAAGCTACTTAACGTTGATATTACAATTATTTATGAAATTCTCTTTTGAATTCTTCTCCATTTTTTTCTCAGTTTTTATGCCCACTTCTCAGCTGAACGTTACCAAATATCGTTGCATTATATTGTATGAATTGTTATTGTGCAAGCGGGATGTTCCGTAACCCTCTTCCGGTTGTTGAAATCTGATGTGAGTTTAAGCCTAACTTCAGCCACAATACTATTCGGCGAATCAAAATACAGCTTAGTCTGATGGTTAACTAAAGTTAATTCGATTGGTTATGATTGTGGCTATATGCAGCTGATTAAGTTAAGATGGTTACTTCTCTCCGCTTAGCTAAGTCTGCTAGCTTAGTTTGATTGCCTTGGTTTTCCTTTTGTTTCTATTTTAACCGAGATTAACTTTGCTTGCTTATAGCTTACGGGTTACGTACGCTGGAAGTTGCAGATACCTGTGACTTGGTAGATGGTTGTTACGTTTGCGGAATTAAAGCAGACTAAATCGTCCCTATAAGATCTGCGTCATTCTTTTAGCTGAGAGTTGGTAGTTGCCTGCGGAAATTTGATTTCACTTATCTTGGCTTATAGGATATGAGTTAACTCTTAGCAAATCATCATCAAAATATCATATTCATTATTCTATGCAACGACGATCTAGTGGTGACGTTTGCACTATTAATACACTTTTGAATCATTTCGAAGTTCCGGATTAGTTTTCGCTCGTTTAATATTAATTTTAATTTTATTCTTCGTTAATAATATAAAATTAGGAAAAAAAGATTAAGTAAAAGTAGTATAGGGTCCATGGCCCATCATTAAATACCCTATGTCCCCCTAGAGGTAATCATATAACAACATTTCAAACTAAGGCGTGATGTGAGAAAGTAGTCCAACCCAAAACAATGGCCTTTGTCTTTCGGACAAGATACATCTGCCTACTAAATTTCGCCAAAATATCTTTAAATCTGCGGCCTCTAATTTGAACGCAAAAACGCAAAACGAACGGATGGACAGACAAGCTTAAATTGCTTGAGAAAAGGATGCCGTTTATTAAAAGGTGAATCCATCCTAAGTCCTTGTAGGTATTGCACATATTCGTGCGAACTTACTATATCCTTGTACCATAATTAGTGTAGGGCATACAAAGAGAAAATAAAAAAAACTATTTTTTTATTTTTATTACGTCAAACAAACAATTATTTTATATATTATTTTTTCAAATTTTAAAACTAAACTCTATAAAGTAAAAAATAAATTTATAAAAACAAATCGAGAAAACATATAAAAAAAAAGAATTAAAATAAACGTAATTATAGAACAAAAAATTGATACAACGAAAATTGATAAAATTTATTATTATTATTGTTACATCTATATATATAAATATACGTATATATATAAATATATATATATATATATATATATATATATATATATGTATAGAACAAAATGAAAGTATTTCCCTTGAAAACATCCTGTTGCAGATAGCGTTTGCGTTACATTTGAAACGAGAAAAAAAGGAAGAAAAACTCGTAGAAAATGCTTTAATATTTTTTTTTTTTATATATGAGCAGAATGAATAGATTAAAAAAACAAAGAACTAGTAAAAAGAACTAGTGTGTATATATATATATATACATATATATAGATACGTATATTATTACCTATATATATATATATATATATATATATATATATATATATATATATATATATATATATTATTACATATATATATATATATATATATATATATATATATATATATATATGTATGTATATATTTAATATATACAGACGAAAAACAGCTGATAATTTCTCTTAATAACTTTATTGCAATACAACAACAGACCAATTTTGTAAAAGAATATATAAAAATAAATTATTACAATAAAAAAAAGAAAAAAAACTGTTTTTTTCGGAAAAATTTGCAAATAAATGAAATTATTAAAATTTTATAAAATTATAATGAAGAGAAACAAAAATGAGTAAAAATTATTACAACAACATAACTATGTATAAAGTTTTATCGTAATTTAATAAGCAAAACAAAAAAAAAGAACGAAAGAAAATGCGCAGAAAGTGTAGAGAGCACTTTGTAAGTAATCAGTTTATGTAGAGGCGAGTGGTCAAGTGAAAGTCGGACTTTTATATAGTGTTTAAGTTTTTTTTTTTTAATTAAACCTATATATAAAATTAAAATTACATATACATATATAAAATAAAATAAAAAATCTACATACGTTCGTACAATTTTATGACTTCAACAAGTCTTTTTAATAAAAAACAACAACAATTATAATTCAATTATAAATTAACTTATTAAAACTTCCCAAACTCTTCCCCATTCACGCTTTCTTCTACTCATTACTTTTATACGTGCGTAGACATGAACACACACGCAAACAGTTACACGCTTACACATCTGTACGTATATATGTACGTACGTTTACATACAAGCAAATGGAAATTTATTTACTTACTACTATTTAATTATGAAACTTATTTAACGAATACAAACATATTGCACGTAGACACGCATATGTAAGTAAATAATAAGACAAAGCTCTACATGCACTTAAACACAAGAAATAAATCAAATACATAATATGTATGTATGTATGATCCTGTAAACATTTCATTCGTCATCAGATACTTGCGCGTTTAGAGGAAAAAAATTCGATAAACGAGAAACTCATGGTAAGTTCTAAAGTGATCAAAACTGAACTCGAACAATGCGTCTTTCATTGATCTTCCATCAATCAGTGTAAAGCAACCGGATATTGGGCGGCCGAGCTATTTAAGTCGCTATAAGAGACAGTGTTTTTGCTGGCCAAGTTCGAGGCAAAAATGAAAATCGGATAAAGCGAACCTACGCTAACACAGATGTGTTTATTGTAATGAGGAGTTCTTACCGCGTTCTATAGGCTTTTTAAAGATTTTCATGAAATTGTAAATGACGATCACGCTCTCGAGCTGAGGAGGAAGCTGCAATTCTTGAAAGATCACCCAGAATCCGTCTTGAAATGAATGGGAATGGAATTAAATAAACTAAATAAAACTAAACTATCAATTTATTGTACTCTGACCGAACCTTTGATACTTCGCTCATGTTTGTTCCACGCACGATTTCATTGCTCGCGAAAATTTGTAAAAAAAAAAGAAAAGTTACGTTTATAACTGATTTCTCAACTAAAAATCATATGTTCACTAACTACCATTCGAAATGCAAGCATAGAACTTGGAGACGGTGAAAACCGTCTGTTTCAAATTTCATACCCTTTGCCTAGAACGAGATTTGGTGGGGACAATGCAAATGCACGCCAACGTTACTTTTCTATTATACGAGACATACTTCGAAATGTGATTAAAGAAAATAACTTTTGAAAAGAGAGAGAGAGAGAGAGACGGAAAAATATTTTAACGAAAATACTCCCGCAACGAGGTTCAATAGGAAAAAAATGAATTTGCTGAAGTTCCATTTCGTAAAAACAAGGAATTGGCCCGTAAGAAAGTCGAGCGCAGTTCCCAGGAAATTAAATTCCTGATAAATGGGAGTCTCTGATCTAGTGCTGTGAGCAAAACGTAAACATTATAAGACCGGAGTATAAAAGTATTTTTTCAAAACGACGAAGTAGAACGACGGAGACGAATACTTTTCCTTCATCTTTCACATGTTTTTCCTTTTATTTTTTTTTAAATAGTAAGTACCGTGAGAAGAGTTTCATGGAAGACGATTAAAAAAGTCAGCTCTTAAAGTCAGTTTTATGATATACCGTCGTGCAATCATTTGTTACAACAATGTAGGCGTAGTAGCTAATACTCGGGAATTTCATTCTAACATGACGCTGTTAACATAAGTATCTCTTCGGTCCTCATAAAGTTTATCGTTTTAAACTACTTTCAAATGCTAACAAGTATGCTATTTCCTTCATTAAAGAAGTTATAGAAAATCCAAAGCGATTTTTGCAATAAAAAAAAAAAAAATAAAAAATAAAAAATAAAAAACAAAAATTAAATGAATCATTATTAATCTCACATGTACTAAAAAAAAATACAAAGAAAAATACGAAAAAGAAAATGAAAAAATTCTGTACACACTAACACATCCGTATTATATAGACATCCAACAGTTCACACTTACACATAAGCAGAACTTAACTAATAACTTAAGCTGCAGTATCCAGAAATTTAAAAAAGTTAAACCTAAATGAATCCCTTCGAAATATATATATATATATATATATATATATATATATATAGATGTGTGTGTGTAGTTGTAAAAAGCAAAGCAAAAAACTAAAGACGTTAAAAAAAAGTACACATAATTAATTTTGTAATAATACCAAGCGTTCATATAACTTTTTATTTACTCCCTTATAGCAAATAAAAAGAAGAAGAAAAGGAAAGGAGAAAAACAAACAAAAAGAAAAACTAAAACGTTCAAGTCGATCCATCTTCCTTCTTTAATCTCGAGTCAATTTCATTATTTATTATTAATGTATTATTAACCTTAAACTATAACACAATTTGAAGGAAAGAGTAATTTTTTTAAAATTAAAAATAAGAAAACATTAATGGGTGGAATAAAATTCATAAAAATTGTAAAAAGAATAAGATAAAAGCAAAAATGTAATAAATAATATATTTTGTTTATTTTATTTTAAGTTTTTTTCTGTTTTTCCTTTTGATTAACTTAGTTTGAAAAGCTTTTTCTCAAGCTTATTGACATTATTGTGTCGCTATGTTTTCTTCTTATTCTCTTCTTGCAATTATATATTTTTTCTTTTTCAATTTTTCTATTTTTCTCATTTCAATTTTGAGTCTATAATAATAATAATAATAATAATAATAATAATAATAATAATAATAGAGCAACAACAATTTTAGAAAAGCAAAACAAAGATGTATTTAAATAGTAAACAAGAAAAGAGAAACAAATTTAAAAAAATAGTAAACAAAAGAACGAAATGTTTAAGGCAATATAACAACAACAAAAACAACGACAAGTTTTGTAAATTATATTTTCATAAATAAAAACAAAATACAACAACAACGCAATAGTGTAGCAATGAAAATTCAACACTTCCAGTTGTTTTCATATTTACACGCAAAAGTTGTTTTTTTTTTTTTTTTGGTTGTGGGCGATATTACACATACGGCGGCGGGAGAAGATATGGAAAGTAAAAAAGTATTACATATGGTTTTGCATTAATAGCATCTGCAACCGAACTTTTATTTAAATAAATAATTGATAGGCTGTCCTTCTTGCTTTTTTCTTTTAGAGCAAAGTTCTTGTGATTTCTGTGTTGAGGCTGGGTGCGTGCATAGTAGCCGTTGCTATTGAGTACTCGAAATAAAGTTTTAAGGCCGCAGGAGAAAATTAGTTAGTTTTCAGCAAACTTTGAACTTGGCCTGCAAGGAGTGCGAAATAATTTGAGTCGTTCTTTTCAACAAAGGCGAACGGGCTCGATAGTTTCTTCGTTTTGTTTGTATTTGGATGTGATCACTTAGAGGAAGTCCCCTATACCTATATGGAAACATCAGACATTGCGGGAAAGACGCCTGCTAGTACATTGTTCCAAACGTGCGCAGTGTGATTAAAGAACGAAGTGTCGCGATAGTGTGTCGGGCGACATATAGGCAATTGCAGGACGGTTGAGTGGGAACGCTGATAAAGCCTTGGAATCCTCTTAAAGGACTTAATTGGTGGACAAATTTCTTTTACCTTTGTAGAACATTTGCCGTGGATATACCTGTACATGAGCACTACACAGCCCACACTACCCTTATGCTGGGGGGTATCGAGAGTTCACGACACGCTTTCGCAGCGCATAACCACCGGTCGAGCATCTGCAAGCAAAATTTAGTCCCGTCCACGCATGCGAGTTATACTTTAATCTTGGACGGATATAACTAATCCAAATGGTAAGATGATCGGCTGCAGCGAAATACTTTTACATCGCTTTATAAAATCTACGCCGTTGAATGCATCTTTTGACTTTCCGAATATATGTTCACTCCAACGAGCATCATTTTGTATTCTCGGGTTGCCGATTATTTTACATTAACAACATCAACGGAGCGGGACTGCTTATCGCTCCATTAAAGTTCACTCTATTAGCTTGACTCCATTGTATTATTTTTACGATGTCGTGATTTAATGTGCAACTCATGACGCAGCGTTTGTTATGTATCTCCGTATCGTTGGGTTGCCAGGTAAAAGAGAATGAGAAACACCGGGTGGTGCCGTGCGGAAATGGATAAATAGGGTTTTCTGTCACGCATGAAAGGTCGTTAATAAACACCAGAAAGAGTGAACGAGAAAGAATAGATAAAAATATTCACTGTTATTAACATTTTTGTTGAATCTCTTACGCACCCTCGACGTACGTCTTTGAAGTAAGAAGATGTTCCCTTCCCTCTCTTCTCTCTCTTTCTGTTAATACTGAAGAACGAAAAAATTATTATCGTAATGTTTATTGTATAAATGCAACGAAATGAAAAGCATAATTAGAAGCTTAGGAGAATTGATCAATAACGTGAAGCGAATTCGCCTGTATACCGTATCGAGGAGTAATTTTTTTAAAGACACTTCGAAAATATATCGCCATATTTTATTTTTTTATATAATTTTTTTTTTATCAGTGGCTACACAGTGGCTCCTAAACTAATTTCCGCTCGGACGTATAAGTGGAAGCTATTGTTATATAATATAAAAAACAAGTAAAGTGTATTATTAAAACTTGAAGACATCAGGTTGTTTAGTAGTCATTGCAAAGACATCAACAGCGAACATCTTCTATATAATATTTTCGTTTGAAAGAGTTCCGTGCAAAGGACGTGAAAAATGAGCTGTCACTCTGTTTTGGTCTAGTCTGTTCCCTCCTTTCCAAAAACGAAGTATTGGAAAAGGTTTGGATGTAAGACAGCTATGAATAAGGCAGGTGTCACTTTACTTCACAAAACCAACACATATGGGGTATTTTTGAATTAACTGCTTGAGGTTTTGCATTTACAACATGGGACGAGACAAAGTCCATGACTCCATACCGTGAAACAAGAAAGCCCTTAAAAGAACGTATTGAATGGGTAAAGCCGCCTGAGAAGAAGGTAAAGAGAACTTTGTCTTTTGATATCGGCTTTTCTGCCACACACTTGCGGTAATTTTTATATATTACGGTGAAAAAGAACAAACAGTCAACATCGAGTATTATGCCTTTAAGTAATGTAATGGAGGAGAACTAATGCATTAAGACTACGCATCAATCCGCATCTCTATTAATCTATTGTTCAAAAGACATAATATCAAATCAAAGACTTGAATAACGAACTGCTTTCTTTGGTACACTTATTGTCCAGCTCGGCTTTTCGTCACATATTCTCTTTAAAAACTTAAGAAAACCTCTCGGCTAACATGAGACGGCGGAGTCCGTGGTTGATGATTACTTAAATGTTCTTCCTATAAGCAGCGTATTGAAACTATTGAAGATCGCCAGGAAATGTGTATCGAGTTAAAAGAAAACAAACTGTGTTGATAAATGAATGTACTTTTCCCCACGTTTTAGCTTTTTTTTTATTAGTCGGGAACTTTTGGTAATATGCTCATTGTACGACCTATTAATTTATTTCCGCTGCGATTTTTACAATGGAAAAATTAATCGTGCGAAAAAATTTACCTTAAATTTCGAATAAAATTTTATGCGCTTTGTCTCTCATAATATATTATATCACATAATGGACTTGCACTGCTATCCAGGACACAATTATTACACGAATCGTTTTTCGAGAGGCTGATTATCGCCTTAAAGAACCTTGGGGAGCGAGGTTGGTGGGTGATGGATTCTTTTTAACTACACCTACAATAATATCATCTAAACGATCATTTGCGATGGATCCCCCCACTGCCTTAGCCACAAAAAAAAGAGTAAAAAACATCAATTTTATTCAATTTAATGCAAGAGTTTGTTTACACGAAAACTCGAATCGTTCGTTTAGTCGTTTAATAAAGCTTCAACTGATACTTACGTGCCTGCGAACATAAAGCAATCACTTCAACGAGGAAACTTTAAATCAAATGAAGTCACACACCGTTTTATATTCGATGATATCTGAATTGCCATAATATACACAATCTCGTCGAAATGAAATCAACATCAGTTTTTTGAGTTTCGAATAAGTTATGTTCTAAAAACAAAACAAAAAAGAAGAAGCGAGACTAGCGTTCACCAGAAAGGTTACTTCTTTTGCTTAATTTGAAGTTGCGGAATTCGTGGCGGATTATGAAAAGTCGATGCAGCGAAATAAACAAAGCACAAGGGACGTTGACGAACGTTTTAAAATAAAAAGCATTAATGCTGAGTATTATTATTATTATTATTATTTTTGTTTTGTTTTAACCTTTAAAGTGTACGTATAGACTAAAGACAAAAAAAATTCTCTTAAGAAACTGAAACTAACCTCAAGCTCAATCAACTTGCCAAAAATATATGATATAAGGAGCTTTTGTTAAGTACAAGCATAATTTCATTGCATCCGAGCGCGCAAGTTCATATCGAATGTAAAATGCACACACTTGTAAGCAGCCATCGATGTGGTGGAGAATGAAGAATATCGAATAAATCAGGCTCAGTATTTCAAATGGTGATTGTAAGTATTCGAAACTTTCTGTAGCGACGCTTGAAAAGGATAATCGACTATGCAAATGTCATCGCCTTTGGAAGATTTAGTAGCAAACTTTTTCGCTTTTGCTGAAAAGCTTGCAAATCCAGGAACTTTTCAGTACTATTTTCAAATCGTAGAATAACAGAAAACTTAAAAAGTTACTGTCTGTATAGAAGATAAGTCGAAGTTAGTTGCAAACATTCAAGACATCGCTTTGCGGCAGAACCAATGCGAATGCGAATTCAGATGCCGATCGCTCTAGATGTTATTAAATGAAAGGATACAAACTGCGAGATCGGAAAACTTATATTAGTGTTTTGTAATAGTTTTAATTGTCTTTAAGACTTCAGCATACCCTTGGTATGTCATACTTTAAAAGAATTTCCATAAAATTTTAAGTTTAAATGGAAATAAAAAGAAAAATATGAAATCAAAATACCCATACATAAGTATTTTCCCACATCCTTCTTCGTATCTTAAGGTAGAGGAATTTCTCTTTTTTACACGATTTCCTTCTTGTTTTTCTTTATTTTATTTTCTCTCTAAATGTTTTATATGTTGCGATGGTTGCAAATCCGATATATTGAAGCCAATCTTGCGACAACTTTTTGTATATTTTCAAGAACACATTTTTCCCATCGTCGTAGGGTAATGAACATAACAAAAGGAGGAAAACAAAAAACATAACGGAACAAGTTCATGTTTTTGATGTTTATGGTGATGCTTTCCGAGTCTTTGTGCATATAGTTTTATGATATATTCATACGAATGAATGAATTTTGCAAAGTACCTGAACGGTAAGTAAATTGAAAAAGTTCTTTAAATAAAGTTTACATCAGAAATTAACTTTTATTTATGCATTGCTCTTTGCCACACTGTGTATAAGAAAAAATAAATAATATATAGGGAACTAAATGCAAAAGTAATAAGTATGCGATCAAATACAAGGATGTTTGCTTACTTTTCGAAACCTTTCTCAACTTAAGAATTATAAACTATTTCACTGAACCATCCATCAAAAAAATTCCAAGCCATTTATTATTCTCTTTGTTTAATCAATTAAACAAAAAAATAAACTATTTATGTGCATGTACGCACATAGGCGTACATACTCATATACAAAATTTGTTTCATTGTTTAATTGATGCAATGTTCGAACAATCAAATACTTGCAAAAGCAAAAAGATATAAATCCAAAGCCATATATACCAAATACTTCATTTAAATCAAAGCTGAACCAAATTTGATCCAGGATGTAGGACATCAATCCAAGGTCCAAATAGGAAAAATTATGTTTTAGTTTTTTGCAAAATTCTACTTTGCTGATCAGCAGGGACTCCTTCAAGATTGATGCAAGCAATCCAATCTTTCTCCAACATTTCGTTGCATTTTTTATAGAGCGATTTGTCACGACTGTCAAAATAATAACCCAGTTTCCGCAATGACATCTCATCGCTTGATCTAAGCCGTTCTTGATACAGCGTCCTCTTAAGGTTCGCAAAGCCGATAGTGGCCGATGTTGGCTAGATCTGGAAGGTATAATGAACAAGGTCGCAATACGCAGTTCAATTTGCATTGTATTGTCATCAGTAGGATGTTGACGTTATTGTTCTACTGTGAGTGAACTCGGACGAAATTTTCAGCGCACAGATTTTTATGCGAAGTAATGAATGCGGTATTTTCTTAAACCTTTATGATATCAGAAATGCCTGTGCATCATCTTTCGATTAGCGAGAATAATTTTCAGGATTTTTTTATGTTATCGGTTGCAACCAACTACTGCGCCCAGCGTCATTCGTGTCCCCACTGTCGTGTTCAAAGTAACAAAACAGAGAAGGAAATAAAATGTTGAACCAAATCTCTATCGGAAGTGTGTTTCACACGTGTGTTTACTCTCGGAACTGCGCTATTTGAACTTGGAAACATGGTTGGGGAATGTTCGCATGCTGCATTTCATTTCACATGTAGAGAGCAACATATTACATTTATAATAATACTGTGCGGTATGGCCACAATCTTCGAAGATATGAAATTTCTCTAAGAAATTATTTTAAACAGTGTTCGTCTATGAAAATCTTATCTTTTTTAATAGAAATTAATTTTGCGCGAATTTTTCAATGTAATCACAGATGAAAAGTAAAATATTTTATTAGAATATGAACACATTTATGTGACTGGATATGTGTACATATGCATTTAATTTGGTCAAAATTTCATAATATTTTGAATATTTTACTTACTAATGAGAGACACAAAAAAGATGCTTTACGTAGATTCAGTTTATGTTCCAGATATAACGTCACAGCAAACATTAATTTATTATAATTACCCTTTTCGTTCTATGTATTTATATTCCTTTCGACGACTTATGTCTTAACCTGCAATCGAACTAAAGCTGGGGAAAATGTGTTCACGTTTTCACTTATAACTATTGAGAAAAGAGATATCGCTGCTCAACATAATCAAAACGTGTTTTCTTCATTACGGGCCTGTTATCTTAGTAAGTCGATCGGAAAATTTTTTTGACCGAAGTTGTAATATAATAGTCGACGGTATCGTAAGTTACGGATGATCGAATTTTGTAATTTGTGAGTAAAATTAATGGTTTATGAAAGAAGTAAAGAATGTTGGCGATTCTAGTTTTAAGAATTCAAACAGATAGACCCGGAAATCGATAAACCGATAGACCGATCAGCGGACGAAGCGATAGATAGGCAGACCGACAAATCGACAATTAAATGTAATGACAAACTGATTTCAAGACTGATTGGCTGAAAAGCCGACGAAATGACAGACAGGCAGATCAGCGAAAGGGAGAATTGATAAATAAGATATAGATGGACTGAAAATTCTACAAAGAGACAAACATACAGACCGCATAAGAGATGGATCGGCAAAATGGCGGATCGGAGAACTAACAAATTGACCTATCGAAGAACACATCGATAGATAAACGTTTAGGAAAGCTAACGGACTGACGGAAGTACGCACTTATATTTAATATACTACATAAAGCATAGAGATAGATCAACCAATCAACAAATTGACAAACGGATGCGTGTAAAAGCAGACAAGCTAAAAGTTTATTGCTTTGAATATTGCATACCATAGGTATATTGGTATTTTTCAAACCATTGCTATAATATTATTTTCATCTGTGCGGAGCTGCTGTTTACTCCGCGTTTATAATACTCTAACAGAATTCATTTCATTTCTTTTCTTGCAACGCCCATTGAATACTCCTTTCCCCAAAAGCATACTCGATTGCCTAAATTGGCTCAGAATCATTCCAAGTTAGAACGTATGCATATTTTATGACAACTCTAACCTCGATGCCTATATGCTACACACAGAACGTCAAAATTACTGACGGAAAAAAGTAACTTTAAACACCAGGTATCTATCTATCTATTGAATTCAATATATCAATTTCTAGTTATGTAGATATGTTTAGGATATGGTTAACTATTCAAGATTGGCACGAGTAATTGTCTCAAATTATTGTAGCCTAATATTAGGCGCGTTATCAAATAATTATAAAATATTTGCATTATACATATATATAACCCGCAACCTATAGAGCATAAATAAATATCCTATTTATGTACTATATCCTATTTATATATATATATATGTAAATGTGTGTGTGAATGCAATACTCTAATAAGTAAGAAAGTAAAGTAAAATATTTTAAATATATTTACTAATTAAATATAAAATTGCTTTAATATACAAATAGACAGAAAACAAAATATTTTTGCATTACTTTGCTAGTTGTTCTGGATTGCATTTCAAAGAAAGAGCAACAAAGGGGTTTAAATTATGTACAATGACTATTCGTTGTTGTCAATGGCTTTTTTTTTGTTTGCATTTATTTCAGGTGCATTCTCAATGTTACAAAATAAACATTTGTTTTTTTGGCCTTAATTTCGTTTTTTTTTCTCTTTATTTCTAATTTTTGTTTCTGTTTCCATTTGGAAAAGTGAGCTGTACACACACACACACACACACACACATACACACACATACCACAAACAAAACGTTAGAGAAAGACGCAGGCACAGGGGTAGGTAGCTAAATACAGTTAAATAGACAAACTAACAACTGAATGAATGAGTAGGTGAGTGAATGCATGCATGCATGCAAGCCGTATAAGCACAAATGCATTCAGAGATTAATTTTTAATTTTTCAATCAATTCTAATTCAATTTTCTACCATTTGACAAGAGATTTGACTCTCACCGTATGTAAACTGGCTGAGTGCCTGTCTGTCTGTTAGCCGGCTTGTCTGCTTGGTTTGGGTTGGCTTGGCTTGGCTGCCTACGTGCCTGTTGGCATGGTTATGGTAAGTAAGCGAATAAATGTATTTGTATGTTTGTAGTTTCTTGAAAATAAAAAAAAAAAAAAATAAATAATATAAAATAACATCATAATGATGTGATGTGAAGTGTATGTATGTGTATGTGTATATATATATATATATATATATATGTGTGTGTGTGTGTTTGTGGGTGTGTTTGTGTAAAGTACAACAAATGCATTTGGCATTTTAAGAAAGAGGTCGTCTGTTGCTCATATATAAACAACGATAACGAGTTTTGTAGAATCAATTTTATTTGATTGCTACTGTTTCTGCTGCTACTGCCATTGCTTTGCACTTCATGTACATATGTATAATACATACAAAATAAAACTTTAAAGGCAAATATTTTTTTACTTTTTTGCATTTGGTATTCTTTGCTTTTTTTTGTTATTATATTAAATACGTATTGAAGAAGACAAACAACATAAAAACAAAAAAAGTTAAGTATCTAATGCCTGGAAGTACGAACATGACACAATAATATGAAGTTACGCTCGCGTATATAGTACATATATTTGCATTGTCGTCGTTATCATTATCATCATCAACATCGTAATCGAATAAAAAAGTTATCGTACACTTTGTTTCTGTTACTTGTTCTTTGTTTCGTTTTGCATCACACTTCGTACTTATCTATTTAGCATGCATTCATCAATGCACAATGCATACACACACAACTCCCTTATACTTAGAAGAAAGCTTAAAATGCCAACATGCCAGCCGACATACCATGTGTGAAAATATGAGCACTGTATGTCGAAAGGAAGTTCTTGAGACGATGACGGCAAAGTGAAAAATGCTTAAAAAACTTTCTTTTATTCATTTGTAATTTTTTTTTCTTTCCCTTTGTTTGTGTCTTTGTAATTTTTTATTATTATTATTCCGTTTTCCGTGTGTTTTTTCAGCAGCTCAACATTTCCCCAACACATTTAAAATAACACAGAATTGAATAACATTATGAAAGCAATACGGCGATGGCAAAAACAAATCTAAAACTCAAACTAAAGTCAAACGATAACGGTAACATTCAAAAATCTTGTATAATATATAATAGAAGCACGTAAGGAGAAGTAGGATAAAAACACAAAAAAAGCAAAAAAAAACATAGCACTTGATTTGATTAAGTGTTGGACTTGTCTCAGCGCGAATTTATTCCGTTAATTGAAAGAAACTTTAATATTCTGTTATTTTTGTCAAATTCGTCCATTTTTCGTTTCCTGTTAATGCAGCCGATTCAAATCTGTGTATTACTAAATTATAGAATTGCTTTGATGTCTGCGAATGTGAAAGAAAGCCGAATTTGTTAAATTGTTCCAAAGAAAGACAAAGGAAAACAAGATTTACTCCAAATAATCAAAAAGCGTTAAAAAAAAAGTGTTTTTATTCAGTTATATCAAGGTACTCGATTTCTAATTGCTCTAAATAATTATTGGGATGTTGAACAATTTCTCGCCGTTCTTTCCGCGAAAATTATTATTTTACTTGAAGAAAAAAACATTAAAATATAAACTATAGTCCTTCCCTAGTGTTGCTGTATGATGTCGAATTCTTCGTACATGGCGCCCGTTTTTCATTCCCTCCAATTGTACAATGCATTAATTGTTGTTGTTAGCGCTTCCTAGCTTCCTAATGACCGAGTTGCTTTATAAAAATGAGGCCAGTGTTGACACCTAGCTTTATCATCAATAATAACGGTTTGCTTTGGATATCGTGTCGCCTTCGTTGCCCAGCATATGTACCGATTCAGATGCATCATCCCTCGAATTAAGTAGCAAAAGTAAGGTCCATAGTAAATGCTCTTTTTTTCAGAGGGAAAGTTTAAATGTTCACGTATTTATATTTCGGCGAAACGAACTTCAAGATTGCTTATTGTGTTTGTATATAAATACATCACCATCTTAAACTGCAAGCAAGCAGCTCCGCTAATGTGTTCACTAGGAAAACAACGAGCGTCGCAATAACTTAAACTTACTTTTGTATTAAATAAGCCAATCATATATTCATTTAAGGTGAGCAACAAAGTTCATGTTAAAAAATTCGTTTCGTTTCTCTCAGGCTATTAAATCTTAGCCATCGAATGCTAAGCTGCATGGAAGAATCGAGCCAGTTTTTTTGTTTTCTTTTCTTAAGTGTAATAGAAATGTAAAACTTACTAAAGAAACCATTTCAGGCATCAAAGCTCCTTAAGAGAAACAAAAGAGTTTTATGTGCAAACAAATGGAAAAGTAATTTTTTGAAAGGAAGTGAACTACAACTTCGCTTTGAAAGAAGAAATGGAACGGGATCGGGACACGAATTCTTACTAAAGATGTGGTTTCGAACATGAAATTCTGTCGAAGGGTTTTTCTGGAATATGAATGATTACTAAAGGTGTAGACTTAATATTTTTTGCATTAACCAATCGAAAGCTCAAACTCTATTATAGAAATCAGAAATTAGTAGGTAAAGTTGTACTAAATAAAAGCACTCGGGACTGATGGCCATATAGATGTCGGATTTAACAAAAGATCTGAGTCGGTCTTAGAAAATACCGTGTCATTTAGACCATTTGGGTTCAAAACAATAAAAAAATATCCAAGTCTCATATGTGAAGCAGACGTAGGTTTTGATGGGAGATATAGTGTTGAAATTCCGTAACTCCTTTGTGTTGAAAATAATAATTCATTGCTGGTTTGCTGATTTGAAATGAAGTTCTACGCACGTCGATTATACTGAATGCAGTGGAAGTCCAAAATTATCCGCCAAAAGTCCAAAACTTATCCGCCTAAGTAGCCAAGTAGGTAAGAACCGCGACTACCAAGTCAGAGTTCGCGCGCAGAGTTCAAATCTGAAGTGCGGTTCAGTTTTCTTTGGTCATAGATACAGTGAGTGCTCAGTCGGTGAAAGCATCACATTTACCGATTGGGGCACACATTTACAGAGCTACAGTTACCACCTCCCTGTCTCTTTCTTTCTGTCTCTTTCCTCTTCTCTTTTCTGACGGTCACCGTGTTACACAAATGGGGGACATCATCTGGCTGATTGGTCATAAAAGTCATTCTGGATAATTGATTTATGCTTGAAAAAACCGTATTGCAAAAGATGGCCCGGCATAGAACAAAAAAACGAATGTGCTATCGATTTCAAAGTATAAAAGAGAGAATAAACAGGATTTTTTCATGCCATGCAGAGCATTGGATGAAGCATGAGCGTGTACCACTGCGCTGCTGAATAGATTCGAAGGTACTCTGAGTGACCCCAGCCTGGTGAAAGTCGTGCAAAAAGAGCAAAAAAACAACAGTCGGATAGCAAGGTTATGGCCTACGTATTTTTGCGTCCGCATGATGTTCTACTCATCGATAAGCTTGATATAGGAAGAACGTTTATTAGGGAATATCATGTGGCACTATTGTTTCGGCTCCATACCATGCAACAAATCGATAGAAGCTATGGCAAAATTGCATGCTTCTAAATTCGCTTTCATGCCATGTCCCCCTTATTATTGTCGGCCGTGGGTCTCTGTCAGTATTACTTGCTTGGAAGCCGCAAATGTGTATTCCTAGAGATCAGATGAAGAGTTCATGGTGCAGCCTAAAACGTTCTTTCCTAAAATGCTTCACCAGCCGTTAGATGAAAAAGGCATCGAAGTATTACAGCAGTATTGAAGTGATCGTATTACCCTATATTGACGTAAAAAGTTTAATTGAGATTAACTTGATTCGGACTTTAACGGCTTTAACTAAATTCGCTGGGTATTCTGTCATTCCTATGCTCAGTCATTGCTTTCATTTACAAATGGTTGTCTTATGCGGACGTTCTTTAATATATTGTAACACCGTAAAGATAAATTTTGAAAAAGAAGATACAAAATTAATAAAAGAAGTTTTAAATTAATTTTCTTTAGAAAAGTTTAACGAAATATCTCATTTAGTTTAATAATAAAACTCAGTTATTAGATGGAAAAAATGAAGTCTTACCTTGACAATAATGAATTAAATTGAGGCAAAGGTACCCCATACTTCCGCCGTCAACTTGACCACGTATGTAGTGAGCGTATTAAGAGTTATGCGTTTGTACACGTTGAGCTTGGTTGTTACAACAAAGCAAAGCAAACTTGAACACACATGCAAACCCAACGACACATATGTACAATAAAACTTAGAATGCTACCTAAGTTATCACATTTAAAATTCAATCAATAGGCCTTTACAGGTCAAATATAATTTGCTCAGGTATTATGTACGAGTTCCACTGTACGCATATGCCTACGTTTATGCGTGTCGTGTATATGGATATATATGTATATGTATATGTGGAAACAATAACAAAATTGTGCTGTATGTCGTTTGAAGAAAATTTTCAATTTAATAGCGCCTTTTGAAATGAGAGAAAGCTTATGTCACTTAGAAAAAATTTCTAACCTCTCATCAGTTGAACCCCATATCTCGAACTAATTCGGTACTACTTGCTTTGAAACAAGTTGGTAGTCATTTCTGGTTGATGGCACAACTGTGCCGGATATGATTGCAAAATAATGATTTATGATTGAATCAATGCCATACAAAAATGAAGAACAAGAGAACGGCGACGAAGCAGAAAGAAAAAAATGGGAAAAAACTCAATTTTGCACTGTTTACGAAAAAAAAAAAAAATTAAAAAAATTAAAAAAAAATGTTTTCAATATTTTTTCTTTTCCCCTTTTATTATTTATAAAATCTACTATAGGTGTTTACCATACAACAGTTGAACATACAATCAAAGCTAAATGGCGCCTTTCCTTGAATTTTCCGTATAACAAAATTTGTTAAGTAATAAACCGAACGTTATTTATACAATTTTTCCCTTCGGTTTTCCATCCGTTATTTCTAAATATACAAAATATGTTATATTTAACTAAGCGTTTGTATTCCGCTGAGTATATAGATGTAAGGCCTATGTGGGTTACATCTTGTTATATCTCTTATAGTTTTTTGAGAATTCTTAGCTTTGCAAAATTAAACATTAACAACGCAATAATACCCGCTTCAGCGAATTTGCATATCATCCGAATTTAATCTTTATTTATATTGTTACATATAGTTACGGTAGCCTTCCCGTCCGTTGTAATTGCGAACAAGAATATGAATATCTAGTGAAAACATTTGAATCGTAATATTCCCGCGATATAAAAATATGCACACACCTTGAAAACATTCACTTACTCAAGATATGATTTGAGGAGAACGGTTCCGTCTTTGGAACTGCAAGTACTGCAAATTTCAGTTTTACTGATTAGCTTCGCTAACAAATGTTATCAAAGCGTTCGAAAAAGAGAACCGCGGAAAAAGGAAACTTGAAATATAAGAATTTAGAAATGATTATTAAGCAAGTCTGATAGTTGACGCGAGATTACAATTATTTTTACAATTGTGGCCGTAGATTAAAAACAAGTGCGTATAGAACGGAGCAACTTGAACTTTTCAATAAAGAAAAGCTCTCTATAATTCCAAACAACTATGACGAAATGTCAAAAATCATTCCCTAGCCAGGTTAGGTAAGTCTGTGCAATATTTCTTTTTTAATTTTATAGAATTATTTTTCAATTTAGATAACACAAAGTTATCCATTTTGTGGTTCCGGAAGTATATGCATGTCCAGCCCATGAAAATAAATTATATTTATTTAGTACATATAGTTGAAAATATTAAATAATCAATACAAAACTTAGGACTTTTCACTATAAAGACTCTTGATATGTTAGGTATTAAAGCAGTCGATATTGACGGGGCGAGAATGACCAGTTGCTGTCTATTTTTTTATACCACCTAGCTGCACCAATTATGGTGTAGGATATATTAAGTTTGTGCGGATGTACCTAAAACCCAGAAGGGCTTAAGGTAGACCACCTTTTATTATACCGATCGACTCAGATAACATTTTCTCAATTAATCTAAGCTTCTCTATCCATCTGTCTTTCTGACGTCGGTTATGTATAGTTGTGTTCACCCTACAAAATTTGACTCGGCAAGAGCTATTTTTATACCCCCTGTCATACAACCGTTCTTACGAATACTGAACTTTTTCGCGGCAGCAAGTCTAATGTTCCATATTGCATGGGGAAAGTTGATTGATAATAGTAACTTGACATAGAAATGTACCTTATCGAATTTGGACTACTTAGGTCTATTTATTGAATATCACTGAACATAAGAATTCTCAGCAAATTTAAACCTTAATATGCCAAAAATGTCTAATTGTTAATGTTTTATGATGCAAGGTTTTTCATGATATTACAGTAATTTGATACCAAAAATAAGTGGACCAAACTTTAACCACATGCATCTATACCTTGGTCCCCAGCATACTATACCACATTTTATGATGAAAACTTTTCGATAGTGCCAATTTAGCAAAAAAATTGACCATAGGCAATTTGGATCATACAGATATATTTTTTAGATCCTAACGATTACAAGGGATATCATGAAGAGCAAGCTCTTATATGAAGAGAAAGTCCAATGTAATAAAATTTTTAAGAAATAAATAAAGTTTGCAAAATTTGGGTCACGTCATGTGGTGGTTCAGGCATCCTCCAATATTCGAACTTTCATAAAAAATATGCCTTTGCATGATGATAATATGTAATTTTGTTACATTATTACCAAAAAGAGTAAATAACCGTATTTGACGAAGGGGTGTGTGGGGTGTCTTATGGTCGACTGTATTCTTACTTGTTTTTGTTTGAGCCTCACACAGTGCCCAAGCATTGTGTCAAAATAAAAAGGCAAGTTTTAAGAAATTTGATTCTGTTCAGAAAAATTTTCTTACAAAATGAAAAAAGCAAAAAAAAATAATTCGCAAAAAAGACCGAAGCCAAGATTTATAAAGTTTTGGGCGTGTTATTGGCACAAAATGTTGTACCACTATGGTTGGAATTAATAATGCAAAATATTTGTTAGAGGTTAGAGGTTAGGTGTTTCACATGACACCTAAACAGACCGATCAAAAAGATTGTACTTAATTGAGCCCTGCAGAGCACACATATTAAACGAAGAAAATAATATTTGTTATTAGTTAACATATAAAACCGTTAGAGAGATAAAAACTTTTATGTACATATGTATTATAATATATGTATGTGCACAAGGATAGTGTGTTGAGGTTTTTTCGTTTACATGCATACCTATCCATGTGCATATGCATGCATACATACATACATACATATGCAATTAATTTTATTTCCAAAAATTTTGACCCAATTTTTTTTGCTTCTCATTCTTTATCGTTTCATTTTATAATTTACGTTGATGTCAGTCAGAGGTTGTCATAAATTGTGATAAACAAACATTCACATAAACCAAAGAAGAAGAAATTTCTCATTTTCTTTCGTGATCCTTACTTAATTAATTTTACAGTCATAAAATTTGCAATAGTAGTCCGATATTAAGTGCAGAGTAAGTTATAGCAAATTCTTTGGAAATTATTTAAATGCCATACCGTGCGTAAGAGAGAGTTTTAAAGTCATATATTTTATATATATAAACGCAGTTGTTTCAGTTTAAAAGCATTAATTCAATAAATTTTTTGATTTAAAAGAAACTTCGTTGGCGAAGCTGACGATTTAATTAAACATAACTCAGTTTTAAGTTTAAGTTTTATAGTTGGATTTTTTAATTATTATTAAAAAAATTATTCACGATTATTAAAAGCTCTTCTCCATAATCAATAATGCATGAAACAGTGTGATTACCTGAGTTGCTATCGCAAATCAAAATATTACTCCTTATTTTCTTTGTTTTTTTTAAGCTTTGATCGATTTTGTTTAGTGACTACTCGATCAAAGATGCATTTTTGACATTGAAATTTCAAAAAAGGAACCTAATAAACTAATTACTTGGTTTCCCATTCAATAGAGCATCATAGCAGTAAGTATCGAGCACTTTTGTCTGGGCTTATTCACCGTTTTTGTCTTTTATTTTTCTTTTAAAAAAGCGCGAAATAAAGCGATTTTTAAAGAAATCTCATTCATTTGCAAACTTGTATGACTTTTTGCCACGATTGGCAAAATACAAAACTATCTCTATAAAAAGTATAGATTGAAATGTTACCTTTAAAACCCGCCTCAATACGAAGTAGTTTGAGATGCGTTTACCGATATATGATATCATACATACTCTTAGAATAAAAATCTCTTAATTCTTTTACTCTATTGCTGACAAGTCTAAACACTTTATTATTTAGTTGGTTGCGGATGTACGCAACATCCTACAGGACTTGCTACAGACTCATATTCTACTATACCCATCGATATCTTTGTCTGTCCGCCTGTCCGTCTGTTATTTGCTCATGTATTCTTGGGTTCAGCATATTTACTTTCATGAAATTTGATACGCTGACGTGCTTTGATCCAAGGACGAATCCTCTGGAAATTGGTTCGGATTGAAGAATGTCATCGACTACTTCCGACTACTTCTATAACGTTTTATTTTGAAAAAAATCGTACATGAATATGAATAATGGTAGAATGGTGTTTTTATTTATTTTTACACACATTTATGGAGAATGAAAATAATTTACTTCAAACATGTTGTGCTGTTGAAGGGAACGATTTTTCGTAAATTTCCGTTATGGTTACTATAACAATGGTAACGCATCATCTCGCGTGACTCATTCATTTCATTTAAAACGATTTCGTTCACTTCCTTATTTTCTGCAGTTTAGTGCCAGGGTGTTTGTGCAGCAAGCAGCTTGGAAGTGTTCAATTTTGTGATCTTCCAGTCGCAGCGCTTGCCTATACAGACTTTGAGTGCTTGTTAGGCGTAACCAAGCGAAAAGCACTTATTCCTCAAAGGATTCAAAGTTCGAAAAGTAGCAACGAAAGCTACCTTAACAGCCTCGTCCATCTACAATTTGTTGTCCTTTTTACGCTTTAGTTTAATTTACTTTTCAATTTACTTAACAATTCATTTTTCGTCGAAATATTGATTTCCGATATATATCATAATTAGTATACTATCATTTTTTGTAAATGTCATATTAAGAAACATTTGTGTAAAAATAATTCTAATAAAGTGAAGTATCATCCTTGCCTGTTTCTTTAAATTGCATTATAAAAAGTAATCTTTCAGAATGCTTTGCTAATCAAGAGGTCACGCGGCTGTAAGTTCTTCAGAAAATAATATTTGTTCTCTTCTTTTTCTTGTTGGTTTAAGAGATGCTTGAAACCTTCTAGAACTAGGTTCACTAAGTTCTTTCCTCGAAGTTTTGCGTTTCTTTACAAATGAGCCGAAAAGAGTGGTCTGCCTCTTACCTGTTGACTTGTAACTTTTTTAATTAACTAATACATGTTGTTGGAAAGTGCTTATGTTCATTTGCAAACATATCCAAAAAAGAATATGTTAGCGTAACTTTGTCAAATAGCATGTTATGTAGTTGAGTAGGTATGAGGCCGACGCGATTCGAAAGATTTCAATGCTAATGTTAAGAAATTGAAAATTTTTGGTACCCATTATGAATTCATGCTATAAATTTAAAGATTTTTTTATAATTTCGCAAGACGTAAAATGCAAAAAATGCGAGTCTCTATGTCGGAAGCGGCAAAAACGTCATCATTCTAGCACAAAATCTTCGAGGAAAGACAATGGAGAAGATTATTTAAACTTAGAAGAGTAGTTTTATGGGGATCGAGTTGCATACCAATGCTAAAAAGTAGTGAACAATTTATTGTAATCAGTAAACATTTGTGTAATGACTTTCGAATCTTTAAGCGAATTAAATTTTAGCGTTTAATAGCAGAGGTCGGTAAGCATTCGATTCGGTCGGTAAGTCGAGAGAGGAGAACCACATTGGCGAAGAAAACAAGAAACCAAGATACCAAGAGACCAATCACATGGGCGCTTCATCACTCCTCGTAAAAAGAATCACAGTCCACGATGTTATTACTCAACGAAAATTTTAGGAGCCATTTGTAAGTAGTCGAGAAATACTCGCAAATCGCGGTCTTTCGACAGTAAATATTTTTGTAGGCTAATGCTCCAAAAACTAATTGACCAACAGAACTAAACATAAAATACACGACAATTGAAATCTTCATTGAGAGGCCAATCTTTTAAACTCAAACTTTATAGATGGGTGATCCGTTTGTTAACTTAATAAACATTATTTAAAATTTCAAGTCTTATTGAAATTACATGCGCAAGGAGTAAACCTTGAAATCATGCTTGATAATGATCCTATTTATTGACATTCACTAAGTTAGAGTATGACAACGACTGAGAAACACCTAGTGTGAAGAATAGCTTCGCATCTCCTTCAAAATTTGGCACAAGTTCGGTTTGTATGTTAGCGGTTTTGATTTTAGGCATTATTCCAGATTCTCATCGATAAGACGAATTCCTAACCTAATGAGGTTCATGTTCGAAGAAGAACATTCGTCGGAAAAAACCTCAAGTGGTAGTTTTTTCGATTGATCTTACGAGTCAGACAAACTTGTTCAGATGTTAAAAATAATCTTAGGTTGCTTCCCAAGCCTTTGAAAGCAGATCATATTTACTGTCAACTAAGTTTACATTTGTTTTTTTTAAAACTGCATGAAAACGGCCGAATCAAAGAGCCATGATTCTCCCGTAAATCAATAAAATTCACTCTTCATGAGTGGGTATGAGTTAAATAAGAAGCAAAGCAGTGGTTAGAGGAACTTGGCATGAATGGTGCACCAATTCGATATTAGACACATTCCACGCTTTCCATCCAGCAATTTACGTCGTTCTTGGTCGGAACGGCTAGGTAAACATTGCAAATATAGTTCTGAAATAGCCCCATGATGGCTGTATTTATTACGTTATTTATTTTTTTCGAAATTGAGTCTGAGCCAATGGAAAAAGAAGAAGGCCATGCCATAACAGTTGAATTCCTTATTTCCAGGATTCATGAGTATAGACTGGATGAATGAAATGATTGAGACTTTCTTAAAGTATGTGAATATTGTATGGATAATGCCCGGGTTTCGTTAGCATCCATAACGTTTATTAGAATCTTAATTTCGATTGTGTCACTGCGGTTCTCACGACACACCAGTGTAAACTCAGTTATAAACTGTGGCACACTCAGGTGGAGTAGAAGTTATTAAAACATTTGCATTATTGGTTTTGATGATCACAGAGATCGATACACATCACTAATAGTAATTTAAGGAATTCTAATTACAGTATGGATAATGCTGGAGAAAGACGGGAGTGGTGTTTCAAAACTTAGAAAAAATAATTATAAAAAGTGTTCTCTCACTCATAAATCTCTCAGGTATATACATATATATGGCTGTGGAAAATCTTTGCAAAAAATTATATTTTCATCTACACGTAGAAAGAAAGAATTGAAAAAAAGAGAGACGAGAGAGTGAAATGAAAAATGAATTCAAGCTTTCGTTTGGATAAAACAAAAATAGTGAAATATTTAAAGATGGAGGTATTCACTAGGATATGTCAAGTATGCCGAAGTGAATAGTGAACAATGATTGTAATAAGGATTCTCTAAGCAATATTGTAAAAGTTCTATTTGAATCTAAAATAAAGTTTTGAATATAATACAACCAAGATAGCAGCTTACATACATATACAAAGTAATCCGATGCCCTCCTAAAAGCAATTCTTAATAACAAACGCAAAGTTTGCAGTGGCAAACGAAAAAGTGCAGTAAATATTTATATAAAAAACGTCGGCCAGGCGCTTTAAAGATATGATTTCATTATAATTTGAATCTTTGTGTTTGATGTTGTTGGATGGTGCTGCTGCTGTTCAAGTGTGTTGTTACTTTACTTTGAGTCAAATCAAGTTTAGTTTACACAACAGTTTTTTGAATGTAAAATTTTTGATATGAGTGAGTAACATGGTCACGACAACAACAACAACAATGACAACATGAAAATTTGAATTTTGCATCCACATTATAGTTCGTAAAGCCTTTTACCCAAACTGAATTCAGATTTTTTTAAAAAGCTTAAAAGCCGAAAAACATAAAAAAGAAAAAGCGAAATGGGAAAAATTGAATAAACATTTTTTGTTGATTTATTCAATTAAAATTCAATAGAGATTTTCATCAATATTTAACAGCTCTTATGTAACCTTGAATATGAAAATTGTTATTAAAAGCTCCATGAGCGAAAATAAAAACCATTTGCTACTTTTTATTCAAACGCTTTGAAAATCCTTCACTCTAAAGCGTGTATATGTGAAGCGTAATGTGCAATTTCGTTTTAATACTTTCTCAAGTTGTTCCCGAAAAATTTTACATCCAATATAAAACTCAGTAATTCTTACACACACACACACAGACACACACACATATTTACGCACAGGCAGACGGATACATAAATGTATGTATGCGTATAAGAAAGAGAAAGAGAGAGAGAGATAGAGATAGAAATATTTGAAAATATATATATGCGACATGCATTCAGAAAACATTTGTGTTACGAATGCAAAAGCATTTCCGCATCCGCTAAAAAAGTTTTATTTTTTAACTCATCCGCATTATAATGATGGCATCGCAAAATTGCTCACAACTGTACATTTGTACATACATATGGCATATGTGGCGTTAGGTATAAAAAACAAATATATATAAATAGATATATATATATGTGTGTGTGTGTATGTATATTTGTTTACATATTGTATATATTTATAAATTAACACATCCACTAATACACGCATATGTGCATGCAACCAATTACTAATATAGTAGTTTTCTCCTCTCCGTTAGAGTAAAATGCCAAAGGTATCTTCAATGGCATTAATAGTACACATGCAGCAAAATGTTGTGGACGCGCTTCTATAAAAAGTGAAAAAAAACAAAAACATAAACTTGACTTGCATCATAGTGATGGAAATGTGATGGAAATTTTCGTATATGGGCATATATGCAGGATAATTATATGACTTTGTGTATGTGCGATAACAACTAATTAAAAAAACTTTCGATTAAAACGTTTTCACATACATTTAATACGATATTCCGGCATTTTATTCGCACTGCCTCTCAATGGAAATTGATTACGATCGTCGGATCTTTTGCTGCAATCATAAGCAGTTCCCAGCTTGAGCAGGCTTTAAATGATGGGTTGCATGGGTTGGTAATATAGTACCTTATTCCTCGTATTCGGGATTAACGAATACCATCATGAATAGCACAGTTAACAAAAGTTTCACGTTTCCAGGAAAACGATCACATTCCTTAATGCCATGCTCTTGCGATCCATCGTCAAATACTCTAGAAATGTAATGCATTTGTCGAAATTGCTCTCAAACGAATGTGCCTGAGAACGTTATTAAATCATTTCGCCACTTTTATGATTGTAAGTGCCTGCAAAGCGCTACACGTTTCCTTTTTCTCTTACTTCAGCTAGAGGTATGGCCCCAACCATGCATTGATACCCTCACCAGTTTTTCATTGTGCTTATCAACATATACAATAAGACCGTGTATTAGTAAAAACATTTTCTTTTGCGGATAGAGAGTGGGAGAAGGTGGGCAAGCCGGTAACATTGTAGGTATTATTTTTATTTTTTAAAGTTGTTTTATCCCCCTTCATCTGCCGATATGTGCCGCATATGTGCGTCGAACATGAACGATTTTACTAATATTTTAAGAAGAGAAGTGCGATCGAAATATGTGCGGACAAGGTGATCTCACAATTTTACATCAGTAGAGAATATTCTAAAGTAATTGATTTTTAATTGTGAACAGCTATCGATACATACCAAAATGTCCTTCCCCTTATTAGTTGCGTTGAACAGAGTGTACAACTTTTTGCGCCTTACTGGCTTTTGGAAATTATACAAATTTTCTATCGAAATAATTTTTCTCGGTCCGTAAGTTTTCGGGCGTAATTTTAAGAAAACCATTTTGCAAGATGACTGTCACTTTTCTCTCGATCAACCAATGGCTAAGCAAAATGATCGTTGTTGATGTGAAGGCAATCCAAACATTGTTCGCATATGCAATATATAGTCCGTAATCGTCCTTATATTATGTGCAGTTTTTGGGCTAATTGTAGCATCGGTCTTTAATTCTTTCAAAATAAATATAGAGATCGCGTTATTGGCAATGGATAGACCCTTTATAGGCCGATATTAAAGAACTTTTTCTAACCCAAATTCAAGGATGCCGAGCTAATCATCTTTTGGTAATATAAAGAAAAATGTGCCCAAGGGTCGAAAGATGTATATCCTTCTTACAACGGTGCAAAACAAACGGTATGTTACTCCAATTGATATCCATACCATTTACGTCGCTTACATTCATCAGAAATCAGGATACAATTCGAATATGCGTGTGCGAGATTCCTCTTTATGAATGCACACTGGGTATGGGTGAAGTACTGCGAGGCACATGGGTGACGAGCATCGGATTATGCTTTGGCGTAATGTTAGCTATGTTAAATACTTGTGTACAAACATGTTCAGGGCAATTATTCTACGAGGAAATTTGTCCGCCATCCAAGTTCTTTGACAGGATTACCTAGATTTATCATACGGTCCCCGCAAACCACGCAAATCACTGCCGTAATTCGTTCACCCACAGCCACACTAAATCCTTTTGAAACAACCTACCGGGTCTTCATTTTTTTCAACCAAACATAGATGTCTGTATTCGTAATCCTTCCTGAGTACCACCAGCCCCCAAGCACCTAATTAAATATATATAAGAAAAAGGGAAATGGAAACTACGTGCCAAACAGCGCCTCAAATAATCGATATATTACGTAATAAGTTTTGAAACGAAATAATATCAAAGAAATTTGCATATTGAATGACCTTCAGAAAGCTATGACTAGATTTTCTTGGGTTGTTCGAATTTGTTGTTCAAAATTTATAAACCAATTTGTATTTACGCATTAAAGAAACCTATCGAAGGCGCTGTTGGTAGAAAAGAGTTAGATTTGATGAACAAAGTGCTTGTACTTGGGTTTATCGATATCATTCTTGTAAGAAAAGTTTGTGATTGTGTGATCATTTGAAAGCTTAACTGCATCGAAAGTGCTTCAAAATGAAAACCAAACAGTCAAATTCTTTAAATACTTTGTTCGTTTAGAAGAAATGGTATTACGTTATAATTAGCTATAGTGGTATTCTAGTTGTTAATCGTGACCTACTTGTTTAAGGTTTGTTCTTGTTCTACATTACGCTTCAGATACTTAGTTGTACGAAACTGTAGCTAAGCTATGAATTTCATATATAAATAAATAACACGACCGGTAAACTAAATAGAGTTGCCGAGCCTATCTATTCTGATTAATAGTTGTGTAGTGACCACATTCAAGTTGAGTACATGCAGCCACTTCAAGACGCGTTACTATTTTAAGTTCAAATTATTTTAGTTAAAAAATTTTACAATTTGAGTGAAAACAAATTTGCAACTGAGTCTTTTTGAATTAACTAAGTGAATAAATCAATCACAAAACTAAAATACTGAGTAATTGCAATTAACAGCTACTGTGTTCATTGTGTGTGTGTGTGTGTGCTTGTAAAAACAGTTTTAAAAAAAATTTAAAAGGTATTAGGACACTCTAGTTTGGCTTGTTTCGGCCTCACCCCGTTGAATCGTTTCAAAAAAGACTCACATGCACCACACTCTTTATATATAAAACGCTAAATTAACTGCAAAAGATTCCAGAAAAAATAACCGACTTTTTAAACCATAATGTCATCTTGTGAATTATTTAAAAAGTTATATAAGAAACACTTAAGAGAAGGTGGCGCAATAAATGTAGGGGTATACGGGACGATGCGACGATCAAAGTTGTTTATTTCTCTGAAATGTCTTGCAACACGCTTTGTACATTGAAAATTTCCTCGAACTTTGTAGGCCCCTTATTATCTATCAATAATAACACAACAGAATAATATTTAGAAATAATTTAGTTCTTATACCCACCATCGTAGAAGAGAGGGTATACTCATTTGGTTTGCAACACCTGAAAGAAACCTTCAGAGACCATATAAAGTATATATTTTATTGATCATCGTGAATTTCTGAATCGATTCTGTCTGTCTTTCTGTGTGGTGTGAACAATAGTTCACGCTCTCTTGATCGCAAAAATGAAAATGTCGCCTTCAAATTTCGCAGAAACATTGGAGAAACATTCTCTATGCAGGTTGATATTGAAAATTGGGCCCAATTGGCTAGAGCACACGTCCGCAGCAAAGCGAACACAACTCTATTTCTCTAAGCAAAAATTTGGAGGCTTTTGCTTATCACTCACGAACTATAAAAGCCAGAGAAGCCAGAAATTTTCTACATTTACTTTACAAAAAACTCTACTAAGCACGTGCAAAATGGAAAAAATCGGACATGCCCTCACAAAGTTACAAGTGATTAAAATATTTTTTTTCACTTCTTTCACTTTCTACGCTCGTTGATCATAAAGTAAATACAAGACAGAATGTTTAAAACTATTTTTTGCGTTCCTCAAATGAAGATCTGCTTAAAAATGCGTTAATTCTAAAATAAATATCGCGCATACGACGACGTGGTGGATGAACATTTTCTTAATAACACCATCGATATGAGTATCAAATGAAAGGCCTTGGAGAGTGGAAGGCGCCAGGGTAGATGTGTTAATTCTAAGCTAATGGTTGTCAACGTCACGACATGGTGTGTTAACCTTTCTTAACAATACCTTTTAGTGACCTAAAAGGTGAAAGGCAAATTTTATTCCATTGACTTTTTCTCACTATAAATGAAAACATGGTGCTCTAAAAATTTTAACGGTGAAGGGTAACTTTCTTACCTATTTTTATTTATGTTTGCATTTTCTATTTCTGCTCAATTTCTGAAATCATATTGTTAGAGTAATTTCGCTATCGCGCTCGATTAGCAACGATGTGAACAAATGTGAAGAGAGCCCACCTTTTTATAACACAAAAAGTAAAAAATTGTGAAAATGTTATGAAGATGAAGGTTGGTACTGGCCACAAATCATGTGGGCCTGTCAACAGTGATGACATTAATGTATGTTCCAGCCAGGAGATCTGTTGAGTGATGTGTTATAATATATAATATATACTGTATGATATATAACATAATAAAAGTGTAAAGGTTATCAAGATCGGACTGAAATCGGCTGCTAGAGGGGAGACAAAGTACAAAATATAAAAGTCGAATCCGCACCTTATGCTACAATAAAATGCACTCAGTAGGCAAATTAGGATCAGTTAAATAAATTTTTGTGGCCGAAAACCACGATGATCAACAGACAAATCGAAAAACAAACAGATTTAAGAAAAAGAAGAACGCGGTAGCAGTTTGGATTAATTATTTTGGCCCAAAAAGCACACACAAATGCACACAGCCGTAGACGAATACTGACATAAACTTGTTAAGTAAGTGACCTGCCAAACAAACATTTCTAAACATGAGTAGGAAAAGGAGATACAAGCCACAAGTGTTTTTACTGCATAGTAAACTCAAACTAACAGCAAAGCAACGTAAAACAGTTAACAGATAGAGGGAGCAAGAGAAACCTATAGCGAGAGAGAGCGCGAGAGAAAGAGAGCTTCTTTTTTATATTTTTTTGTTAGTTGCTAGAAAGTATGCTTCCGTTATTCAAAGCCACAAACATTCGAACACATACAGCAAAATGTGTTGCTTTAAAGGTGTATAAACAAAAATACATATGCGGATATATTTACATATAAGTATATACGGATATATATATCCATAAATATGTATGTCTTTTTATATGGCGGGTACAGAAGGTAAGACGCATGCATAGATTTCAAATATTCATACCTTACGTATGAAAGTATGTTACCTTTGTGGTAAACAAATATATTGATATACATGTGTGTACATGTGTTTGGGTATTTTTCACAGGAAAATAGTGCAAAGTGTCTGCCTCTACTGCTACGTAAGCAATAGAGTTAAGCAGAAATTGGTAAACAAACTTTGGCCGTAAACAAACCATAAGCGATGTGAACTTTGATTCAACAACACCGTACAAAACATAGATATGTATATAAACACACGTTAAATGAGAAAGTCAAATACAGTGTGAAGAAAAACTATCACTACTTTATACGTTCATATATATGCGTATGTGTATTTGTACGCTTTACTAAATAATAACAGAAAGAGAAGGTAACCGAATGCATAGATGCCAGCACCATAGACACCTACGAGCATCAAGCTAACCTACGCACATATAGAACATTCTCAGAGGAATTGTAATATTTGTAGACCATTTGCCAGATGAGTTTTAATGCTGGTGCTGTCTCTGCCCTGCGACTTCATCATCTCAACAGATTGAAGACTTAATGCAGAGAAAACAAAAAATAAAAACGTGTAGAAAATAAACATAAACATTGGCCGTACATTGATATACAGATTTTGTGAAGCAAAATTCTGGGTTAAGGAAGGAAAGAAAACGAAATAAAACATTTTCACATACACATATATATATATATTTTTAAGTTACCGGTAACCAACCAACCAAGTCTCTAGCAAATTGTTGATATAAAAACTTTTTTGTACATTTTGTTTTATTTTTTTTGTGTTTTTGTTTTCCTTAAATTTTTTTTCTGGCTAATAGGAAAAAAATTGCGACCGTTTCATGTTACTTGTCAAAACGTAATAACAACAAAAACAGCAACAACGACTTGTTACCTGGTAATTTAAAATGATATGTATATACGTGTTAACCAGAGTATAAATTAATAGATGCTGGTGGATGCAAACTTGATGTTTAGGATATGGAAACAGAAGGCAGACAAGCAGACAAAAGAGAATATTAAAGATCCAGTTGGAAAATACCTTTATAACGAATTTCAAGTTTACACTACCAATGGTCACCGTGGCGACAAAATTCTCTGACCATATCAAAATTAAAATCCATTGACACGCTTCGCGGCAAGTACAAAATCTTTTTATGTTCCATGAATTGATTTTGATTCCGTTTGCACGAAATGCAATAAATGCAACAAATAATTAAAAGGTTTTACTTTAAAAGCGAATCTACAACAGGTTTATGATAATGAGGGTAGGGCTTTACACCAAGGCTGCTTGCTTAGAATTTCATTTTGTATGCCTCCACTCATGCATACAATCTGTGCATTTTCGCTTAATGCATATCGTAACCTTAAACTTGTCATTGACGATTCCAAAAAGATTATGACAATATGTTTGGTAGTAGATTAAAATAACAATAGCAGCAGTGCGGACTAAACAAAAATGATAAAGCCTGTAGTGCACCTCTTGCGCTTGCATGCTTTTAAAAATTTGAAAGCGTCTAAAAAATATTGAGTCTAGTTATTGTGACATCTTCAGCTGAACTTCATAATAAATATAAATGAATATGAACTGAACGGATGAATCGATTATACGAATACCGGCCTATTGAAAGCTCAATTTATTTTAGACAACCTCACACATGTGTATCGTACATATCAGCCAACGTATGCTTACACACAGCCACAGAGAATATTAAAAGTAACTCATTAGACTAATGTCGACTTAGGTTGACTTGGTATGGATTGAAATGTTGGGATATTTATTTTTATTTATTTATTTATTTATATTTTCTTTCTGTGCTTTTTGTTGCATAAAAGTGAAAAGAAACCTTGTTGCGTCTAAGTGCACGATTAAAGCAGACTCGAGAGAAGGTGGAAGAAGGGTCGAATGTGTATTCAAAGCACTGGCAATCCTTTCAAATAGAAGTAACAATTCCCACTTTTTGTAAGGCTATCTTCTCTTCTCCACACGACACTCGTCACTTTTGACAACTAATAGCATGCGTTGTCAATGCAACTGTTGCTGGTTGCTATTGGGCTTCTGAAATAGCTTTTTTGTTGGTAATGGAAATCTTCTTTCATATAAATGCATATATATATATATATATATTTACATTACCATGTGCAAACGGACACAAGTACAACGTTTCGTTTTAAGCACAGTTGCAAGCGCTTTTTGTTCTCACTTTTTAGACGACAAACATTAGAAACAGCAACAACTTATTGTTTGCCTTGTCAACTAAGTGTTTGAATGCATTTGTGCGTTGTTGTCTAAACAATCCATCTATTCCTCTACATCATACCTTACCACTAGCAAGCTTTTTGTTTTCCTTTCTATAGCTTAGACCTATACATACGTACACAGTTGCTTGCAGCACATATACACATTTATCGTTTTTTGCATTCGTGTGTTCGCTTGAAATTTCGTTTTTTCCCCTTTTTGTTTCTTTTTTTTTTCTTTTCTTGTACACCTTTCATGCCTTGCAAGTGCAAGTTGGAGGCTTTTCTGTTCTCGCTTTTTTGTCTCCACAGTTTCATTACAAACACATTGCGATTCATTTTCATTTAAGAGGCTTTTAATCCGATTTGATGGCAGCCTGACTGACAAACTGTCTGTTTGTCGCCGCCAATAAATTGTACATTAAATACGCCAGGTATACCAGCATACGACCAGATACACAGACACATACTTAAAGTTGCAATTTAGAGTCTGGTCTGAAGAATGACAGACCTAGTTACAGGTTATACATGTGCTTTGACTCAATTATCGTTGCAATCATCATCATCATCATCATTATTGCTATTACTATTATCATTATCATTGTTATTCGTTGTTGCCATCATCATTTGTCGGCACTGAGCGGTGTCGTTGTCAATCGTGCATAATTGAGAATGCGATTTGCCAGGTAAGCAATTCTTTTCCGTTGTTATTGTTCTTTGTCCTCTATGCTTTTCTTAATGAAAAATGAGTGCTATCAGCATGAAAAAGAAATAAAAAACAAAAAAGAAGTTTTATAAATGAATTATTTGCGTTAAATCGTGTGTTTAGAAGATATATACGCACAAACTAAATTTTTAATAATAAGCTTTTCGATCAAAGCACTTAGATAAATGAAAAAATTCAGATATAAATCTCTACAGTCTCCCATGTCCGGTTTCAAAACATACCACATCTTCATAACATACCATGATCTGATTCTGTACTTCTCAAAATCGCTATCAAATATAGTTGGTACTGTAATTGTAGCAATCATAGCATCATAACATCATACCTACAATTCACTATTGATTGTTTTACTGAAAATTTATCTGATAGATTTTTCTTAACAATGACACATAAATTCAATCAAAAGTATACCCGTATCACAAATACAATTGCTTATGATCTTTGTATAGCATATACACGTAGTGATAGATGGGATAGCAAAAAGACTTGACATCAAACTTACCCCTATGACATCACTCAGTAAGCTTCCGCTCCGACACATATACATGCCAACAATCTTAACAAACCCATATGATTTCTGGATAGCAACAACCTTCAAACGAAACTTGTCGAAGCTTTATGCCATTTTGGTAACTAGTTTACAGGTTACAGTCGTTTTGAAGACACCACTTTTTTAGAAGTCTTGGACAGCTATCGGCAATCGCTGTGCACTCGGCTTATTGTCGATTTAACTCTGGGCCCTCATTCCACTCAAACAATCATTTGTATTTCGTGTAAACAGCGCCAAACAGCGCTTTGAGACTTTCAACACTTGGTTGCCACACATTAGCAAACGCGACATCCGCTTCAGACCAAACTTTCTCGTTGACAAATGCTTACGAAACCCGCCTTCTGATATCTTTAAGGTGTATGGTATTTCACGCAACTTCACTTTTCTCGCTTACAAAAGGATTTTGGGCACTTATATATGTTTTGTGAAACAACTGCTGAATTCGGACGACCACAGCGTTCAGCATCATTGGTGTCCATACGACTACGTATAAAACTAGCAAATCATCCATACATTTTTTTTCGGCGTCATTACATCTTTGAAGCCAAAGCCGAAGCTGAATGTGGACGTAGTTTTTCTCATCAAGAAGCCAATGTTTTTCTACTCAAGATACGTAATGCAGATGTTTTTATGGGCTTGAAAATTGCAAATGTAGCGTCACTAAAACAACTGCAACTTGTAAATTCAATGTCGAAATGCTATGAAATTGTATCTGATATAATGAGACGGGAGACATGTTCAGTGATATGTTAGTTTTATAAGGCCTCTAATAGAAAGAAACTAGAAGAAGACTAGATTTACGGGAATTTGTTAATTCGAAGGGTAATTTTTGTATATCAGCACACTCGTAAATATTGACATAGTCATTCCTTGATCGATTAAGAGTATAAGTTTGCAAAATGGGCGCGATATGTTTACATATGCGGCCCTAATGTAAAATAAACAAAAACAATCTCGAAAAACGCCGACAAATTTTCATTTGTAACTTCCGATCTCGTGAAGATATTTTGAAAAATCAGTAACCTAGGCAGTCATTAGGATGACTGTTATGTACAACCTAAGCGTGATTCTAATCGGGATGCTAATATGTCCACAATAAACGATAAAATCCAATCCAATGTGCGGTCAAATAAATGCAAATAAATTCGAATGAAAATTTTATTGTTACTAGTTGATGTTTTAATAAACCGATTGGAGTCCTTTTAACCCTGAAAATACAAGTTGCTTTGACAAGTATTTGTGCGGCAATTTTTTAGAAATGCAAACACGGGAACGATATTTATGTCCCGCAAAATTTGACAAAGTGGGGGGTATTTTCCGAGATAGTTTGCGTTTTTTCCGCATTGTAGGCGGGCCTGTTACTAGACTACGCCCATTTTATGATTTTATACTCTCAACCGTCGAAGAAATGTCTGCGCCGAATTTCTATTTTCTACCTTGATTTTTGCGACTATAATGAGTCACAAAATTTATTCGTGGTAAGTGTTCACTACCATTCTAACAGAAATCTGGTAGAAAAGAAAGTTTAGGGAAATGTTTGCAATACTAATTAGCATCGAATTCAGAAAATTGTGACATAGTGAAACATTGTAAACGACACTACTTTACTTACGTTTAAAGTCGTATCTTACCCCTTAAGGGATAATTCCAATGTAACAGCCCGCGGGAAACGCGTCATTTTGAACAATTGTTTTTAAATAGAAGACAAGTTAACAGAAGAATAATATTCAAAGAAGTTTTTAAGGATACATTTAAGCAAGAAAAAAAAATTATTTTTAAAAATGTCAACACTAAAGCCATTCTCGCGCGACGTCTTTACTTTACTGATGCAAATTTGAGTCGAGAAACAAATGGCTTAATCTACATGAGTATGGACAAGAAAATACGGCGAGATCAACGAGCACTTGAATAAAGAGATGCAATTTTCACTCAAGAAAAAGATGCCTATTTATTCAAAAATAATTTTTAAATCAATTTAACTTTAATCTCTCTTCTTACTTCTTTCTGAAATGCTTGTTTTTTTTTTTTATAATGCCTTTTTTTATGAAAATTAATAGAAAAGATTTAAGATTTTTTTCGTTAAGCTAACTAAAAATATTTTGAACGTCTGAAAAATCTACTATGGTATTAACCCTTAATGACTACAAAAAAGAAAAGAAAATGATAGAATATCATTTATTTATATTTTTTAGGAAGGAGTAAATAAACTGGAAATGTAAGCCAAGTCCATTAATGTAAGCAGAATCCCTACTGAGTTGTATTCAATGGAATAATTGGGCATTGCATTTATATATTGTATCTGAGGTAAGTTAAATCGTTTTAACTACTAAGGCTAACAATTTTAAAAAGACAAAACTTTTTAACGGAATTCAACGATTAAGGATAACAGCACGTAAGTACAAGCGAAAGCACTGCTAAGTTAAATAAAGCACAAGAGCAAAAGGCCTTGCTTTTGGATGGGTTTATAAACACAAAAAGCATCGAGATGCAGCTAGAGGACAACAAATCTATATACCTAGCTGCTCTCGATGTTCTCGACAGCTATTTACGTAAACACTTTTTCTCCGACTGGTACGGCTGTAATATAATTTCTGTATTAGAGAAGATCTTGTATGTTCCCTACCTCTCCCTTTCGCTCTTTCTCTTCCCTTTTGCCTTATTTAGAGAAATTTATGCAAACTTTTTAACATTAAATCCAATGACTTCTCAGCTCGTCTTCACTGCTGTTTCAATATGTTATATTTTATATTTGCACTGATTCCTGAAACCCGAGTACCCACTTAGACGGTGTTACTATGACAGCTATAAATTGATGTTGTTGTTGTGAGATGATAATTCTATGATTTTTCACATATCATAAGTTTTTATGATGTCATTATAAAGAATTTCGCATAAACATCCCACACTAGATACGTAATATAATTTATAAGGAAAAAAGAGATATAAATAGAACCTCTTGTATTGTATTTCAACCTCTTTCTATTATTCCTTCTTCGCTTTTGAAAAAGTGCTGACATCATGTAGTTGATAGAAAATAGAGCGAATTTTGGTTTTTATGGTTAAGTATAATAAAAATATAGGCTGAAAACTATTGAACACAGATTATTATTTTTCTTTATTGATTTATTTATTTATTTTCTTAGTGAGTAAGATACGCACATATACATACATATACACTTAGCTTAGCTTTCTAAGGACTTTAAAATCAATTTTTACAATGAATTTTTATGGATATTTGAAAGATGCAGAGAGAGGTCGTTATGCTGTGCTAAGTGAGTTTGACTGTATTAGGCTTACCGCTAACAAGGACAAGAGCAAATTCTGCCTGTTTTCTTTGCATTTTTTTTTCGTTTTCAGAGATAAAAAAGAGTCATTAAGTTCCTGGTGAACTAAAGATTGTCAGTGAGAAAAGAGTAAAAAATTTGTTGAAAAATAAAAACATTTTATTGGAAATTCTATATGCGTATATATTTTTTAAAATTTTTTATACGTTTCCTCGCATAAATATGTTGTAATGCTACTCGTGATGGATATTTTTTTTTTTTTGCTTCTATTGAAATATATTTTATTACAAGTTTATACGACCACTTGACAATTTGCGCCAAAACAGCTGCAGACACTTGATAAAAAAGTCTTTCACAGCATTTACCAACATTATCACCACCATCACCATCATCGCCAATATTGTGGGCAACTTTCAGAAGCATTACCATCATTTGTTAGAGAGAAGAAGTGCAAAGACAAACGTCATTATCAACATGAAAATATTACTGCGTTGATTATTGTTAAACTGACTGACTGGCACCATATACAACATAGTTCTTACCTCCCTATCTCCCCGCAGTTCTTTTGTGTGTGATGAGGAAATTATAAAAAACTGCATCAAGTATTTAAGGGAGATGAATCGAAAAAAAAGTGAAAACGTACGAATAATTGTACAAAGAAAGTAACATGTATACACTTACATAAATATTTTACGTATATATATATTATCATGTCCGTCTCTTTCATTTTTTCACCATCTCTCTCTTTCTCGTTCTCTCTTTCTTTCTTTGTCTCTTTCATAAACGCATACACACACACACACACAAGCACACACTCTTTCTGTCTGTCTTTCCGTCTCCGTCTCCGTCTCCCTCTCTCGATCGTTCCCCCATTCTCACTTTCTCGTTCGTTTCGCCTCTAACAACTAAGCGAATTGTCAGTGCAAATGCGCGGAATGGATATTATCGAAAATATATTGCAGCACTTGTGTCATTGGTGTTGATTGAAATTTGAAAAGAACTACATAACGAATGCACAGACCAAAGTTGCGCACCCCCTCCACTGTTTGACGGTAGTTGATGGCAGCATAAAACTGAAGAGCAAAGGACAGCAGCTAGTATCTAGAAAACGCGTAAAACTACTTGAAACTCAAGGATATTAATGCAGTTATTGAAAGCTTTACAAATATTTGTGAGCTAATTATAAATTGTGAAGAATAGCAATATGGAACATAATAAGGGCCAATACAAATCCAGAAGAATTCAATTCATAGCAATTCATTTCAATTAGTTTTCTATTAAAAATGTACAAATTACAACAACAGCACCAAACAAAAGGAAGTAAAAATCACTTAATGCGAACGCTTGAAAAAGAGAACAAAAATTGAAAAACAAAATTTCAGCGGAAAAAAACAAAGGCTTTTGTTTAAAAATAGAGCTCCCCCTCTGCCCTCCGCGTATTTGTTTTTTATATTAATTTCTCAATTTATTTTATATTATTTTCTTTGCTTTTTAGTTCGTTTTTTTTTGTTTCTTTTTCGTTTACCCTAAGATTGCATTAAGATAAATTTCAAAATGAATATCAATTTACTTAATAGACGCAATTCACCAAATGTTACACAATCTCAGTTTAAACATTGATATTATTATTCATCTGGTTCAAGTTCCTATTTACTTGACTTACACCACTGTTAGCTATTTTGCTATTATTTCGCTTTGTACGTTAAAGTGAAAAAGAGTCATAAACAAAAGTAAAACAAGCCAAAAAAAATTCCCTTTGGGCCGAATCTTAGATACCCAGCCAAGCATTAATCGATAGATAACTGGGAAATCCGTATACGAGCATCATGAGGTATAAGTTATGCACACATGAACAAGTCTAACTGCTATAGATATCAACAAGGCATATAACTAACTAACATTTATACCAAATGTCAATGTATATGAATGTCATGTAAAAATGAATCTGACAAGTGTACAATGAATTTTTGGTACGCTGAAGTCCATCACTCCCTAACAGTGATAGGCTTTTAACATAAAGGACTATTCGGCAAGTCTTTACTAATCTTGGAAACTTGAAATGCAAATTTAATTATTCTCTACCCTATTTTTTACCCTCTTAAGCTTGAGAGCGTATATAGCTTGAATAAAAAAGTTGATTTGGAACGTTTTGCGAGAACATCTGCTCTCTTTTCAATCCATATCCATCGGCAATATGTAAAGACATCATTGCGAAGTGTTTAGTCAGCCACTAAGTAAATAACTTACCTAAACGAACTTATAACGATCCTTAGTAACTCAAAACTTGAATAATTTTTTAATTATCATATAAATATTTCTAAATAATACCCACAGTGTAATAAATTTAATACGCTTTCATACTCTGTACAATCACTTTGTATTGTATATAAAATAGTAAAGCGCGTATTGTGTCTTATATTAATGTCATATCCTATATAATGTTATATCCTTTCTTTTTGTTTTTTATTTTTTCTTACTCTATCCCTTTCTTCAGTTTAATGTCGCACTTTATTTTCACTGCTGTTTATTTCTTTCCTTATTCGCTATGAAATCTAAACTATATTTGGTGTAATTTCGCAAATAAATAAGTTCTTGTTCATATTTATTATTTTATAATTTTTTTATTTTGTTGGGGTAGAATGTTTTTCAAATTTTTACTAGCTTCGCAAAACATTCTCGATTGTTATTGTTGTTAATATTACTGTTTTTCTAAAATAAATAAATAAAATAAATAAATAAATAAATAATTGCATATAGGTTATGATGCTTAAAACTTAAATCGACTTTACTAACGAACGAAGAGCGAAGAGTATTAATGGTACTGAATAAGTAGTGCTTGTGCTAGTCTTCTGTATCTACATATCTCGTAGTGGTATGGGGACTATAATATACACATAGGTTTCGATATATACTGAGTATAGTGAGAAAGAAAATGTTGGAAAATTTTTGCCACTAGATGATGTTGGCCAACACTATAATGCGCGATTTCGTCATAGTGACGTATGTTTAAACGATGACATTTTACTTTTTTGCCCAGCAATTTTAAAAGTTTACCAAAAAATGTCAAAAGATTATAGATAATAAGGACTTACGCGCTTAACACGTTCCTTGACAAGTGTATCGTTTTCGGTACACACTAAAAGGCATTTATATACCAACCATAACTTATTAAAGAAAAGAATTTTTGCGTCAACAATTTAATTAAAAATTCACTCAAATAAACCAATTAAATTTTTTTTAGTATTTATAATAGCGTTTTGTTATTGCAATATTTGCAATTATGAAAAATCGATGTAATTATTCAAAAGTTATTAAATTTACTACTGTGCACCGAAAATGGCACATATACGTGTGGCAATGGCATCCATTCATAAGCAGCTTGACAGGGCAGGTATAAGATCAAATTGTTTTTGACTAAAAGCAAAATTTAACGAGAGATAAACTACAAAAAGATTCGTGCGACATATTGTGAAATGAAATTTCGTAAATTCTTTTTCGTATCGAAGATCCAATTTTCAATTTTCACTGTAAAGTTTTGCATTTTTCCTGTATGCCAAGAATATAGGGAACTTCACGTTGCAATCGACTCAAAGCCTTATGCTGGAAGATAAAGTGGCAATATGGTGCCTCTCTACCACTGAACGTGCAAATCATAATAAAATTTGTAGTAAAGTATTGAATAGCGAGCTTTGAGATCTGTCGTCCCACTAAATCTAAAACAAATTTATTAATCTAAGCATGTAACAGACCAGACTCTACGTTTCGCGCTTTGAGAAGATGGAGAATTACGTAATTTTTAATCAGCTACCGAAAAACAATCTGTTACTCGTCATCCGACCTGAAAGTGAGTGAAGGGAAAACAGTTGTAAAAGGAAAGCGCAAAGGGCAGCTCAAGTTGTCGGTTTTCTGAAGCCGCGAAAGCCTCTTTCATGGGATGAAGTTAACTTAACGAATATTTGAACGAATATTTTCGCTCTGTAGGGTGTAAAAACGTATACGTGTATACATATATATATAGGTATATATAAAATGTATGTATATATAAAATATTTAACGTGTGTTTATATATATATATATACATATATATATATATATACATGTATATATATATGAGTATATAATATACTTAACGTGCATTCATATATATATATATATATATATATATGTATAACGTATATTTATATATGCAGATGCAATTTAAGTCACTTGTAAAAAAGATTTCTTAACAGACTCTTTCTTAAACGCTGTTTTGTTTAAGGAAAGGAAGCACTTTCACTTATCTGAAAATCTACATGAATGAATATTTATTTATATCTGAACAAAACACAAAACACAAAAAAAAAAAAAAAACACTATTCCTATTTTGCAAATCATTCAGTAAATAACTTGTCTAGCTGTAGGAAATATTATACAACTAAAATAAATTCATTTCAAGCTTTTCGATGAAAAGAATAAAGAGATGGATTACTTAAAGCACATTTTGAGAAAATTCATTCATACGAAATTTCTCATGACTCTGCTCTTTATTTTTATAAGTTACATCTAAACACTATAATAAAGTCATTACATATTATATTCTTAAGATGTTTGAATACAAACTTATGCCAACATATGCATAAATATAATACACATGCACATGTATAAATATTAAATGAAATCAAACTGAATGAAAACGAAATCTTAAACCACAAAGCAATCAATGCGTAAACCGAAAATATAGAAAGCCATTAAGAATGTTGATAGCATTACCTAAAACAACACTCGCACGATATTAGAATACACACATAATAGAATAAGTCCCTTGGGGATGAGGAAATGCAAGTTTATTGTGAGCGCATTTAAAGCATTCATGAGGGGAACGTTAACTATCTTTAAATTGAATTATTCTTGGCTGGGATATAATCACGAGTTCTTGAATATAAAAATGAAATTTTCTTATACAATGATAAATCGATATTGTGTATGCAAGACGTACGCGGTTAATTAGTAAAATTCCTTACGACATTTCAGAGATTGAAGGGATCTTAAGGTATTGTATACATTATATCCATAAATATCATCATAACTAAGGCGAACTCAGCAAAATTCCACTAACAAGCAGACGGAGTGTACGACAGACAAAACATAATTGATTAATTAGGATAGTTAGCGTAACAGCCTTTATTTCTTTATTTTTCTTTATTTCTTTATTTTATATAGTTCTTCAGATGCAGGAACTCGACTAATAACAAATGGCAGTCGAGTTCAAATAACTTTTAAAGTAAATCTTAAATTAATTATTAATTAAAAACTAATGTAAATATACTAAGACAAATCAGAAGGAAAAGAAGAAAAGGGAAGTACACAATTAGCACAGGGCCACACCCACAACCGGTACAGGACCAAATTGCAAACGAACTCCTAAGCCCTCACAAACATGCATAAGCTTGGCAACCAGAATAGATAACAACAATTCATTTTCGAATCGGAAAGACTTTTTAGCGATAAAGCTGGGTTAAATACGACGTAGGCAGAACGCGTGTGTTAAGCAATGTGGCTTTAATGGACTTTGGAGAGTCCGATAATGAGAATAAATGATAGACGTCATTTAAATTCTGGTAAACAACTCTGAGCGGGTTAAAGAGCTCATAATTGTATTTACATTGGCTAAGGCGAACCAAGGTAAAGTGCCTAGAGAAGCGGTTAGGAACATTAAAACTTATTTCGCCAAGTAATGACGGCGAGTCAATAGCACCGTTTATTACTTTGATAACGAAGGAGACTCCAAAAACAAATCTACGTTTCTCGAGAGACGGCAAGGATAACAGAAGCAACCTATTTTAATAAGGATGAAGAGAGGTAGGGGGGTCCCAACCCAAATTCCTAAGGGTAAACAGCAAGAATTGCTTTTTTTTATGTAGGAAAAAGAAGACAAAAGGGACAAAAGTCGTGGGCACGTCTTGAGTTGAATCTTCAGTTTTCGTCAAATATATCTAATTCTGATTGTATCATATTTCATTTGGTTACATAAACAATATTCGCATGTCGATGATGATTGCTTTTTATGGCAAATAAACGAAATTTTCTACAAAATCAATCGCAATTTTGTCAGCTATTTTAAGGTTACAACATAACACTTCTTCGACTTGCTTGGACTTCTCAGCTTATCAAAGTATTTCCGCTTTTGTGCAAATGTTTGAATTGCTACGCGTTAACGCTCAACGACCATCACAAATAACATAACTTTATTGCTTAAGCTTTACATTAGGGGAATAGCGTTTTTTTTCTTTTTTTTTTTTATAAAATCACTTCCAGTGATGAGACTTGATTTCAAATGAATGACTGTCTAAATAAGCGAACATGTCGTTTTTTCATACGCCAGTTATCTGACGCATTGCATGACCACTATAAATGTATCTGTTCGAATAACATATTACATCAGTAATTTATACCGATATTCATTGTTAAACGCATAGATGGTCGCCGTCTACTTTTGAATCAAAGAATGAATTGATGATTTCCAACGTTTTATAAAAAGTCACTCGAGGAAAAAATAGATTTATTGATGAAGACGCGAGACGCGTTCTTCTTAGTAAAAGTTCCCCGCTTAATGCAATAGAATTCAGTCTTTATTTCGTGATATCATTTTAAGTTGATCAACGTGACTGCTATATTTTTCATATGCTTTTCGAGATTTCGATTGCGCACGCATATAAAAAGGAAGTACTGTATTTATGTAACGTAAAGACTTGAAGCATTAGCATTATCGAGAAATTTAATCGCATCAACAAATGTTTGCGTTTAGTTTTTTCTATTTGTTTTTTTATTTTAACTTCTTTTATTTTCCGAATAACTAGATAATGGAAATAAAAAAATAGATAAAAAAAAATCGTAAAAAAATGAAGAAAATTGCCAGTTCATTGTTTTCCTTTATTTTTCCAAAGGCTACTGTAAAAACGTTTATTTAAGCTTGAGAAGCCAGCTCAAGATACATTCATTGTCCTGCCATAGAGAAATAATGATCATTTAATTTTCTGTGGACGTAATGTGTAAAAAAAGGCAACACAAAGTGTTATTTTCTTTAGAAATAAGTTCTCTTGCCTTTTATTGTACAGAGAAGAAAAAAAAGAGAATCGTACAAAATTGCTGAAAATTTAAATAAATACCGAATAAAGTAGAAACGAAGGGAAAAACAGACAGTAAAACATTTGTTTATTTTCCCTTCAGAAAACAAAAGCAGAGTTTTTCAAGTTTTGTCCTAATTGATGCCTAATTACAATGTTGTTGTTGCTCTCTTTCTCCTCAAATGACGGACAAAATACAAACCAGCGAATAGTAAAACGACGGGATGAAGAATCAAACAAAAAATTTATTCAGCCAAGGGTATGTTCGGATTATTTTTGGACTAACTTGGTCCAAGATATTTTATTGCAATATTTTTAATAAATAGAACAACACAACCTTACAAGGACAAGTACTGCATGTTAAATCGATCAAAATATTTGCCAAAAATAAAAATAAAAAAAGAACTTTAATTGCGTTTACCTTTTGAATCATGAATACGCGGCATCAAAATATTGTGTTAATGCCCCGCCAACCGGAATTATATTTATTCTTTTCACATCTATATATATATATATAAAAGAATAGTAACAGAATAGTGCAATTGGGGGTGGTTGTTAAGAGCGTTGTAACGGTCTAGAAAAAGAAAGCTTTTTGAATTTTTTTTTGGGATGGAAAGAATAGTAACAGAATTAGGGGTGGTTGTTAAACACGTCTTTAAGGATTAAGGAAAGAAAAATATTTTGGAAATATGTTAACCAAATGCCAATCCAAGAGTCATGTTCATGAGACATCTTTAAGTTGAGGAGCTCTGCGAGCAATTGATCCTTCTGGGTTGAAGGGTCGTCTGGAAAACATCACCGAAATGTAGGAGTAACCCGTAATCATTGGCTTTGAAGTGAATTGCCCGTAGAGGAGCCGACTAGGTTTACTTCTTTTAATTAGCCGAAGTTTGATCATTTCACCTCAACAAGATTCCTTTGTCCATGTTATTATCATTACTACTACTAAAGACTAAGGACTAAAAGACTAGCATCTAAGACTATCGACTTTATAGAAGACTCTGCCACCCACGACCATTCAGTTGTTAGTTGAGATCGTTTACCTACTTGGCCACTCAGGCGGCTCTTTGTGCCTTTTAAGCCGTGAGATTATACGATTAATCATAGTTTAATAGAATTCCAAGCTAAGTTGTTATAAGAAACGTAGAGATTCGATTTTCCTCGGGTGTATATATTAGCCGTTAGATTAGGATGAGGTGAAGTAAATGCTAGGCGTAGAAAATAAATCTCTTCTTAAATATTTCGATTATAAATAAATGAAATCGTCGGTAGAATTCTTTACTCTTGCGAGGAAACATAAACATCGGAGGTAAGAACGGCCGGAAGAGCCGATGTGGCTTACCCTGGCAACAGAAATAATTGCTCTTTCCGAAAAAGGAAAAATTTCAATCTTCACATCAAGATTATAGATTAGTTTACAACGAAGTTAGGCAACGGTTTAGCTGCAAATTTTTTTTCTTTTATCCTTCTCTTTTATTTTAAATTGTTTATCTAAAACTAGAATTATTTCGGCTGCATTTGAAGCTTTTTAAGGTCGACTTCAGTGCCTCCGGCTTCCATTATTACTCTAACTAAGCAGATTTGCTCCGTCGAAGACAGGTCATTATTACGACAACTGTGAATAAACGAACCAAAGTTATCATTACCTTCCTAGGGTTGCAAACACTAATTGTAGTGAAAACTCCACAGTCCCTGCAGAGAAGCAGCAATAGTAAACTCAAATATCAATCATATAAGGTTTACACTTAATTTAGTTCGTTACCGCGGTCTTTGGCCTAAAATAAATGCCAAAAAAAAAATCGAATTATCATTGCTATGGCAACTAAAGTCTCCATCTACGATTTTCTCTTACTGCCAGGAAGAATATGTGAAAATAATAATGAAAAATTGATTTCGAGCATTTTTCACTTCTCAGATCCTTCAATTCTTGTACATTCACAGTTGGAAATACAAGGAAACGTATTACACATTATCAAGACTTTTTCATTATCAACATCCAAAAGTTCTCTTATATAAGGGATTATAGAAAATGGAAAAAAGGGGCATATATATATATATATATAAAAGACTTAAGCTTTCAATAGTAAATTGGTCAAGTTTTGTGAAAAGCAAATCTTTGATGAATTGAAATAATTTTATAAAAATGGAAAAAATACATAAATAAATAAATACCTTCATCGGCCCCATTATTCTGCCTCGGCTGGCATATAAAATTGCTGACTATGACAATTTTGCCTTTAGCTTATTGTTACTGATGTTATTGTTTTCATTCAAGTGATTGCACTTGGTGTATAAAAGTAATAACAGCAACCATAGCAGAGCACAAGTCCACTGTACTACACAATAATTGATTTATCTGCTGACCGACCGACTAACTAAGCACGGCACGGCCCGGCACGGCATTTGACATGAGACCGACTCACCCGACTGCAGTATGCAATTTCATTTCAATTGTAAACTGCTGCAGCAACACGTTTTTCTATTTTTTTTTTTTGCTTTTCTTTCTGCTGCTCCTTTTTGTCAGTTTCCATTCTGCAGTAGACTTTATGTCTGGGCTACTTTTTTTTGTGAATACATGGTATGTATGCTACAATGTCTACCCTTTTGAAAAATATTTTTTCTATTATTTATTTTGTCTTTTCTTCATAGTTATAAGCATTCACTACTGAATATACCTACATTTAGGTATGTATATATGTGTATATGTATGTGCATGTGTGTGTGCGCCTATGTGTACATATTCTTTGTGGCACCCAATCCGTTTACCGCAATAACATCGGCAATTAAATTGACCGAAACGAGAAAATCCGATGTTGATCAATGGAGCGTATAGTGCGGTTTCAAAAAAAAGCATCGAAATCGTGTTGACAACAACACGAATGAAACATGCATGCATGATGACGACGATGATCATAATGATGATGGCGATGAACATGTTTCATTATTGATATCGTATGGCATGGCATGCAAATTTAAACAAAGCAAATAATTTACCAGAAAACAAATGTGTGAAGAGATATTTTTCGTAAACTTTGCTCTAGGAATAGTTTTCCAAAAACTCTGTTACTTGTTTTCGGCTTCTTTTGTTTCTTTTCGGTGTTGCAAACAGCAATAAAATCAATCATGCGGAAATAGTGAAATTACCGCAGCTGGTGAGACAAATGTGTGCGTGTGGAAAAATTGATTCTTCTTTTATAAACTAATTACACCAGTGAACCAGCAATAGAAGAGTTACGTACTTTTTTTTAGTTTTCAAATGATTGTTTTTGTTTTTTTTTCTGCAGGGCGTCAAAGCTATTACGTTTAGTAGTTCGAAAATTTCAAGAGATCTTCGTACAATTGACTCAAAAGGCTTAGAAGTACACAAGGTTTACGGCTAATAACGGGATATTCTCTTCATGAATTAACTCAGACTGTTGTTTAAAATTCTTCCAAGCTGGAGATCTGTACATTTTAAAAGGTAAATGAAATATGATTTTCAATATCTATCGTGCACGCTACACTTTGCATTTGATCTCTCTTCTATCAATTGTTTCTTTTTTTTCGTTTTCTGTGTATTTCTCGCTTAAGTTACTCACACTTTAGATTAATATACAATTAATATATAATCGTTATACATATATATATTAATACACATATCGTAACCCAGAAAAGAAAAACAGAGTTTTAACAGACGCGTGTCTAACTGAACCGATTTAATCATGCGTCTCTTTTTATATGCATTTCTTTTTGAAAAGTAGAGATTCGATTGCCATTATAATCTGCAACCCGTGAGTAAGAAAGTTTATGCTATATTTTCATGCATTTTTCTATGAAAATAGAATACAGAAAAAGGAACAAATATGAGAATATAGGAATAGTGAAAATGAAGACACACTTGGTTGTACAACACATACAGTTGCAATTTTTAAAATATTTAAGCAAAATTCATCGCATTAATGCGGATATAAATCTGAATACGGCAGACTTCACTTTGGTGGTAGTGGTAGTGAGTGTATAGTCGGTAAAGTCATAGCACTTAGCTGCGGCCGCTTTACACGAATTAGTCGAGAGGGACATCCCTTGAGCGATTAGTCATATAATAAAAATACAAAGGTTGATTTATGCAACTCTATTCTGAGCAAAAATCACAAAGATGTTGCAAGTCGCAAGGCGTAAAGATTAAATTGATTTGGTAATTTCTTGTGCATTTTTCTAATATGAGGAGAGACTTTAGAAAAAAAACATTACATATTTGTGACTGTCCATTGAACAGGTCGTTTCTGTTTTTATACCCTTCACCCAAATATGACGGCTACATTCATTTTGTGAAAACGTTTGGCATTGTCTGTCCAATTGTCCGTTTGAAAAACTTTTTAGTATTTGTGGCAAACATTCTCCCGTTAGCGACAAGGAAGATATAGCCTAAAAATGTGCAAAAAAATTTGGAGTTGACCTAGATTTTTCAAAGGATACGCCTACAACACCCACATTCCTATGTGACAAAATCTTTTACTTTTAAAAATAGAAAAATCAGCTGCGCCCACTCTATATTATAGAGCATGAAAATTTTGTTCTTTCACTTCTTTTGTCTTTTTTAAGGTAACGGTGATCAGTATAAATGTTTCGGTGCCGACCGAATTTAATTTTCTTATCTGTTTTCTATTTTATTTTACAAGAACAATTGCGTTTTATCACAAAATTGGTTTTGAAGCTTTCATTGTGACCATAGTTAGGGAATATCAAATTTAATATAAAGTCGCATAACATACAAATTCTTGTGACTGGTGCCTGCTCACACCGCCAGAATGCGGCTGATGGTGTACCTATTCGACTGATATTTGCTTTTATTCTTCATAAATTACGATTAAAAAAAGCTTTTGAAAAGTGAACCTGTTTTTGTTGTTTTGTCTACGAGTTTTCTAAATCAAATCAAAAAAGAATTCGGCGCATAATCAAGTATGATTTCTCTATACTTGGTAGAATTTCCTCAGAAATATTGCGGCGATTCTATTATACTTAGAAATGAATGGAGGCATCCATGACGTATAACCAATCTGCACTAAAATAATATTCATAGCTATGCATAGCCGTTAAATCATGTCTAAATAGAGAGGCAAGTGTTTACTCTCCCTTATATGTACTTACAATATGTCCAAAGTTCAAATTGACAAATTGGCGTAACTTGCCCACTTACACGAAAATGCTGCAAATATGAGCGAAAATTTCAAATTATTTGCTAGCAATGTAATGGAAATATTATATGAAACTATCGGGAGAAATTTAAATACGCTTTACTTTGAAAGTTTACTATACAAAATTAACACACGCACAAGCTGATAGGATAGAGAACCGTAATCAAGTAAGTGGAACTTTTGGAAGAAAAACAACATTTATTCAGTTAAAGGCATGTAATGAATATTTAAGAAAATCTCCTCTTCGTAGTAGCCTTTTCAAATTTTAAAGAAAAGTCACTCTGTAAAATCAAAGAATTAAGTAACAACAAAAAAATAGTATATTTATATATAAATGTATATAAAATTTCAACCACACATTGAAAAATTTGTGCTTAAGCAAGAAGTAAAATGTACTTTGCAACTTCGAAAGCTCAAAACTTTAAATGGAATAAAAATATATTTCAGAAATGCTCTAATATCGATATATACACGAAAGGCAAATAAAATTGAATAATAAATATTTAGGATTTTGATCAGTTTTGGTTTTGTCTTCTTTTTTTTTCTAACATCATTTTAAAAGTAAATGTATAAAAAAAAAAACTTAAACAAAAACTTGCACACAAAAAAAAAGAAAGAATTAATAGACGCTCTAAACGATTTGAGTTAATTTTAATTAATCGCAGTCTGTGATAAGTAGAATTTCTTGCTAAATAAAAAGCCATACATAGACACAATCTTGTACAGACACAGAAGAGAAAGTTAATGTCTTACTAAGCAGAACTTAAGTAAAATAGTCAAGTAATAATAATTGAATTCAATGAGACGAAAATAATCAATGACATAGCCTTTAATGTCTAAGCATTAAATTCTTCTCTTTCTGCATCGTACTTCGCCCATCTTCGTAAAATACTTTATCTCTTGTTTTTCAAGAAAATTAGTATAATAAAAATATTTGGGCAGAAAGTCGACTTTGCTGTGAGGGAAAGAACCGCTACTTCTCACTCTCTCTCTCTCTCTCTCTCTCGTAAGCTTAACATAAATCGTAATCATAATAAATGACTTCATATTACTCATACGCCTCATATACTTAACTGCAGAGGAGATCTTATTTTTACTGAATATTAACAAATACATATATATATCTACATATGTATATAAGAAGTATCACTTTGTTTGCACATAAGTCAGTTGTGCCCAACTTTTACTACCTTGGCCTCATATTCAATTTTAATGAACTTTTCCAAAAATAGCAAACAAAACAAATGATAATAATAATAAAAAAAAGAGAAAAATTGTTCTGTCAATCAACAAAAATCAAAAAGCATTTATGCCACTTTTATTGAATGTTAGTTACCCACAATCTAAAGCCAAATCTAGTGTTAGCTTTCGTCGCATCCTTTACCAACCAGTGAGGCTATTCCATAGTCTAGTAGATACGAAGCCCATTCATAAATCGGCGCACCCGGCTTTAACTGCCAGTGCGGTAGACTATGCTTTAGTTGAGATTGGCGTGTATTCGCAGCTATAGTGAATGCTCCATCAGCAAGAGTACAAAAATTACCAATCGGACGTATACCTCGCACAAGTTGTGGTCCCACCCCCTGCACTCATTTCATCGCTTACCATCGTGTATAAGAAACATGTATAAGCGCCTTTAAGATAAAACATAAAACAGATATAAAATATATTAAGAATGTTCTGCAATAGACTCTTGTACGTTGCGCTATATCCACGATCAGGGCTCAATCGAGATACTAATCAATGTATTAACAAAGTAATATAAACTTTTCCCGCAGCACATTTGATGTTATCGATAAGCTTACTATTAAGCTCAAGAATACTGGCAGCTTGAGCTAACATTACGTGCGCTTTTAAAGAACTCATTATAAAAAGTAAAATTCTCTGGCCTCCGTGTACACTCCTGTTAACCTATACATTAAGTGCTCCTGGTTTGGTTCTTTGCAAGGTATATGCAAGAAAATTTCCAGTTATTATTAGTATTTGCTTAAACATATATGCAAATATACATGCATATATACATGTACATTATAAATAGATGTAGTTTTATGTACTTATTGTAATCCTAGTGGTATTATACCATAGCTGTTTCAACTCTTGACACTGTTCACAGCACAAGTTAAACTGACCCATTAGGTGATATAACAACAGGTCAGCATTTGAAATCATCAAATTTATATACAGACACACACAGGCGCAAAACAAAGTACACCTACATAAAACTATCATTTAAAAAAATTAGAGCTGAGATGATTTCTAACAGAAAAACTCGCTCTATTATGCTCCCGTACACCGTAACCTCATGCCATCGCGCACATAATTTGCACCATTAATTTGAAAATAATTAATTACCCTAAAGCGTTCGAGCGTAATCAAGTTAAATATTTTAAATAGACAGGCTTATGTATAATTTTTCTTTTGTTTTGTTTCGTTTCTCTATTAATAAATATATGTGTATGTATTTTATATATATATTGCTCTAATATGTGCAATGCTCTCAGATACAATATTCATGAAGAGAATTGTTGTTGGAAAACGAAGCAGCGTTTTTGAATCCCTTGTGCTTATGTGTGTCTAAAGAAACAAAACTCTGAGGATTTCTATATTATCCTAAAACCTCCTGCTAGACCCTTCACACATATGTCTGTATACGTGATTTTATAATGTTATGTCATGTCATTCATTACTATTGTCAAGCATCACAATTTCTCTTTCGGATAATGCGTACTTGCATGCATATGTATATATTTCTTCTTAATCAATGTAACATATATAAGCATATATATTGTGCTCGGCGTTTTCTTCAACAACTTACCAACCAAGCAACTAAGCAACCAAACAACCAACCAACCAACCAACAGCAATATTCTCGTGCATTTGTTTATAATTACAGTAAAATGTCTTGTCGCCTGGTGAACGTTTCTAAGAACATTTTCGCTAATAGCTTTCGAATCTTATATGATAGACTTGGCAGTACTTAAGAAGTTTTTTCCATCAACAACTTTTTCATTAGCATTTGCTTATGCTTGAAATGTTTTGAGAAATATATATATATATGTACACTTGTTTTTATGTAAATTTAATTTATATTTTATATTAAATGTAACCATTTACTCATATATATAGCACTCTCCTTTTCGCATTTAGGACTGCTTCACTTAAAAATGAAGGAATTCCTTTGGTATTTATTTTAGTTTTCCTTTGTTTTTACGTTTCCTCTTTTCCTTTTTTTTCCAAGCTGATTGTTGACTGTAATTTTTGTTAACTCACTCGTATTTATTATTTACTCTTATGCACATGCTTGCAAACAAACAAACAAATAAACAAACAAACATTCTCATCGTCATCATAATACATCTGCAGATAGCGTATATATAGTATTTTTCAACATTTACATCAGCAAACAATGATATTATCTCTTTTCCTCATTTCTAGCACTACATGAAAAGATATAAAAAAAAAATAAATAAATAAATAAAAATAAAAACAAGACATATTCATTCACATTTTGCATATAAACAAAATTTCAATTAAGTTGGATTTGTATTAGTGATGATATTATAGAGATCCCGCACACATAAACGGGCAAGGGGAATTAAGTTTACGGAGAAAGGTAGAGTGTGTTTATTTGCTTGTTAAATATGTATTGTATTCCGTTGACTTTCTTAATTTCTCCATCTGGCTTATTCTTTCATTCATTCAACCTTTCTATCTTTGTCTCTCTCTCTCTCTCTCTCTCTCTCTCTCTCTCTCTCTTTCTCTCTCTCTCTTTCACTTAAGTGTGATTTAAAATAATGTAATAACTTGTAGAATTTTTCCTCTAAGCACATATGACAAGCACACGTAGAATAAATTAAATGAATTTGCACACACACACATATATATATATGTAGATATATATATGCACACAACAATAAAAAAATGCGTTGAAATATCTGCAAACATATTTATTGCCTTCTTTTTTTCTCCTTTTTATTTTCTATACACATGTATAATAAATAAATATTGTTTCTGAAATCTTTCTTCATAAATTCTGCCTTAAAGTCAATAAAACTAGTTAAGAATGAAAGGGAAAATGTGAAGAAAGATTTATCCTCATTTAAATTGCTTACATAACTCCACCTTTGAATTAATTAATTAAACTCTGAGATTATTGTTTAACTATTTGTTAATATTCTTTTAGGTAAAAATGTTAAATATAGTTACGACTTAGTTATTTAGTGAAAGGTGCAGCGCAACATTGGATAATATTCCCTGGCAATTGCCATCACTTCGATTTTATTATAAATTCAAAATTATTAGGATATAAAAATTGTAACAAAGACACTGCGGAATTTTTTTTTTAAATGACTTTCAATTAAGTACATCATCGTTCTTAATAACGCAGAGCCCAATAAGTCTCGTATCTGGTATCTGCTATTTTTGGATAGTATCAACCTTCACACGAAAAATTTCATGGCATTTCAAACATTAGTTTACAAGTTACAGGCGTTATAGACAGATTACTTTGTTGGTCGTTTTGCACGGTTTCCGGCGATTGCTGTCTACTCGCCTAACTGCCGGTAGATCGCTGAGAGGTTAAATTAATTATCGTTCGTTTTGATAAAAAAAAAACAAAAATGAAAAGCGATAGCTTTCTCTTTCAAATTTCCTTGATAGTATGAATATCAAGAAAAAGCGCGATAGTACCCGGAAATGGCTGATTCTGTTGAAAATACCTGCAGAGGAGAGCAAACAGTACACGTAACAGATACGCGCTCGGAGCCACTTAACTCTTGAAAGCGATAGACAAAAGCTTTTTTTTTCAACAAATTTTTCGCTTACATTTTGAAGAGGCACAGTGTTGTTTTTTCGCTCATTGTTGTTCAGTTTTTATGCATATGAGATCTTCCCGTTTTATATTTCAAGTTTTGTTGGGGTGTCAAAACGTAGTATACCGTTCAAGCGTGGTTCTGCCATTCTGTTTACGTAATTACATAATTGTAGTCAGACATAGCCTTGATAAAAATGACAGGAAAATTCATAGGGAATTAAATAATCTGTAACCCGTACGCAGTAACAGTGGCAGAATAGGTATTTTTCGAAATTTTCTGAAGAGCTGGAAAATAAAATATTACTGAAAATTATTACGGAAATGAGTGGAACTCTTAGACGATAAGAATCGCTAACGACTGTTACATCACTATTTGGCAAAATAAGCACCGACATGTGTAGTGCATGAAACGAGTATTCCACCCGAAATAAAACGACAGAGGACTGCGATGATATATGAAATTTCCACACACTATGTTCACACAATGAAAGGAGCGCGTACTGTCAAAAGGTATTCTAACAGATGTTTTGATGAAAATGCTATTTATACCTAATGAGCGGTAACCTTAATTAAGTTAAAACTGTAAAATATCTTCTTTCTTTTTCTTTTTCTTTTTTCTACATTTTTTTTCCATTTTTCATTTCATTCGGTTTCAATTAAAAATTTTATGTGGTATTTAATTTTTACAACATTAGCTTTTGAGCAAGAAAATTATCTAAGGCAATTAATCAAATCGTTGTGATATATATGCCATGACTTGACCAAGTAACTATAGAAAAACGACAGCGAGCAAGGGACAGAGCTTCAATGCTAACATTTCACAACTAAACTACTTGTGGCTATAACCACCCACATACATATACCGAAACGCTTTGAAAAGAAAGTTTTGCTCTATTTTACCGGGTGTGATGGTTAGAATGTTACAGAAAACGCACACACATGCAAACAAACATAAATATACACACGAACATACACACAGAATAAATTGCGAAGCACTTGCGTAAAACGAACAAAATAAACTATTTAGGTGATAGCGATTGTGTGCAATGACGAAAAAGGGAAGGGCTGAAGAGGATAGGAGAATGAGGAAGAGCGAACTGTTGAGGGGAAGGGGAAGAGGGAGAAGGCTATTTTGGTGGAAATGTGGTTATAGTGTGTGGACTGTAAAGTGTTGCAACAATTTATTAGTAGCGATGGTCGACCTCTATTACGTATAGAATAGAAATGATGGAAATTAATTTCTATTCGCATACCAGCACATTTACAATGCACACCCGCTTCATGCATATACAAACCTACAAACACAAGTTATGCATATGTACGAATGGATAGATGGATAGATGGATAGATGAATGAATGAATGAATGGACGGACATAGGCCTAATTTAAAACGTGCGAAAAGGAAATTCTAACATTTAAAGCTGATGGTTTCAAACATGAATGCAATACATCCGCCATTACAAATGCATAGACACTTATAGGCAATTCAAATATCTACTTATTGTATGAATAAATGTGGATGTGCACATGTATAAATACCTCTATATACATATATATATATATATATATATATATATATTTACGCGTGTTTGTTGATTATAAAGGCAATCGAATCGGTGCAACAAAGCGCATAAATTCAATTTAAAATACCTCACCTCACACACACACACTTACACGCATTCACTATTTATATCCGCACCTATGCGTTCATATATACAAGAAAGTATATACACACATATGAACGTTTGATTGTGGAATACCTATGTGTATCTATTCTAAATTGATAAATATCATAGAGAAAATTGCGTAGGCTCTTGGCTCTTTAGCTTCATTTTCTGTTATTTCTTTCTTCTTTTCTTGAATGGTTTGCCTCCCTTTTTTTTGATTTCTTTCTTTTTATTTGTCGTTTTTTTTTTGCGGGCAAACGTCAGTAGTCGTGATAAATGCTTTTGTTTTCCGGCTTTTAGGTTTGCACTGGGTTTTGACCACATTTGCGTAAGAGAATATTTAACATATTTTGTAGTTTGTTTTTTTTCTTTTCTTCATTTTTTGCTTGAACTTCTTATTTTATTTTTTATTTTTACGCCTAAGGTGAAACCTATGTTTAACATCTCACCTCATCGTCGTAAGTGGACTTAAATGGCCCTTGATATGATTTGCAAATAGCTATGCTCACCATTTCATTTCATTTCATTTCATTTCATATGATACATTCATATATACGCAGTTAGCCAGGTATAGGCGGGCGGTCATGTTTTCTTCTTTTCTTTTTTTTCCTTTTTTAGTTCTGACAATCGGCGCATTGCGTTTAGTTATCGCATCAGTTCAATCTTGTTGTTCTTTCACGTGCGTTTTTAAATTGTTGGAATTAAAAGTAATTTTTGCGGTAATGCCTACATTTAGCACGCACGCATAATTCTTTACAATGCGATCCCATTCGCACACATGCCTATAAGAATACCTAAATGGCTGCACATTCGTAAAGTGTGGGTTCGACCTCCTTACGATTTGTTATATATTTTTTTGTTTTCATTTTCTGTTTCTTTTGATGATATCACTTAACAATTTGACTTAAGCCAGATATCTTACATCGTTTGTAAGTGCGCGTGTTTCACTTAATTGCCATGTGCGTAATATAAGATTTATTAAAAGATTTCTTTCCATTTTCTTGCAATGCAAGCGATATTTTATTTAATTTACGCAAAAGTTGAAATTCTCGTCAAAAAGGAAATACACACACGATTTGAATAATGGACTCATTAGGGGTCTTACACTTAACTTACTTTTTACCGACAAAATACTTTAGAAAGCGAAACGTTATTACCATAGAATAATTGCTTCAATAATATCTAACTTAAGAAACAAAAAGGAAATCATAAAAAAAAAAAAAATAGGAACTGAAGCAGAAGCAAAAAATAAAATCTATCAATTACATTAAGGAAAACATGTTAACTTAACGCACCTAAATGATAGTAAGGTAAAGTTTTTGTCTCAAGCTAGTTATGCTTAGGGCGACAATAGGCTGCTTTGTAACCGCTTCTAGGTGACGGGAAAATGGGAAACATTGTGTGTCCGCCTTCTTTCTATAATGAAGGTACAAGTTTTGGGCCAATTTTCGCATGCGTGCGATCAGTAGAGACCACAAGAGTCTCATTTGATCTTCAGCATTAAATAGAAGGGGAAAAACATATTGGACGGTTTAAGGTTACGTAAGTCCTTTCATTTTCGCCAGTAATAATTATAAGTTGAATCCAGGCTTTTAATTGCAATCACCAAGAGTGCAATGATTCACGTCAAGCTGTAAACGTGGCAACATATATCGCGGGCTTCTGAACATTTCGTATCTTTTATCAATTGTGTGAAAAGTGTTTACGAAACGTTTTATCTAAGGTCGATTCCTCTACAGTTGCGGAATCTATAGTAAGCGCAGAAAACATTATCGCGTCGTTCTACTTCGAAGCAACCGGCTCAAAACCAGCAATTTATCAAGTTGTCAGAGAAACGGCGTAGAACTTAAAGAAACCTTACCAGTACATAAGAAAGATTGGAATACTTTTAACTCAACTAAGCCTAGTAATCATTACTCTGCCTATTACAGAATTGGTTATTGTTTAAGAATCGCTGGTAGACTTTCATTGGAGACATAAGAGAAGATTGACGCCGCAATCGGCAATCGGCTAATGTAGGCATTTACTGATTGCCATATGTAAGAGGTACCCACTAACGATATTTCGATATAAAAGGTCAAAAATGCTGAATTCTCTTGCAGCTTCTTCTCATTTTCGATCTTCTATGGCAAGCAATAACTTATGTCTTACTGAAGCACTGACATAAGTCATTTAAAACGGAAGATGAAGTTGCACCAAAAAACTAAGTAATCAGCGATGACATTTCCATCGATTACTACGTGTGATGCCAAGCGTATATAACGCCCAAGTGGAAAAGATTGAGTTGCAAGTTCAGATGAGCGTCAATTAGCCGATAAACGCACTTATATTTCTGCAATAATTTTTGAAATTTCTGCTGTAAAGGACAGAAAGTGATGCTTTTAAAACATCACCAAATAGTCCACAGTGATGCGCATAAAAATTTATTTATGTTTTCATTCTTCGCCCGTTTTTAAATACTTCTGGAGTGATAAATCACTCTCTACCCCCGATTTCCTTTCAGTAATTAACTAATATTTCATCAAACTAAAACCAACTTAAAATGATTTCATCAAACAATCTAAGCACAAAGTGAAATGAAATAAAAGCAAAAAAATTCGTTGTTTTTTTTTTTCTGACTATAATAAATACTTTTCAGACATGTCAGTGACTAAAATCTACAGATAAAAGTCATTTTAAGTGTATGTTAAGAAGAGAAAGCGGAGAAAGGGAGAACAAAAGGAAAGGGAAAGATGATTAGAAAGAGAGAGTAGAGGCGAGTGTTTTATGGCAGTAAACCGTATAGTTTGTCAAATTAAATTTATGGCTTTATTTGTTGCTATTGCTGTTGAGCCAATTGTTGTTAACGTTGTTATTGTTATTGCCGTTGTTGTTATTATTATTATTTTTGTTGTTATTTTTGTTTTCATTTTATAAAACATTTCTATTTTGTAAATTGTTGGTCTTGTTGTTCTTATACTTTTCAATTTTGTGTGTGCGTGTGTGTGTGAGTTTTTTTTAAAGTAAACTCTTGTCAGCATTCTATTCCTCACCACTATTAAGATAATCAACAACAACAATAAAAACAAACAACAACAAAAACAACAACAACAACAATAATAATAATAATAATAATAATAGGAAACGCAAAAACAACGAGTATAAATTGCCCATCATACAGATAAACAACAACGTAGTTGACTTTATACAGATGGATACATATGTGAGGATAACGGAAAGAAAGGGAGAATATTTTATAAATATTGAAGCAACAATAACAAGATATAATAGGGTAATTGGCCGAATTTTGAATACTCGTCGATTGTTTCGAAAACATAACATATACAGCATTCACTTTGATAAGGAATTATGACTCAACGCAACCTTAAAATTCCTTTCTTTATTTGCTGTAGTTAATCGCATCCATGGTGCGACGCATTCAGTTTCATATATATGAATGCAAACGTAAACTGCTCGAGAAAAATGACAAGTTACTTATAAACTTTAAGGCACCTAAGTAAACATTAAAATATTTATTTAATACGAAGACATTTGATCGTAAGTTTTTAATAAAAACAAAGCCATGCGCTACAAGAAAAATCAATCCTGTCAAAGTTATTACACGGCGAAGAAGACTAGACAAAGGCTACTTGCACTAACCACCATTTTCGTATTTAAGTTATTGCCAATGATGACGGCAACACTGACAAAGTTTTATCTCAATGTAAAGTCAGGTTCGAATAAGGCAGTTCTTTTTGTATGATCTGCTTCGTTAACGGTAGTTCTATGTTAATTGGAGAGCAGCGTCTACCTGAACAATTCTCAACGTAACGATCATTATGTTACTACGAATTAATGCATAAAATAGTCGATAATTGCTTCCCAGTCAAACGCATGGCAAATTTTTTGCTTATTTGCACTCAGAGTCCAGACAAAGCGGACGGATCGTAGTAATGGCACTGTGAAGATTTTGTTTCTATTTTCGAACTTGATTGGTAAAACTGATCCAACTATGAATAGATATTTTTGCTAAGCTTAAGTTCTTCGCTTCAACATATGCAATTGTTGGAAACTCAACAATAAGAAAAATGGGTAATCAGACACGATCAAAATCTATTTGAAATCTCTGGTGAAAAGTATTTATCTTTTAAAGAGTCTGTAATGCTGACTTCTGGACGCCGCAGACGAAATAAAAAAATTTGTACAAACCCATTCTTAAATGGTAAACATAAAAAGAGTGATAGCAACACAATAGCAGTGAAAATACAATTCAGAGGCATTCTATCATTTATGTTAAAGCAAGTACAATACAATAATGATGGCAGAGCAGAAGCGCCATAATGCTGATGATATAAAACAAAAAAAGCCCCAAAATGAAAAGAAAAAACACAAAAAAAATCCAATTTCATCTTTAAATCCTTAGTCAGCCATAATATGGAAGCCCATGTGAGGCATTATCATCAGCACTACCAATACACTAACGGCAGCAGTACAAGCACGACAACTCAAATATTATGTAACGCATGTTTACTTGTAGGTGGTGTATATATGAAGCATAATAGAGAAAATGGTTTGTTAGCAAGTAAGAGGCAATAAAAAGAATTCAATGATTGTGTGTGTGTGTTTGTGTCTGTGCAGAGGAACGAGCGAAGAAAGAACGAACTGACTGCTACGCATGGATCATGCTCCTGTAGATGGTAGAAAAAATAAAAAAAATTCTCATATTTTTGACTTGTGCAGTAAACTGCAGTATATTTGATGTTATATAACTAAATCTACGTATGTGTTTTTATGAAGATGTGAGCAAATGGACTTGAGGTAATACATAAATTCAAGCGCGAACACATGTATGCATATGCCTTTATGAACGATACTACGCGTTCATGTTGTATCCATATGTAACAGCGAATTATGTTTTTGTGTGTTTTGTCAGACACTTAGCGATAGAAGCAGCAACAATTTACGCTTTTATTGGGAGCACAGATTCAAGTGCGTGTGTCAGTTTGAACGTATAATGCTTTTATTATAATGTTATTGTGTTCTTATGTTTATTGTTTCTTGGTAAAAAACAATTGAATCGTTTTAAATCGTTTTAAAGTTATATTTAATATATAAAGTTTTGACCTAATTTTTTCTGCCCGAAAATAAATCCCTTACTAGGAGATATTCAATAGCAGGAAAATTTACGTAAATTAACGTAACCCCTAATACATGACACAGATCTGTTTGACATTTCGGTTGCATTTTAGATTAAGAGAAATGCATCTCGTCAGTAAGCGATAGGTTTAAAGAACACCTTAAGCTAAGTTAACTGCTGTTCATGAATTGATCTGTAACTTACCATTTTTCATAACATAAACTTCCAAAAATGCTTTTGCTATTAAATAAATGTGAATATTAACATCATGCAACCCTAATAACACGCATCTATAGTTTACGATTAGAAAAAACAAAAAACTCGTCCACATATTAGAATATTTAAAATCACTGGCGGCATGCAATTGCCTTCAACTGTTCCATAATGTGTCGTGTCAGTGCTCGTCTTGCTTGTTATCACTTTCCAGGTTAATCCCTTTGCGACACTAAGCAGCACTCAACAGACATTCTCTTGTCACGAGAGGATAAATTTCTAGTCTAAACGAGCTCGGCCCTCGGCAGAGTCCGGTCTCTAATCTAGTTTTAAGTTTTAAATTCATTTCTCAGCAAAATTATCCACCTTCCACCTAATAATTATATATATTTTCAAAGCTCTTTCAAAAATTTTACAAGCTTTCTACTCTTAAACGCCAACGTCAGTTATTGCATATCAAGCGGTTATATATGTTTCGAAAATCTCCTATCGTTTCATGTAATATTCAGGTGAGGCTGGTTACAGAAAGAAAACATTTCTTTTTTTTGTTTTGTTTTTTTAATACTATCGTAAGCTTTAATTTTCTTTAACCCATTTCACTAAATTATTGGCTCAAACCTAACAGCAAAATATATAATATAACAACAAAATATTGCTTTTTAAGTCTTCTTTTGTTTTGACTTTTTCTTTCCCTTTTTTGTGTGAGGAATATTTTACTAATAAGAGACAAGTTTTTCGCTGATATCACCAACAATAAATACATATATATATAATGTACACTTATACGTACTCGAAACGCTGGTAAAGCTTTAGTTACTTTTGTATTTGTGGTAAAAGTTTTACAAGGAGCGCAACCATCTTTACTACCAATGAACATCGTCATCATTAACATTAGCTTTGCTTACGGCAGGCTTACTTTGAAAAGTATTAACACAACGTGAATGCATATTCTACACATTTCCACTTTACTCTCGACTTTATTTCAGTTGCTTGTCATCTAGTTTATGTGAGGATTTAAGTAACTTTAACCTCTTACCACGACACGTCTCTTTTTACACATTCTTCTTTTATTTTATCGTCAGATTTGTTGTTTGTTGCTAACAAAATCGTTTGACTTGTGTATGCTTGCTGCAAAACTTACCGTCTGAAAATTTCTCTCGTCTAGATGCCCTAACCGTTGTTGTGCAGTGTTGCGTTATACTCAAAATTCATTTATGTCAAACAACCTGTTTGCATAAAAACAAACATCAGTTATGCTTTTTTGTTGATCCTTTTTTGGATTCTTCTCTTTCTTCTTCTTCTTCCTCTTCTTCTTTACCCCAATCGCCAAAGGTTAAAGAAATACTAACTGTTTCATAACGTTTGGAGCGCCAAGAAAAGGAAGTGTCGGAGATCTAACAAAGCACATTTTCAACCCAATTAAGTTTTTTCTTTTTCTGAGTGAAAATATTATATATTATTGTGATGAGGAATTAAAATTTTGCTGAATTTGAATGAGGCCTACGCCTACTTCTTAGTAGTTCATTTACATCCTAGGGTAATTATAGGCTTATATTGTTTCCCTATTTAACATACAGCAAATGTAATAAAATTAAATTCAGATAACAATTACTTTGGTTTTAATCAATGGCTTTCGAAGATTCGCCTTAAGCATAATATTGTTTTCTTACTTATTATCCTTTCTTAGGATAAACTTTTGCGCTTAAGTTTCTTTGAATTCACTCATTCACCTTTCCATCCCTTCTTCCTTTCGTGTATTTGATTTGCTTTGGCAAAGCAGTTTTTTTGTATTTGCTGTCTTTCTCCTCCTTCCACGTTTATTCAGTTTTCCAACTCCCATTCTCCACTGTTGTTATTCAAATTTTCTTCTTTTACTTTGTTAAAGTCTATGCGGTTGTTTATAAGGTTCGCATACCTAAACGGAGGGGTGTGAGCGACTAACTTATTTTATGATATCCTTCCCCTTGCGTTTCTAAAAGGACGTTGATGACATTAAATTTACTTTTACTTCATTTCAGCAAAATTTTTACTATAACTAAACAAGAAAAAATGAAAAAAAAATCAGAGCAAATTTATTTACGAGCCGGAGTATTAAGCAAAAAAGGCACAAAGCTAGCGGTTTAATTTTTGTTAATCTTTAACATCACTTTTATTCATTAATAGTTATATAAAACGACAGAAGGTAAACCAGGTGTCTTGCCAACATAAAGTGTAAAGAATTTCAAATAAAATGAGAGAATGAAGGGAACTAATGTGAAATTTAAAAATTTTTTAAATCTGGATCTGAATAATTCAGAATAGTAAAAGAAAAATTGTGCAAAAATCGCTTTGTTTTAATCAATGTATGTTCAGTTTTCTTGTCGTACAGTACACGACTCAACACTCAAACATAAACTGGAATAAAGTTCTTCGTCACAACTGACTGTATCTGTTCCTGGAATATTCGTGCAAACCGAGAATCCAGAGACCTATTACTTAATTTGAAAAGAAGATACAAACGCTTTTTAAGTCGCCATCCACAAGTTTTACTGTTCTATGAAAACGTTTGCACCCACCTATATTCCAAATGTAAGTGACAAGCCATATGACCTCGACACGGAAATGCTTAAATCTCCTTAAAATAACGAATATATGCACATTGTTGGTTGGGTCTATGATAAAGAATAATTTTAGCAGATTGTGCAACTTTGTCCGCAGAAGTCCGGAGTAATGCACTGATAAATACATTGAATTGAATTCAGTAAGTATTCTTTTTCGGGAGTGATTCACTAAATCCAATGTTTCCCTAATATTTCAATGACTTTTTCATGGACCGATTTTTGAAGACTTTAAAAAAAAAACTTCTGTTTCGGGAACGAACTCATCGTTTTATTCCAACAAGGTGCATACTCTAATGAAGGAAAACTTTTTCGAACGTCATTTGGGGCGTTTTGTGGCAGTTACTTGGACAGTTCAATGGAATCAAATGTGCCAAGTAATGTATTCTAGTCATTATCCTCCTCTTTCAAGTATGGTCGATGAATTGAATACCATGCAAATCGCAACATAGCCTTGCTTGCAAATCATATTGCATGCGGCTTTTACTAGGCCATTTTCACTTAGGGAAAGCGGTAGACCTATGAAAAAATTCTTTTCATTGTGTTTTTAAAGAGTAACACGTTGAGTTTTTTATTATATCGTGAGTAGGTACTGCATTTACTTGGGAACCGGATTTCTCAAGAACAAATTTTCATGCAAAATAGTGAATCCGCTGTAATTTGGTGTCTTTAAGAAATCAGCTATCTTTTGCAACTTCATTTTTCGATTGCCGGGAATACATTTTTGAGGATTTTTTTGCGACCACTTCTTTTCGGCATCGTATGTCTCCTCGTGACTTCGCGTCGAATTGTGGTGTTCGACAGAGGAGAGACGCAATAACACTTTTCTTGCCAGCGGCAAGTTTCAACTATGTTTTTTCCTATCAAAAACTAATGCACAGTGAACTTTATATTACTTGAAAGTAACAAAAGGAACGTCGCTAAAACAACCATTAACTCGTAAACAAGTGATCGAAATGAATTTAAAATTATCCATAGACATGTGCGGATAGCTTTTATTTGTTGCAGTTTATAGGCAACGGCCGACCCGTGTCCTTTTGTTGTTTTTAATTTTTTTAACTAGTTTATGTTGTATTATGAATGCGTTCTTTACCCATTTTGGTCTATATCAGCGTCTATGCAAAAACTTACAATTGAATTCAATATCTTAATTTTTGCGACAAATACGAATGTTACCGCTTGTTGCCCAGCAAATGGACAGATGAACATGTGAACGCCCAGACATACTTAGATACTAATTCATAATTTGATATTGGTAGAGAATGTGTATACTCGGATAGGATCTATAGGGCATGCTTTTGGGCGTTACAAACGTTCAAACCAAATGAATATACTTTCAATCTTTCGCCGGCAGATATATAAAAATATAACAACTTCCTCTCCCTATTTTTTCTTATGATTGCATTTAGACACGCACCATATAGTTTACTCTTTGTCTTCATTGTAAAGATTTACAAGCTATTTTGAGCCCACCTAGTCTTGAGGTGTCCCCCGTTGACAGTTATTTATTTACTAAATGATCTGTGTTTATTTTCAAATCACATTTAAGGAAATGCCTTCTGGTCAATTTCTATAACATAAAAGCATTAGCAATTGGTTCTTAAGGAATTTTGATTGGCTTTTGGTAGGCACAACATGAAAAAATACCAACGAAAGTAATAATAAACGAGGGAGTGGTTGCAGAAGTAAGAAAAGAAAAACCATTGAGATATATACACAGCCAGTCGTTTCACTCAATGAAGTGAACACGTAAACTATTTAATAAAAACATTTATTTTGGCAAGTAAAACATTAAGGAATTAGTGCGGAAATCACAGATAAAACACCAAACTGGAAATGACCACCACCAAATGATGTAAGTTCTATATATTAGAGTGTGAGTACATTGACAAAATTTGGGAGACTGAGAACATGTTTGTATGAATCCCTAAAGTTGGGCTGGTCATTGTGTTAAATTAAATTAATGGTTCATTTGGTAAAATCATTCATTCGGCTAAAATGCCGCGGCGTTAACGGTAGCATTGGTAAGAAACGATAAGAACACTAACTTCCAGCTGCGAAAGCATATCAAGTAAAAGTTGATATATTTTTATTTGTTTACTCATCTAATTTTTTTCTAGTTTCTTAATAAAAGATTATTTACCAAATTTTGTTTAAAATGTACTTGTAAAAGTTAAGAGGCCCTTGAAACATAATTAGCAGCCAAACAAAGAACAACAACAAAATTAACAGCAACTAAATATTGTAACAAAAGCAATAACGGACAATTACAGTAGAACAACAAAGTGACAAAAAATGCACTCTTGTAAATTTTATGCCAGCAGCTATAAGGCGACACTTGTGACAACAACAATAGCAAAACACCATTATCATTAACAGAAACAACAGTAAGAACAGCAACACGAACCAGAACTACAGCAGCAACAGCAGCATCAGCAGCAACGACAATCGGAAACAAAAGCAAATATTATGTTGGCGGTTTTTGAATTGTGTGTACGTGTACGTGTACGCATGTGTTTGTGTTTGCCCGTATCTACGCCTATGTATAGAAATGCTGCTAATGATGATGCTGATGATGTTGATAAAGTTGATGATAACAATGCTGACCGTAGTCATTATTATTATTATTTATTATTATTATTATTATTATTATTATTACACACACTTTCGCAGCACTCGCTCCCCTTTCTCTTTCATTTACTCTTTTCATTTTCATCTTACATAACGAAGTGATATTTATCATGTTGTCTTCTGCTGTTATTATTATTATTATTATTATTATTATTATTGTTATTGTTGTTGTTGCAGTTGCTTTCATAGGAGTAATTGTGGTAGAAGTTATTATTGTTGTTGCTGCTACTGTCACAAAAGCCGCAAGCCCAAAAACGTCAAGCTGCAAAAGACTAACAACATGAGCAACAACACTGGGCAATAATAAGAGCAACAACAACAACAACGACAACAGAAACAATAATAATAGCTTGCGATAATGATATTACTTCAATGTAACTCAGAGCTACAAATTATTAAAAGACAAAAAAGACGGTACTGTAAGGAAAAGCAAAAAAAAATGGAAGAAGAAAGGAAAAGCAATGCCAGCATAATTAACGCGCTTTATCTCTGTTCTATTGTTAGCTCTGAGTCGGTTAAGGTGTACGAGGCTACCCCAAGAGGTATCAGATTTGACATAGAGGTAGCAGTTGATATTTAACGAAATAAGCTGCTATGGTCGTAAGAATAAATATTATAGAGGTTCAGTTTGAAAGTTGAAGACAAATGCTTTTCACTGTCTTACTTGGAATCTTGCCTTTAGGGCGTAACCGCACGGTACACGATGATACACGGAGTGGAAAAACGCCACTTGTCGTCACTTAGGCTGGTTAGACAGGCATACCATATGAAGATACGTCGTATAAATATTTGCACTTCCTCCTATTGCGGTGGCAGAGATGTCCATCTGAAAGTCACTGCTGTTCTATAGGCCAAGCAACCGCGTTAAGCCCAACTTCGCGCTGAGCAAGAGCACTTTCCAGGATTTGAGCCAAACATTTGGAACTTTAAAGATTTTACGTTGCTTATTTCTTAAACAGGGGGAAAATTGCTTATCGTAATTAAAGTAGAGCCGGAATTTACTTTGGAAGAATTTCATCCTCTGCTTGCAATTTCGCAACATTAGGTGGAAAAGCTTAAACGGAATTACACGGCCTGTTACGATGAACATCTCAGTAGTTCAGTAAACTGAAGAAAATGTGATTGGACATGTCTCAGCCAAATGTTCGGCAATGTTTTAATTTGATTCATTACCAGATATCGAAAATAGGTCCTCCACTTTACAGCTGAGACGATAAAACAGTCACAACCTGATTTTGAAAGGCGGGAACTGGCTCCGGCGAAGATAGTTCTAACAACTAGCATATTCATGTTGCTATTTCTTTGGTGCACGTGCCTTGTAACTTTCATTGATGATCTTCAAGAACAACAAAATCAAATCAAACAAAAGGAAAAACAAACAAAGATTTATTTGACTGATAAAATCAAGAACAGACAGCCCTGTTTGGAGAAAAACGAGAGTGTTGCTTTATCAAAACAATACATTCTGATGGTCGAATTCAAAAATTGAAAGTTACTGTTGGTTTCTGATGCATTTCACCCCAATAAGTCCTCTTGGATTGTTTTCTTCTCCCAATCTTGAAAATATATGCCAACGGTCAAACATGAAAAGGCGGAGTCTCTAGTTTTAAAAACTTCAACAGCTGCCACTATAAAACTCATAAAACTATTGGGGATGTTCCCGGCAAAAAGGTATTGAACTAAGCGGAAATTATGTTAAAAACAAAAATATATTTTCTCAAATTTTTTTGTTGGGTTTCTCAGGCTGAGCACTTCTGGAACAGACTTCGTAGATTCGACTGCAGGTTGAAAAGTAACGAACGAACCCATTATAATATCGGAGATAACTATATAAATAAATATATCTACAAATTAAAGTATTAACGTATCAATAACTTATAAGTGTGTCGTTTCTAATAGCAAAAGTGAAATGAGGAACATAGACGAGTTGTAAAGTGACGTAGTATGAACAAGCGAATGCCCAAATTTCAATGGAATGACTTTAGACAGCTTTATTCGAATTCAAAACTGTTTGATGAAAGACGGTCTTCCCTCCCAAGAAACTTAATTATGTATGTATTAGCTTATCATGTCATAAAAATGACTTCATAAGTAGTGTCTGAAACCAAATCTTCGTAATGTGAAACTTGTTCTCTCTCCATGATTGTCGAAATTCATAACTCCACTCTTTCTAATAACATTGCAGCCATTAAAGTTACCCTTTGTACAATATCTCCGTAGGAAGTTACTTTAAAATGGTATACGAGAGCGGATGTTTCTAAGATACTTATTTATGTTCTATTTAAGCCAAAGCAAAGTCTGTTACATATGGATGTTAGGTCGAAAATGATCTTAAGTCCCGCGAATATGGCAGTTAATTAACGCACTTATTTCTACAGCATAGAACTTGGCAACTCTGCGTGTGCGTTGTAGTCGCGTTTTAATTCTGTGCAAGAAATATTTCAATTTCTTATTTATATCTTAGCTTTTTTTGCTTTATTCGGGTCTAAAATATTAAAATCTTTAATAGAATAAAGTGTCTAATTTAATTTATATGAAGCTTATTAACCTTTTACGTGAAAGTCAATTTAGTTGAGTGCAATCAACAATTGGAGCTCTTGGTAAAAGTCTCTCTTCTTTCTCCTAATTTGTGTTTACAGTTTGTTTTGCTTTCGCTCTATATATGCAGTGTCAACGAAAGTGGGAAGTTTGGTCTGATCAGTTGACAAATTTTACGTCGTTGAATCTTTTAGTTTTTTGTTCTTTTTTTATGTTTTTTTTTATTGTTTTTTATTTTCTTTCTTTTCTTTTCATAATCTCCTTCTGCCGTTTTTCACTGGACATGGATTGTCTATCTACACCATATAGTGTGAAAACAGGCCCAGAATCTGAACGATTCATGTCGTGCTGGCTCTGCGAACGTTTTTACCATGCAAAGTGCTCTGGTCTTAATGGCTGTGCTGCTGATGCACTCCTTGATCCCTCAAAAGGCTTACGATGGTCATGCCCTGACTGTAGGAAGCATGACATTGATTTCTAAAATCTCTTCACAGAGACGAGAAATTCTTTGTCAGATTTGAGCAAAAATCTCGGCTCCTTGTGGGAGAAGTTTGAAATAATTAAGACTAGGTTTGACGAGTGTCGTTATATTGAGCAGTCATCTTCTTCCCCAACCAGCAAAGTTACAACTCGTAGCGTAGAGTGTGGTACGTTACCTCTGAGCTCTCCTAGGTCTGATTCGTTTGCACAAGTTAGCGCCTCCACAATGTCTATAAAGAACGATAGTGTTTCTGCTATAGTTGAGTGGGTCGGTAACAAAAAAGTTACAAATAAGACGGGAAGTCCTTCGGGTTTGGGGTATGCTGAAGTGGTAAGGGTATCCCCTGCCAGTGGCGTCGCTCACTCTACTCTGGCATCATCGCTGCAAAATAATAAGGAGAATAATCAATCGTCCTCTCCCCCTGACTGTTCGAATGTGAACGCTCAAATCCCTTTGCTGAATACTTTCGACAAAACTTTTCGACTGCTAATTCCGATTTATCGGCAAACCACCCATATCCGATAACTAATTTGGTTTCAATTCCCAATTGGGTTATTTCTGAAAATGACGTGTTTCAAAGGTTGAGGTCTCTAAAATACACTTGATCGCCTGGACCTGATGGAATTCCATCATGTGTACTTAAATCTTGCGCTGTCGAGCTATGTGGTGTTATTTAAAAGATTTTTAATCAGTCCTTGAATTAGCTGTTTTCCCTTTGTGTTGGAAGAGTAGTTTTCTTATTCCTTCCTATTCACAAAAGTGGGAGTAGACGACTTGTTGAGAACTACAGAGGTATAGCGTCTTGCCTAAACTATTCGAGCGAACTATTCAGCATTTGGCCTTTGCCATCATATTATATATTTCTCAATTCCAACATGTCTTTCGAAAGGAAGGACGGAAGATCTACGGTCACCAATCTGTTAGAGTTTACTTGTCATGTTTGCAAGGATTTTTCTAGCGGCTCTCGAGCTGACGTCATGTACACTGACTTTAGCAAAGCGTTTAACTTGTTGAACCATAAATTACTTATCTTTAAACTCCAAGCCTCTGGCTTCCCTTCTCAGTTAGTGAAATGGATAAGTTCTTATCTGCATAATAGGTCATACAGGGTTTTGTTTAACTTCACCAGCTCATACGAATTCCCCGTTACGTCAGGCGTACCACAAGGTACCCACTTAGAACCCATTTTATTTAATCTATACATTAATGATTTGCCTTCGGTGATTAAATCCAGCCAGATCTTAATGAATGCTGATGATGTGAAACACTTTTCTTCCTTTTCCATAGAATCGCAATCACATCAGCTTCAAATTGACCTGAATAACTTGATTGCATGGTGCTTGTTGAATCATATGACACTAAACCTAAATAAATGCGAGAAGCTTTCTTTCTCAAGAAGGAAGTCATTCATTACTCAGCATTTGATAGATTCGCACAAGTCGAAGGACGTCCATTCATTCACAGACTTAGGCGTTCTCTTTGACAATAGGTTGCGTTTTAACTTGCACATTGAGCCCTCGTTAAGCAAAGCTAGGTCCGCGCTTGGTTTTATAAAGAGGTGGTCCAAAGAGCTTGAGGATCCTTACAATACCAAGGCTGTACATATGTTTGGTTAGACCTATACTCGAGTATGCCTCTGTTGTGTGGAGTGCTTCCTATAGGTGCTGTGTAGATTCAATTGAATCTGTTCAAAAGCAATTCTTGCTGTTTGCCCTTAGGAATTTGGGTTGGGACCCCCCTGCCTCCCTTCACCCTTATTAAAATAGGTTGCTTCTGTTATCCTTGCCGTCTCTCGAGAAATGTAGATTGGTTCTTGGTGTTTCCTTCTTAATCAAAGTACTAAATGGTACTATAGACTCGCCAGCATTACTTGGTGCGTTAAGCTTTAATTTCCCTAACCGTTTCTCCACGTACTTTATCTTCATTAAGCTTCGCCAATGTAAATACAATTATGAGCTGTTTAACCCGCTCAGAGTTATTTGCAGAAACTTAAATGATGTCTATCACTTATTCTCATTATTGGACTCTTTAAAATTTATTAAAGCAACTTTGCTTAATATGCGCGATCTTCCTATGTCGTACTTAAACTAGCTTTCGTTCTTAACGTCTCACTTTTTTTCGGAAATTACATGGTATTGGTAACGTTTCGGTTGCCAAGCTTATGCATGTTTGCAACGCTTTAGGGGTTCACTTGCAACCTCGATCTGTTCTTGTTGCGGGTGTGCCGCTGTGCCAGCTGTGTACATGCTTTTTCTTTTCCTTTTATTTATTTGTACATGGATAATTATTTTTAGTTTGTTTGTTTTTGTTTTTATTACACTTCTTTTTTCATATCTTTGCTTTTATTGTATACTAGTTTTAAAACAATTAGTATAAGATTTACTTTAAGTTGTAGTTGAATTCGACTGCTAAATTTAGTTGAATTTCATGTATAAATAGGTAAAAAAAAAAAGATAAAATAAAAAAATATCATGACAGTGTACCATACAGAACCGGTAGTCGGAAATTTTTCGATTACGGAATATTGGCTAGCAGGTCAGCAGCTCGTTCACCACGATTACGTAGGTACGACGGTAACTAAATTGTTATTAAATCTTTAACTGGAATGTCCAAGCGTTGTAATATTTCCAACAAAAGCCAACTATACGAACTGCGCGCACTATTCATCCTGCTGGCCTTGCTGGTCTTGCAATCTTCACAAAAAGCTATGTACTCTCAAAGCAATATTGTTTGATCGACAATTGATACGATTACAAGAAAACGCACAACTGACCTCTGCAGTAACTACAAAGACTCAGAACAGACTAAGTTACGTAACAATCCTTCGTTTTTTTTTCCTCATTCAACTGCAGTAATACGGATTTCTAAATTTCGATTCTTATTTTCGTGGCTATAAACTAATTCCAGGCTTTTTTTAATGCAATCACATCAACAGACAAATGGTTCTGATATAAGGAATAGGCTATTTTTCCTTTAATTTCTTGCATCAAACTCATAGAAACAAAGGAATGAAAACGCACGCTTTTGTTTTAACACTCGTGCGCTAACTGTGTTTTGTAACGTCACTGTCAAGACTCTATTCAGTAGAAAGAAATGCATGCACTTCTCTTAACCGGTGTATGTATATTAAGTATATATATACATATATATATATATTAAGTAGATTTGTATTCATTATTATTTTTTGTGTAAACACTAACGGAGGAAAACTTCTTACGAGATCAAGAAGCAACCCAATGTCACCCTATAAATTACATATATTCTCAAGCAGTATACAATTCTGAATCGGTCCAGACAGATTTGCCCGCTTATATATCCGTCTGTCCATCTGCATGAGTGTCTATGGTAACAGCTACTGTTAATATCGGCTTTAAATTTGTTCAAAGCATTGAATGTTCTTGCGCGTAATTGAATGTTGAAAACGAGCCAGATCAGATGCTTACAGCACTAAATAAACTGCGAAAACCTCAGTTTTCAAGAACAAAGAAAAAAGAAAGGAATATGAGATTTTGTTCGTTACTTATAAACCATAAAAATAAAGAAAATTGGACGGATACAATACTACAGACAAGTGGTGAACATAAACAAATCGGCTGCAGCGGAATATTATCTTTCCCTTATACGTATAGACGGAATTAAAGAGTAATATGCTGTCATTAGTACAATTGGTGGCGATTTCAAATTAAATGCGATCCTAAGCAAACCATAAATAAAGTCAGCCATGTCGTTGTCATTTTTGAGTCCATTACAGTACTTTTGATTTCATTGAGTACTTTTAAAACTTTCAGAAGAAAGATAACTCAAATAACTCTAAATAACTCAAATCCTAAATATATATTATATTCTCGAACAAGAAATAAATGTGTATTTTGTAACAAAGGGTGAAATTTGTATCAATTTTAGTTTTTTCTTTTAATGTTCTCACAATCAATAGTTTACGTAAGCAGCTACCGAAATATCAAAGTTCGTTAAAGTAATTTTGTATGCTCTGCAAAATGCCTATAAGAACGTTTATAACTATAACTGAAAATTTAACAAAAAAGAAAAGAAGAGAAAAACTAACCAATTTGTTCGCGCTGTTGGAAATACTAGCCATAGACAATGGCTTGGAAGCGGAAACAATAGAAACTTCGTGATGCATCCAAGTATTGTCTTTTCTCGTGTTCATGGGCGCTTTCTTTTCTATTTTTTTTTTTTTTTGTTGTTACAATAAATTACGCGTGTATGTTTAACAACTTCTTTTTAGAGAAGAATAAATAATACATATATATTTCATTCGCATATACCTAGCTACACACACACACACACATAGACATAGTATACACACATAATGTGAAAGCAATTTAAGCTTAGAATGTTGTACCCGATTATATGTACATGTATAGTTAGTTATACGTTGGATTGCATTATATTTGTGTATTGTGTATATGTATATATATATGTATGTATGTACATTTTAGAGGCGAGTCAGTCATGCTTAAGTGTGTGTAGTCAGCAACATTTATCGTTCTGTGTAGACGTTAGTGAGTAGATGTTTTGTGTTATAATGACACAGTGTTGTTTTTTATGCTTCTTCTTCTTATTTCATGTCATTTTTCGTATTTTTTCCTTTTTTTATTAGAATCAAGGTGCGATGCAACACCTCTTTGGTGCGCGTGCTTTTCTTAAATAAGTATTCTTAGCATTGTCAAGTGTCCGCTAAGCAATACAAATGTCAGCAGCAGTAATAGTACTGCCTGCCATCATCTTACATTGTATGTAGTACGTATCCGTACAATTCAAACAAGAATGACAGCAACAACAAGAAATGGAAAGAAAGAAGGAAAAGAAACTCTAACGAGTTACTACAAGTTAAAAAATTGTCCCTATACCTGAAAGAGAGAAGATATCTACATACGCATGCATTTATGATATATGTGTGGCTTTATGTGTTTGTGCATAAGTGTGAGTGTGCTTTTAACGATTCGTTTTGTCACCAAAAGAGATGTCGACATGAATGATGATGCACAAATGTTGGAAGGCAAAGCAGTACGAAAAAAATTAGAAACGTGTTTCCGGTTCGTTTAATATGTTGCGTTTGTTATACAAACCAAATATGTAATATATATATATATAAGCATTAATGTATGTTTGCACATGCACATATGTAAGTTAGTGTTCTCCTACACATGGCATACATGGTACAAGGCTGCTTCTGCTCGGGGTTTAGAAGATACTTGCAAGAAAATTATGCCGCTGGGCTTTACACCTCTTCCCATACATCGTCTCATCCTCGTAACAAGTAAACAGTAAAACCTGTACTTAGTTGGATATTGTTCGAGAGGACTCTGAGTGCCAAAGAATTAAGTGTTTTGGCACAGCGACAATAACAACAACAGCAGCAGCAACAACAGCGGCAATAACAACAACAACAACAACAACAACAAGATCAGAGCAGTAGTTACAACAATAATCATAAGTAGAACCTCATAAAGAGAAACAGCAGGCGGGGAGTCGAAATTGTAAGCAAATAAAGGGAAAAACGAAGCACTTAGCTGATGAATGCAGGCACTTTTTACACAGGCAATTTTTATAACGACTTGAACATACATACCAATGTTTGCAGATACGGGTATATCTCTGCATTTGTATGTACGTGTTTGTACTTGTGTGTCTTGTAAAATTACAAGAAAAGTATTTTATTTTATTTTTAGTTTTTTTTCTCGTTCTTCCCGTTCGAAAAGACAGCGCTTTCCTCTACCTGTAAGAGACGTAGAAGACAACAACACGTAGGCGTTGACAACAGCACATTTTTTCATTCACTCATTCATTCATTCATTCATTTTTGCTCAACTGGCAACTTTATGTTGTTGCGTTTGCTGCTTTTTACATTGCAAGGACTATGAAACTAGGCGCGAATCTTTAACAGTGCCTTTGCGTATGTGTTTGTGAGTGCGTGCATCCATATGTCTGTGCATCTTGTGAATACTTTATTTTTCGTGTAAATGCATAAAAAAGCAAAGAAAAAACAAAAAGACGAGAAGAAGAAATGAAACAAAAACTCATATGAATGACTATAGATTTGAAAGCTTACAAATTTGCATTATGTGTGCGTGCGTGTGAATATATCTGTACAACATGTACAGGTACATATTTGTTCATGTTTCAACACGATTACAACAAAGAGTTACAAAAACACATAAAATCTCTTATTTATTATATTCAACTACTTATTCACTTGTGCTTCGTATTCCTGTATGCATGTGCGTAGGCATGTGCATTGTTTATACATTAACAAAAAAAAAAAGAAGAAAAGAAGAAAAGAAGAAAAGAAGAAAAGGAAATAAGGGAAAAAGAATTGAAGGCTGGTTATTAGAGAGTGAGATGGTGTTAGTTCGCAACTACTGGACAAAAGCTTAGCCAGATTATGATTATTTTTACACTTTTTAGATGTGCACGACAATAAGACAATCCGACCGAACATTATCACTGGTTGACAACTTTAATTGATTAATTCCGCGCGTACAAAAAGTGCTAGAGAAAGAAGGAGGAAACAAAACAAGTAAGAGTACATTTAAAAATAATTTGAGAGATTTTAGATAAAAACCAAACTTAAACGCAATATTTGTCCCCGTTTTTAATAATATTTGCGAGCGGTTTCAAAAACGATAACTTTAAAAATCATTTTGTACAGTATAAGTGTAAAATGAGCTTTCAATCACATATTTTTCAGTTTTCAAAACCTTTTGCGATATCATTTGCCGCCAGTACACTCTGTCATCGCTCGCCTCTTGCCCCAGCTAACAACAATCCGTGTCCTTTATTCAATTCAAGTGCTCAACAACCCAGTACGAACACCTATTACCGTCTAGTTTAAGTGCAAATAATGTATAACGGTTTGTATGTATATGTGGAAATCTGTTGTTTTTATTGTTGTAGTCAATGTTACTGATAAGCTACAACCACTACGCACCTGTCAATTGATGACATACAACGAGGGTAAGTGTTTTGTGTAATTTTTGTGAAAGAAATTCCCTTGACTGTCACAAAATTTAGTCACAGAGGCGAACTGCTTTACCTTCTCACCAACATATTGGTAAAGTATAACATGTATACGTATTCGTACATACTGAATGCATTTATATCCCAGCAATAACAAAACATTTCAAACTAACACCAGATGAATAACATTTTGAGAAAAATGACTGTTGTCAACGCCAAGCAATACGTATACAATATAGAAACTCACATAAATACACGCAAGCACATACGTACACACATACGAACACATTTGTAAAATTGAATTCAATTCAATTGTCAACAGTTACCGTTTGTGCAAAACGGTTGCCGTAAAGCATTCAGTCAAAGAAGAGGGGAAAATACAATTCGCACTTGCACACACACACACACACACACACACACACACGCGCATACCTATGCACACGCAATATGGAGCACCCCATGACAACTTATTATAAAACTGACAGTTTTCTCACTTTATGAATGGAGACATAAACCATAAAATTGATGTTTAAGCAAGAAACCCGGCTTTGTATGAAACTGCGTGTGCGTTTCTGTAAAATAAAACGTATATATATTTGTTTTCTTCAGGTGAAAGCTGTCAATTCAACATGTGAAAATTTGTTTGAAAATATTTTTCGTATTTTTAAGAAATTATAATAATAATAGTAGTAATAACAAAAATGAAAATAATAAAAATTCAAGATTTCATGATTTAATTAACTGTATTTCAGTTGAATGTCACTTTCTCGACCTGCCGTCACTTTAACTGCAAACAAATACGCACGTTTGAACCAAATTTATGGTTTAAGTTAAATTTCAAGTTATCATAACAACTAGAAAGTCCCATCAGTCCGCTTCGTGATATTAAGTCCGTCCCCGTGACGGAATGAATAAATGAACTTTTCTTTTGCGATTAAAGCGCAATTATATGCAAAGCCAAGCTATGTAAAGAATTCTTAGTTGATTCATTGCATCTCTCGACAAAATTTCCATTCCTTGCAGACCTATTTAAGATATATTTTATTTTCTAGTTTCTATCAGAGTTAAGCGTTAGTTAACCAGATACTCATCAATATAATAATTTGGTATTAGTGATTGCCAGGCCCACATGCCACTGTATAATATATGAAAATAAATACAGCGTGAATCAAATTGATGTAAACATTTTTAAAATAACGCGGTACTAGATAAAAACAACTTCGATTTTCCATTCTTTATTAACATCTTAGATAGAGTAGAAATTAATCATTTTCACAAGTAATAAGTACTTACTCCGTTCTCAAAAGAACTTTTGAAAAATTGCAAGTGATCGAGAAAGAAAATGCTTCATCATTTATGGTTTTGATTTTTCAAACTTATACTAAGTCTATGCGAGTTTGTACAACGTCCAGAACTAATTGATCAGAGTCATGGTAAGATTATCTGTTCGTGTTTGAAGAAAGTTGCTATGCTGACGTTTTTTAACTTAAGAAAGAAACGGCAAAGAAAATTAATTGAATTGATGCGTTTCTACGGCCACTTTCCGAATAAATCCTTGTTCATAAAAAGTTGTTATTTGGAAAAACATTCCCAATTAATTAATACTCATTGCCCAAGATTAAAACATTAACGTTTTATTACAACGTTAACAATACTCAGAAAGAAGCTTCAGAGACGTTACCAAATGCATATATTCCTCTATCTAAACCTGAATCGACTTAGGTACGCTTCTTCGTCGATCCTTACGTCCATCTCAACACAACCCCAAGGGATTCCTAGATAACCTCCTCATCCAATTTGCAATCGTGAATAAAACCCAACATAAAACCTAACCTAATGAATGCCGAAACTTTTCCGAAATGGCCAGATTAACCATCCACTTTTACAATATAAAGCCAATAGTCTTGATTGCTAGTGTTCCTCCTGCTTAGATATTGTTCCTTTGGTCAAAATGGATTATATAATAACAAAAACAAACGAATCGAATATATTTCAAAATTTGACAAAGAAATCTTCGATTGTATAATAGTAGTAAGGCGCTGGTATATCTATCTAAACCTTACATTAGCGATATGTATATTACAGTTTAGTAGAGTACCGATCGATTTGGAATCCATGATGAGTGAATTCTCTTGACGGACGGAAATTCGCCTTATTTATTGTTGATGATGCCATCTATGTCCTAGAGTATAAGTGAAATAGATCTTTCAGACCATGATATGGATTACCCAAATAATAATAATAATAATGACGTGAGTATGTGCCTCGTAGATAGTCCAAAATAAAATACCAATCCCAACAACGTGAATTTTAGAAGTGCCAATCGTCGATATGAATCAAAATGAATCTGAAACCAAAACTATAAAGCAAATGGCTTATCTTATGTATGCCAAGTTTCGGGTGCTGGCACAGCGTACATGTGGCGCTGGTTTAGGAACTAATCCAGTTTTTTCCTGGCTAAATGTTCCCTTATCACCGAGATTGCCTTACGTAAAATTTCGTTTAATTTGGCCAGCCACTCAACGAGTGCGCCCTGCAAATGTAGATACTCATGACCCCGGCATCTCAGGGTAAAATCTGAAAGGTTGCGGCGACATATGCGATTGTACTCTAATCTTGGCCACAGTTAGGCGGTTAGCGCTATTATCGGCTGCAGAGAAACATTTCTCACACTGCTTTAACGAACCTACACATTAACTGCTCCTTTCTGCACTTCGAATACGTTTTTTATTCAATGAATATCTATTTCGATTCTCATACCCAGGACATCAGATTTATCAAACTAATGGCTGTATGTGGGGCTGTATGATCCAAATTTGAAATAAATTTTTTTTGAATTATGTTAAATTGTGCCGATAAAACGCTAGACATCGTTAGTGATCTAATCATCTATTTATGGGGGAGCGTCACTGTAATTTTTACAGACAACCAATGTTTTTATTGGGTTAATCTAAGCATTGGAACTTTCAGAATATAGGCAGAAAGAAATTATTGTCTTAAAATCTCGAGTGTTGTCAAGAGCGCTTCGAAGAGACCGCCTAAACGAAACGAATCCCTGCTACGCAGTTACAACATAATATCTTGCTTGTTGATTTCGTGCACAAGCAGATGTCTTAGAAGTCGTTCATTTAAAAGCCTTTCTGAGCTATGTTACTTCCGCAGCAGCGTCTGCAGAGGGCTGTTGAATGGACATGAGGATGAAAGCAATTCGAATGAAGCCAAGGCATTAAAAGTACGTGACGACGATTTTATGCTAACTACTAATTTGGCTACAAAGTTATACAATTTCTTGCCGTTTTCTCTACCATTTCACAAGAGGTAGAGCACAAAGTGTGCGATTCTGGCATGATCTAAAATAATGAATAAAAATTTTCGAGGGCTGCTCATAAAGGAGAGCAATACGTATTCTTAGATAAAGTTGTTTTCATTTTGAACAAATTTTAGTATGCCGAAGGAATAATCATAGCAAAGTGCTCCGATATCTGTTTTATTATAACATAAGGTTGCTAAGTCCCGCAGCGAATACAGAAAATAATGCTTTATGACTTTTCATGTCTCTGCGATGTTGCTCGCGATACCGCTATTAAGAATCAAAAAACAGTCTTATGAACTTCTGGGATTCCAGTCTAATGGCAAATATAAACAAGAAACTTTCTTTGAAATAAGGCTCTAAAGCGACACACGGTAAGGGATTTTCGAAAAAAGTTAAGTTAACCCTATTTATAGACAAATTATCGCCGAGAGTTAACGAAAATTGAAATGTCAGATTAAGTCATTTTGTACTTTTTTAGATTCAAATGAGCACCAACTGTACTGATATGTCGCCAGAATGCCACTTTTGTTTAATTTGTTTCGACCGGGAAATGCCAGGTGCCGCGTAGAGGTATTGAAAAACGTTGTGGACGAAGCCATTATCAAGATACCGGACCATTGTGTCGCAGACCTAGTACTGCTACTTGTAGTAGCTAGACAAGCTTTTGAAGCCGGGGTGGAAACAAGGAGCCGCCTGTTCAAAATTGGAATATGGCAAAACTGGGGCTGGGGTTTGTGGCTCGAAGTTTCAAAAGTCTCTACCAACGGGATATAGACTCTCCATATTCCAAGCAAAACTCTATGCAATCGCTGCATGTGACTCCAAATATCTAAGAAGTGCAGGAGAGAGCTGATTGGCATTCACTGCGACAGTCAAGACGCCTTAAAGTCCCTAAAAGGGCGAATGATTAAATCTACGCAAACACTGGATGAGCTTGACATACACAATGACATGTACCCAATGTGTGTCCCTGCTCATTCGGGGGTTGAAGGCAACGAAAGGGCTGACTGTCTACTCAACAGGGGAACCCGAGGAACCAAGACAGGTCCTGAACCTTTCCGTGGCGCACCAAGAAAGCGTATTAATCGGCTGGTAACGCACTTGGCACAGAAATAATCGGATTGCCATTGGAAGCAATGTGCAGGGCAACGCTTCTAAGAAGAAGCGACCTGGGTTTGGTCACACGCTTCTAGTGGTCATAAGTCCCTTAGGTGCCATCTGAAAAACATGAGCAATACCGATTCATGCAAATTTTGCCAAGGGACGAGGGAGACGTTCCACCATATTCTATGTGAATGTTAGGTCATCTGCAAAATCAGACACCACGTGTTTAAGGAGCATTTTATAACGCCAGACAAGGTATGATGCTCTGAACTAAAGAAGGTGCCGGAATTCATAAGAGTCCTGCAACTGAACGGTTACGGGCACGGCGGGTGCAATGTATATTCTACGTCGCAGTACGGATTGCCCACGCAATTAATAATAATAATAGTCTGTTCTACAGATCAGTTTCTTTTTTTTCGCTGCTTAAATAATTTGTGATTAATAACTTCTGCGGATGTTATTATGTTGTTACCTTACCTGTTATCCCAAGAAAAAAAAAGTAATAAAGGATTGTCAAAGAGGTTTTCTTAGGCGGTTACCGTTTCTTAAGGCACTTCGTCTTGTTGACCCGGGAATTCATCGGTATAAAAGTTGAAGTAAAGAGCGGAATCTTCGCACATTTGTCCTTAATTGATGCTTGAAAAGAGCTTAAAAACACAATGCATTAATAGTTTTGAAAGGTCTATAAAATTATAAAAGTGAAAATCCGTATAAATAATAAGCGAGAAGACATTGATTAACTTTTCATTGCCGTTGTTGCAAGTTACATGAATATCCGTTTCGAACTAACCACATTTCTTTTTCTTTGTAATCTTTCCTATTTAACGCGATTGTTTGTTAACGTGTTTCAATGCACATCGATTTACAATTCGTTATAAACCATTCGCGGTGCGAAACTAGTCCTAAACGTAATTACATCTATATTTTATGAGAAACTTTTCAAGATTGTTAAGGTGGAGCGTATACAAGTTCCGCCTTAAGGCGAATATTTCTTATTTAGATAATTATCTCCACATCTTTACTCACTTAGAGTGTATAATAAATACATAAACCGAGATTATTAGTATTTGTAATAATTAGTGTTAATTACTGCGAGCACGGCAATTATCTGTTTGCTATTCAACTGAGTTTTGGTTGCTCTATAACAAATTTCGATTTTTTAACTTTAATTTGACTTCTTATTTATGTACTATCACTGTTAACGTTTTTCTTGCTATTGCTGTTTTTGTTGTTCTTACTGTTATTTTACTTTCTAGAATTTTATAAGATTATTAAAAGTTTTTTCCTCAACATAAACTTTTCGCTCAGTGAGTGAAAGACGTGCACGTTTTACATAAAATCTTAATTAAATTTAATTGTTAAAACATATAGCAGCTCTGGTGGTTGCAGAATTTATATATCTAGAGAGAGGGTAAGTAGCTAGTAGTATAGTTTCAGAACAAAATAATATCTAAACAAATTTCATCGCTTCATATAGAAACGTGTTCAAAATTTACTGAAAAACAAAAACAAAAACGAAAGCGAAAAATATTTATACACTTGCCATAAAGAAAATTTTACATATAGCAATATTCTTAAGACACATACAAACAAGTACAAGTATTTTAATTTTTTACAGCTTTATGTGCGCAAGTATTTGAATAATTAAATCCGAAGTTAGCAAATCGAATCATAGGCAAATATTTATCACATTTTAGTTGTTCGCTATGAATACGAAGTCAGGAACTCTTTGAACCGGGTGTTTCAGTGGGCGTGCCTTAACGAAGGATAAGCAACCTTGTAAAATATTCCATGGGAGTAAAATTCATGCAACATACACGGCATGCAATAAAAAAAGCGCGCTATAAGTTCGCATAAGCTGCGAGAGTTTCGTTTTTCATAAAACGCAAAACACGCGTGCTATTCAAGCACCTTGCGCGCCTCCGAACACCGTTTGTGATAGGACATAAATTTGAGAAATGATACATAAAAGTGCCAGGGGTTGAATATCACAAACCAAATCAAAGTCACACAATGTTTGCCTTTAATTACCATAAAAAATGCGGGAACAAACTTAAATTGAGAGAAAAGCAAAACAATTATAATATTGCACTGTTACAGTCAGCAGTTTTGCATAATGCCAACGTGGCAATGACTGAGGATAAAATATAAATTGAATTCGGCAGAATCTTAATAGACTTTCTTTACAAAGTCATTAAAACTAATGCGTCAACGAGGAATAGAAAGAAGCGCTGAGGCAATACTTACAATTGCATCGAAGCGTTGACACCCACATAGAGCACTGGTTCATAGCATATGTCACTTGCATTTCCCTGCCCTTAAATTGCAAACTTATGCGCTGTCAGATATCTTCTAATACATCGGCCAACACATCCCGACGCCAAGAAAAAAAGTATTATTTATTTATTTATTTTTTTTCTTAATTATTCCATTTTGTTTATCAACGAACTGAAGCAGTCAGTCCAACGCTTCTAATAGATACGTTTCTTAGAGAAGGATTTATCAAGACTTTCAAAGCGCATTTCGGTTACGAAATTATGTAAAATTTTTACAAGCGACTTTTAACTGTTGAGGCTAATAGCGATTTTTCGCTACAGACCACATGTATACGAAAGTCCCCGGATATATTAACCGATATGTTATTTTTAAAGAATTAGAATAAGTGAATCTAATAATTTATTAGTTTCTCTTAAGAATAATTGTATGTCGCAGAGGGTAATAAAACAAATTGCATGCGAGCGTTTTTATATATACATCATATATATCAATATTGGTTACTGCACCGCACTTCGATGCTAAAAGGGTATATGTTCAGGCTAACTAGAGAGTACACTGCCGAATAATACTCATTTTGTCACAATAGATTTTTGAAAGATATGTATGTATATATATATTATTGAACTGCGCGAAATTATGAATCAATTCCAAATCTTGTTTCTGCGTCTGTGTGGTCGAGTAGAGGTGTGTTGTTGACAAGCCGTTAACTTAAAATCTGCTAGAAGCATTGGAATTTTTTGTATTTGGGCTCGTATTAAAAGTGAACCAAATTGATTAAAACACTTCGACAATAAATCGCAATCACTTCTGTTCTTCTAGTTGTAGAATTTGTGCGTTTTTGCTCATTACTCATAAGTTACGAAGTAATTTTATGAAGGACCCTACTATTAATGTCCAAAAATGCCCCGATCACATAAAGGTATATATGACCAAATTTTAATTTTTTCAGTTTATTTTAAATAAAACTGTTAGTAGTTCAGCTGTGATGACGCAAAATCCTTTATAACAACCTTTAATCTCAACTTTATCCTAACTTACCAAGCAGCGATAGGATAAGATTGTTGTTACGACGTCCAAATGAATGGTAGTGGGTATACAAAATGCGACCCCAAGTCAATATAACTTTGTTACTTGTCTATTTTTGATTTGTGTTGTTTGTGACCGGGGAAACTACACCATATTCCACAGGGTTGTCACGCGAACTATGACGAATAAAAGTTTGCATCGTTTGCAAAAATCTTTGGCCGACAGCCGTACATAAACTTTTTATACATCAGTCGGTGCAGTTAGTTTTTACACTAGACATCTATCGTTCAAAATTATTATTATCGAAAATACTATTTTTAGCAATATCTGTAAAAAGTTAAGTGTAATAAGTAAGTACGACCATGCAAAGTCTTAAAGCAAAAGAAATGACCATCAGCTGTTATTATTGTTATCATTGATATTGCCATTCTTATTGTAAATGGACAGTCTCTAGTGCAACCGCAAAAAGGTATGGTTGTCGTTCAAGCAGCTTATCTTCATAGTAAGGATTCTTTGTGAATGCCACAAGTTTCCTTGGGTCAGAGCGTCGTGCTCTTTATGGCGTTACAAATTGCTTGCCAAACCGCTAGTATCTGGTTCTCCAGATCATCGCTCATTCAACGCAAAATGCAGTAGAACGTTTCAGTCGTAGTCTTGTCCATTAGTAATATGTCCATAATTATTTTGATTTTCGAAATGAGTGACATTCAACAGTGATTCAATCCAATGCTAATTATAGGCTTGGTATTATTTTTTTAATGGTGTGAATAATATTCACCAATACAGCTATATGAGCAAATAGAGATTTAAAAACCAGGCCAATACCTTTAGTTTGAAACTAATTAGAGTCGAGATGGAACATACTGGAAACTTTTCTACTAAATTCTCAACTTAGAGTATCGACTATTATTGATCCAAAGAGGACGCAATACTTACGAGAGCATATCTTAAATATCTTCATGAACTTCGTGAGCAGGGGATTCGAGCTTTTTCTCAAACTGAAGCTGTGAAATGAATTTGGAAATTTTTGTATCTCTGAGAATTTTTACGAAAAGTCTAAACCCGTATACATAAGGAAAACTGTTCAAAGTGAGATGGTCATTATGTATTCCATGAAGACTCACATGCACATAACTGTAGGCTAAGAAAGAATGGAGGATTTTGAAGTAATTTAATGTTTCCATTAGTCCGACGTAATCTTCTTGAAAAGGCGATCTTATCTATCAAATATTAGACAGATCACTGATCCAAAATGCAACTATATACCCGATCCGATATACTTCTCAAAAGATTAGATTCAAACTTGTAAACTGGATGACATTTAAATCGACTTAAAATACTTTTTATAGGTTATTAAAAGGTAAAACGTGTAAAAAAAAAAAATCGTACATCTCTTAAAGTAAATATATGTATAGAGTATACACACACGTATGTATGCGCTCTTTATCACTAATGATTTACTGATATGAAGAACAAACGAAACCAAAAAACTACACAAACCGAAGTGATCTAAATTAAATTCGCGCACGCGAGTTATTGCTTCATAGAGAAAATAATGCAGATTCAAAAAATTCTATAAAATGGCAAATAATAGAATATCCTGTGCATTCGTATATACAAAAGCAGATACATGAAAAACCACAGTGGCCAACATACCAAAAACCAAAAGAATATATGTATATGTATATGTAAGCGTATATAGATTGAAGTAAAATATTTTTGCAAATATATAATACATACAGACACATAAAACTTATAAAACTAAACCGCAACATATACTACTTATATATGATATGGATACCAAATAAATGAATTTGTAGAAATTGTTGAGCGAAGCGGCGGTAGTGTAGAAAAATATGTAAAAAAATGTTAAAAGTAAAAAAATGAATAAATAAATGTGGCAAATATATATATGGAAACATTTTAACATAAACCAACAAGAAACCACAAAACTACTACAACTAATACTGATACCATTACTCTGAACCTAAATTGTGATACAAACATGAAAAACTACTAACAAACAATTGAGTGAATACTATTTATATATGTTCCCTTTTGGATGGATATATATGTATATACACAAATTTATATACATATTCAGGCTGCTTAAAGGAAAAGCGGTGTAACTCTTATTATTCAAAAGACATAATATGTGCAACGTTTTCTCTATCGGTAAACCATTCCTGGGTTAAGCACTTGTTTGAAAGTTCAGATTCAAATATTCTGCTTATTTTCACGTATTTATTTATAGAATTATTGGTTAAGCACTAAATAGTAATTCTTTTGCATATATAATGCTCTCATCTATAATATATTATAACTATGTATGGTATATGCACTACACATATCATATACGAACTTGTTTCATTTTCAAAATGAATGGCTTTCGTATGCGGTGAAATGTAATGAGAACGGTTGCAATTGTCAAAAAAAGCATCGAAAACATTTTTTCGCTCCTATTTTTCCAATCACGACTGACAAAGGCACACAAGTGCCAATGAGCAATTTTTGGGGTACTGCAAATAGCGGTGTACATTATTAATTGAAAAAAAGTCAACATACATATATACACATACAAGGTGTGTTGAAAAAAACATGGCTTCTTATTTTTCTCGACAAATGTTTATTTATTCATCCATATCTATCTATTTTGTCCCCTTCAAGAGTAATCCTTCTTACATATGATGGGGTTGTGCCAGTGCTTTTCCAAATCCTCGAGTCACTTCTGATATGCGCTTTTTGATATGGCCTTGACTGCTTTTAGCGATGCGGTCTTTATATACTCAATCGTGGCAAAACTCAGTCCTTTCATGGGTCTTTTCAGTTTTGGGAATAGGAAAAAGTGTCAGGGGCCCATGTCCTGTGAATACGGTAGCTGAGGCATAACTACGGTGTTACTGTGGCAAAAAAATTACGAACAAACGGTAACGTGCGAGCTGGCGCACTATCGTGGTTGTCCGGGCGTCCTTTTCGTATTCCTTCACGCAAATAGCGCATAACTTCAATGTAATATTATTTATTTACAGTACGACCTTTCAGCAAGAACTCACGGGACACCACACCATGACCATGTCAAGCGAAACAATTATTTAACAATATTACAAAGAAAAAGATTAATTATTCTAAATCGTGTTACTTTGTTGTCCCCTTCAAACCGACATATTTGAAGGTTAATCGGTGACTGAGCTAATTGTGACCCGAGATTTATGACATGGCCCACCATCTCATTAAAACCGAATTTCATTCGAAGCAAAAATATTAATAATTAAGTTTTTGTAGCCCGCAAGGTAGCAAGAATGTTCTCACTATTTTTGTAATAAATTTTAACAATCTCCATATGATACATAAATGTCAATATTCGTGAGCATCAAAAAATAAAAAAGAACATGGCCTGTCGGACCTTGAAAAATAATTCAATGATCCTATAATACTACAGATTAAATGACAAGGGTTTATTTTTCTTGAGTTTTTTTTTTATACAAAAGTTGTTAATGGCTTGCGTTGTTGAAAATTGCATCCATCTTCATTTCACACAGTAAACTATAGTTTGTGTAAATACCATGCCGATGCGCTCGGCTTCTGACGATGGCTGACTGACTGGAAAAAATTCAGAAACTTAATTTGCGATTCGTAGTGATTCGTAGTAGATCTAAAATCATCGACTCATTAACGGAATCTCCAATCAATGCCATTTTCTTTCAAAATTGGTTAAGCATCATTATCTCGTTTCTTCTTATGTTTATCAGAGAGTAACTTGAAACAGGTGTTTGCTTGCAACCTCACAATGGCTTAACAAGACAAGTAATGTAAGCACGGCTTCTTTAGAAAACTGTTGTTTAGTTATAACTATCCACTGATAGCGCTCTATTTGTGCATTTATTATTCAGCCAATATATACAACACGAAAATATTGTACCTACCGCTTTCGTATTGTTTAGTTTACGACAAAAAAATTATTCCTAATAGAATAAGTAATAGAGAGAAAGCTTAATACGACCTCCATACTATCAAAGACATTTTCTACTACCATGAAGGCAATACCACGAAAAGGATCAAAGCAATGCTTCGTAAATAGTCGACAAGCGTCGTTATTTTAAATGACGTAACAACTGACAAAATAATTTGTTCCGTGGTAAGGTAATCGATGACATACAATTGATTTTGCGTGAATTTGCTAAAGCGATGACGGAGTTTTTCATATGTTAAGCAAGCAATTTGCCTGCAGGAAGTCGTATGCAATATAAGGACCAATAGTCAATTAACAATTTGTGATCAAAAACAGCTTGAAAGAAAATTTTCTAAACAAGTTCGGTTTCTTTTCCAGTAGAAGGAAATGATTAATAAGGAGAATGCCCTGGTTACGTTTCGGCTTAACCCCAGGCCAATCATTTGAACAACGTCGGCAATCGCGGAAAACCTATTTTATCAGAAAGAAACACTTCAGATAAGTCTTTCGATTATTGAAAATATTGCTACAATGAAAAATGAAGATGGCGATAATACTCTATTCAGCCCAATTATTTTCCCTACAAATTTAAAGTATTATAAACAAAATGTTTATGAATGACCAATATATACATTGTACATAGAAGGGAAGGGCATGCCATACACATGTCCTTGATCTGGAAGTGCTTGGCAGCCTCCCTGCTCCCGGTGGGGCGTGAGTGACACTTTCTCACTCCGTGTGCCATCGGGCACCGTAGGGTTAAGCCTCCATGGCAGGTATCTGCGTAAACCCTCTGTCACATCTGTACATAGAAGAATGGAAAAATGGAATAACATGTGTACAACAATGCAATAAACCAAGATAATAGTAAAACGTAATACAATGCTATATATAATAAATGCGTGCGTAGGTTCTCTGTATAATGATACAGGTCGCTTTATAAAATATACTTGGCGTGTTCATTTATTCCGAAATTTTGACCATAAGTAACTTAAACAAGTTTCATTTGTTCGCAAGCTCCCGTTCAATGTACGTACATTAAAGCGTAAAAAGATGGATGTGAACATACAACATTTACGCGATTGCATCTTATTCTGTTTTAAAGAGGAAAAAATGCAGCTTAAGCCAGAGAAACGAAGAGCATGCATTGAGGGGAAAATGCAGTCACTTACGAAACAATTAGAAAATGGCCTGCGAGATTTCATGCAGTCAATTTTAATCTTGAAAAAAGTGCACGCTTTGGAGTTACATACGTTAGATAGAGTAGTTTAATAAATTAATAACATATATACATATATATCTTGCTAATAAAATTATATAGGAAATAAGAAAATGCTACGATTTCTTACAGCAAAAGAAGAAAATGCAATTCTAAATCAAGCGCAATCAGCTCTAGATTATTACATTCTTTTAACTCTTTAAGGGCAGTTTTGAGGAACATTGCGGACCAATGAAGGTATTAAAGAAAAAATATTTTAATATTCCTATCCGAGTAGGATACGCAAAGAAAAAAAGATTGCCTCTCAAGCTTTAACACATTATCGTAAATGAACAATTGTTGATCCTATAAATAAAGTATGAGCTGCGGTAGAATTTCCGGCAGCTACCATTGCATTGATGAAGCAGATAAGATTGTGAGAAACTTGCGATGAAAAACATTTGCACTCATCTTTAACAACAATTTAGATTCGAAAGATAAAACTAAACCTGTGTACGACAAACATAACCGTTGAAACTCTAGTACTATCATAAAAGCTCTTCCAATTACTTTTTATCTCTTCTATTTATTTCGTCTCTCTTGTAATTTCTATTAAAAGCGTTTTCATATATAATAATAGGCAAATTAATCTTTTGCTCTTTGCTAGAAAATGAAACAGTTAACGATTTTATTGATCTAATAGCTGTGCAGTAGCCTTAAAGCATAAATCTGACTTGTTTGGCGTTTGTGACAGAACCTAACTTGCATGGTATTCAAAATGCCTACTTTCTATAGTTTCGCCAAACTCAAACAAGTTTAAAGCAAAATTGCGTTTTGCTATATAGTTTCGGTTACTTGAGATTAGACGCTTTATTGCATAATATTAAGGTTGAATAAGAAAACCATGAAGAAATAAATATTAGTCAATGGTTTCAATCGTACGAACCGTCACATGTACATACGCGTGCAGACATTTCTAGACAATCAAGTAAGACATGTTCGAACGTGTTGGCGATTGAGGAAAATTGTCAAGATCTGGAACGGTAAAGTGTACGAAGTGCATCGATATCGGTATATAATTGCCGATTATCGAGGCGATGTGTCGAATGTGTGCATTCTAAATGATTTCATATAACCACGACAAAAACCTTGCGTTCTGACAGGTGTTTTCCCCCAAAATACGTTGATGACAAATGCCTTAAAAAGGGCGGGAATAAAGCACGTCAAGTTATTATATGTAAGTACAACTATTAGTTGCTCTACAGGCTAGACAAAGTCCGCAAAAATGCGTTTTGTTCATTTCATAAACGCGTCCGTTGCGTAGACTTTTTCCTTTATTTGGAAAGAGAAAATAAAAAAGTTATATTACTATTGTAATATTTGTTAAATGAATGTCTAACACAACTTTTACGTCCTCTTGTCTTGTTCTGTTCTGTTTCTTTTCATTACATGACAACAAAATCATTCAGACTTTGCCATCTGGCTACTCCTCTTATATTGTACTCTTTGTTTTCTGCTTTCCTACATTTCGAAGCTTAAGTCTTATTTTTCTTCTTTGTGTAGATGGAAAGGTAAAAATATTTTAAAGGATCTATTCCCATTCACTTCAATGGAAAGTGGGCGATGGAAACATGTGTGCATGTATCTGAATGCATAGCTGCTAACGTGTAATGAAACAATTTGGTTAAAATTTGCAAGTATAAGCACTAACAAGAAACAACAAAAGAATGCACAAGGACACAACAGTAACAAATTTAACTACAAATAGAATACAATGTTTTTGGGTATGTAGTGAAGCAACAATACATTTAGTGATTTTCAATACATGCGTGGAGTAAGATCAACACAAGCAAAAACACAAAACAAAAAATGAAAATCAAAAACGAAAAGGGAAAGAGTTGCACGATTGAATGCAACGCATGAATGAATATATTTTCGCAACAACATCTTAACATTTTCAAGATGTTGCTGCTGCCAGCAAATTCATTCTACTTTGGATAGGTAAAGAGTATGGCTTCCTTTTTTGTTATTGTATTGATTTTCAAAGCTCAATACACGTGTATTTAATCTGGTATGAGATTTTAAAGCACGTCGTTTAAATGAAATTTTTTTTATCATTTATTTCTATTTTTTTTATTTTATTTATTCATTTTTTTTTGTTTTGCGGTCTACCACAATAGGACGTAAGTTGAGAAGTAGAATTGTTTGGCACTGTGTATGTTACATAAATGCTTACTGCTTAAGATGTTTTCAAACAGATTTTTGCTGCAGTTGCTGCTGGTGTAGCAAAATGCCTGCATTTTTATGCAAGTTCGAAATCTTACAAATCGTCAGAGTTCGCATGTCATCAACTACCTTTAAGCTTAGATATAATTTAGCAAACTTTTCGAATCATTCCAAAACCATGAGTGATTTGCAAACTTTATACAGCATTTTTTTATAATCGCTAAAAAAATAATGATGATTCGGTTGCAATCAACGAAGATCCCCGAACGTCGACGATGTAGGACAAAGGGAATGAAATGTTGACGAGATATTAAATAGTTACTTCTTTCGTCTTTGGCGGTATGTAACATACATATATAGCTGGAATTTGCCCCTACCTGTCGTAAAGCGGACATTGTAGCTTGAACATCTGGGAATAATAATAATAAATGAAACGCGAAATAATAAATAAATAATAGAAAAGTAATGTCAACATATATCGCAGCGCAAGACTATTTTTTCTAACGACGAAAATATTGAGCGTCGTTCCAAATAAAGACCGTTCCCCGGCAATGCATTCTCTTTGCCCGAACGATAGAAAAGAAGTCGTTTTTGTGACGTATCGTCACTTGGGATGGAAAGCCAATTCATTTTAATAATCCCAACCGCAAACAGTCATGGGTAGATCCAGAAGTATCACTCACATCCATCGCAAGACTGAGTCGTTAAGGAACTCTGCGGCGGTGCGATATTCAGTCAGAATATAAAGAAAACCAGCACAAGGTAGTTTTTTATATGATATCCGTGCACTCTAATGTTGAAAGAAATTTTGCGTCTCTGTCTCTATGAAGTGCTTTACAGCGTTTTTATAAGGAGTTCCTATCAATTATATATATAAATAAAGATTATGGCGAAAGGCTGAGGGACCAACTCTACGTGGCTAAAGGAATGGTTGGTGCGCCAAAGTACACCTTTCTGCTGTCATTAATGAATCCATAAGAAATTGTGAATTCCTTTGCACAACTGAAAATGAATCCAGGTGCAAAGTAATGCATTGCGGGGTGCAACTCTTCGCTACAAAGGCTTAACCATGCCTGTTAAAGACTCACCAGGCAAATATATAGACGCAATACACTGCACAATAAATCTACTGCACATATCCCCACTCCTATTATTATTATTATTATTATTATTAGTATTATTATTATAAATTTAGCCAGAGAATAAATTCTAAGTTTTAAAGCACTAGCATCTAAGGCCCTCGGCTTTATTAAAAACGCTACCGCGCTTGAGATTTGAACACACCTCCATTGAGTTGATAGTCGAGACTCTTGCCTACTCGGCCACTCAGGCGAATATCCCCATTCCTAAAAGACCCCGCACGTATACACAGCCTAAATGAAGTGAGCAACACATTGGAAATATGGCAATAAGCGATTTTACGCGACTCCACTGGCCACTTGATCAGCACGCCTAGGCACGTAGCAAGACGTAGCAACAACATACGATAAAATCAACTATTATGATACTATAAAGAAAACATGAGAATCTCGAAACAAAGCTTTACGTGAAAATCTATCTAAATAACTGTTAAACTCAACTGGCAAAATATCAGAAAAAGCATAATTATGCATGTACCCATAAGCGAGGATGAAAGCGCGGCAGAGGACACAAAAAGTCTGTGCCTCGAAGTGCTCGCGGCAAGAGACGTTAATGCAAATGATGATATTAGTGTATTTGACTAGCAAGACAAACGTGTGCATAGCAATGGTAGCTATGGGCGACATAGTACAGAGTCGACGGAGTTGTTGTTCGCAAAGACGTCGTCTATGCCGACAGGCAAAAAAGTAGAAAACGGGCGCAAACTAGAAGTGATGCAATGCTCAAATATCGTGACCAAGCTCATTGAACGGCCTTTCCTTATTAACAACCAAAAATTTAGCATCGAAACAAGAGAGGAAGTTGTGAAAGGAGAAACGGTCATCCTGTTCTACAGTATATTACAAAAAATGACACAAACTACCCCATAAAGCAGCAAATAGACGAAACCCCAATCGATAGCATATAGATTGCCGTCAGCCAAAAAATATCAAAAATAGTTACGAAATAATCCCGAGTTTTAGGTAAACTCCATGTCATTTTACCGTTTAAAAGGGACACTCAAAATAATTTTGAAATGTTTAGTAACTTCGGTAAGAACCACAAAATTAATTACTATAAAAAGAAATAGAAAAAGAATGTTATGTATATTTTTCGAATATATGTAAACTATAGTAAGCGTTTCGAAAATGTTAACAGTCCAGTCAAATAATGAGCGAATAACAGCAGTGTGCGTAGTGCTAATAGACTACGGCAATGGAAGCCTCGCCAAAGTGTGATCTACATTCGTCGGAACTTTCTCGATGCTTTCAAAAAATATCGGTTAGACCGGACTGGTGGTGGTGTTTTACGTGCCAAGTCAGTTGACCTTCTGTCCTACTCATTTGAATTTTCACTCCTAACGTTCAATTTATTGCCATTCAAGTAAGAATTGTGATGATAAACTTAAACTTTCTCTTTTTCTATCTATATGAAAACCGCCGCTCTTATTCGCGATGTCTTAGAAGCTTCATCATAGTTATGGGAGACATTAAGTTACTGCATATCACTTGGTCATATGGCGATGATTCGTACCATATGATGCCTGCCGCGGTATCTGGCAGAGCCATTTCAATGTTTTTCAACATGATCATATCCCTTCTTGTAGTCCGAGATTCTTGGATTCTAGTTTTGGAAATTTTCCTCAAAACATCGTAAATCTTTCCTTGGCTTTTCCTTGTATTACAAGCCAGTGCAATTAACGACATCAACGAATGCTAAATCGCGTTCACCCAAATGCATAACACGCCTTTCATACAAGCGATACTGTGCTGATCAAAGTTCTATTATGGCAATGATAGACTTGATTCGTCTGGAGGGAGCGTAGGAGCCTTAATATCCACTTTTTATAACGTAGTAGGCTTACCTATTTAGCCCAGCCGCCAAAATGATCGTACACACAGTGTTGGTGCAACACACAACTCCAAAAGAAGAGTTTCCACATTTCCTTAACCGATGTCCTTCAATGGGGCCGGACTGTTCTGAAAATCATCAAATGTCGAATCTCTCTGCCAAATATACCTAATGCCATTTTTCTAGTGGTAGTTCTGTTTCTGCTGGTAACTACCCGTATCAAATAGTGAACTCTGTTTCGGTTCCTAACCCGATCATTTCTGAATATGGCACATTACGAGGTTTCAGGTCGTTAAACACTAGTTGTTCACCGCAGCCAGATTGGATACCATTATGTATATACTCAAATCATGCCCTGAGGAACTATATCGCGTCATCTCAAAGATTTTTGATCTTTCTCTTTAAACAGGTGGTTTCTTGTGGTGTTCGACGAGTCACTGCTTTATTCCATTTAACTAATGGAAAACTTTGAACAATGCGAGTAGCAACAAATTTTGAAACTTTGGTTATATAATCACTCAAATAAGAGAACAATTGTAGTAGGTCGACCGGTGTGGAGTATCTAATGCTGTTTTTGCTTCTTTTTTTTTGTCTTTGTGCCTATTTGTCCTATTTTAAGTCTCTTTACGTAAAAAATCAACAATCTGATCAAAATTTGCTAGTTTTTTCCAAGTAGTCGGGCAATGGAAGTACGTGAATTTCCTACAGTTTAAAGAACCGGCTCGTTCCTGTTTTATCCAAACGAAAAGGTTTGCAAAATGTGATGGAGAAGGAACTGCAAAAGGCAAATGATTAAATTTAAAAAAAATAAAAATGAATAATAATGTAATGTCTTGTTACCGTAGCCAAACACACATAAAGTTATGTTGCGAACAACTTGTGGCGTAGCAAGCATATTGCTTCTTCTTTTATGGTATGGAGGGTAATGTATAGGACGCAATATTTTAAGAGAAAAGAGGAGACCAGGTGTCATTATCCTTCCATGTATATGTGCATTATTTTTGCTTTTTAAAACACTGCTTTATGTTTGTACAATTCTGCGGTTACGTTTGTCGAGCCGTAACGGCCTAATTTATTTAACAATGTACGCTCGCCAACCGAAAAAGCCTCACGGTCAAGCGAAGCGCCATGTAAAAATGTTAGGCAACAATTTTCGAAAAGGCCAAAAAGGTTTGAGATGCTGCTATGGGTGATATGTACAAAGAGCTTCGTGTGTGTGTTTATGTGTATGTGTGCGCATAAAAAGCAAAATAAAAAATCGAAACGAATTGATATTAAAATAAAATTGTTGGTAAATATTGCTAAAATGCATACCGCTGCACATTCAGCGAACAACCGTTCATCCATCCATTTACCTTATAATAGAGTACTCTACTAGATAAAACGAATGTAGGCCTTAGTGGTTAATGGCGTATGTGTGCATGTATGCTTAATAACAAGGTTGGTGGCAAAGACAACACAACTGCCAGCTTTTATTGTTGTAATGGACGCTTATAATGCTTTTACATGTGTATGTTCGTTTCGGTACTATATATATATATATATATATATATATATATATATATATATGTATATAATATGTATAAAACACATGAGTACAAGGGAAGGCTACTTTTGTTTTGTTTACGTTGTGGCAATTCCTGCGTTGCCACGTCGGAACCTTTATGCAGATTATAGACAAGGAGACAGTGTTGCGAGATATATGTAAGCGTTGAAGCAGCAGCAGTAACAACGGTACTATGAACTCTTTGCCAATACATTTGATATACAACGATAGCAAGAGCCACAGCACTAGCAGTAACATAACACAATGCAAACTTAAATATTGTGAACACTGCAAGGAAATGTTGCAGTCAGAAATATGCAAATTGTTATGTTGCAGTTATCCAATAAAAATGCCCATATAAATAGGCACATATACTATATAGTATTCACCATAACGAAGGATGTTGTATGTATAACAACATAACGCATTTGCGGTTAGGTAATACGTCGGTGGTCATTTCCGATGCGCTCTCTCGCCATTTTGCATATATTATTGCATATCCTTTCCCGCATTGTGTATTTTGTCTGTCCATCTATCTATCTATCCATCCATGGCCATGCCCGTGCATGCCTGTGACTATCTCTCTCCCCGCTCTCTCTTTCCTAGCTCTCACTCTCTCTCTCGCTCGCTCTCTCTCTCTCTCTCTATCTACCTATCTATCTGTGGTATAAAATATAGTCTTTTATGCATATGCTGCTTATAATGTTGATGGTGTTGGTAGTATTTGTTGTTGTTTTTCACGGCTATAACGAAAATTTCAATTAATTTTTCAATACCTCGAATACTCGTGTGATAAGAGAAAAAAAGGAAAAGCAGAATGAGAGTCAGGGAAGAAAATGGGACTGAAAAAGCAACTGACATGCAGAAGATAAGCAGAAAGCGGTACGGAGTGGGTAACTACAGCTATTCGGAAAAATTTAAGATTATTCGAAATATCGTATTTATCTTCACCGTGTAACGCTAAATACAACACAATGCTGGCCAGCAAGTTGGTATGAAAGTAAACTGACAGCCATAAGTAGCACTCATAACGAGACTCCCTCTCTTAAGCAAAAACCTTTTAATTGATAGATAGCAGAGATATAAGCAGTAACGGCAGTAGCAGCAGCAGACACGGCGTACTCGAAAAAAAAAACAAGATACAGTGTTTGTGGTTACCTGTTGGTCATTTTGCAACAACACTTTTTGACCATAACGATAGCAACAACAAAGGCAACGAAAATGCTGTCTTCACACACTTATGGCATAAGCGAAATGCAACAGATCGTTAAAAAAAGCAACGACAACAAATAACAACAAGAGCTCTGAAATTAAAAAATTTAATTACTTGTCAAAATGGTGAGGAGAAGCGAAGGAAGCAGAGACAAACTACCAATTCCAAGCAATTTTATTTAAGGAAAAAAAAATGAAAATATGCAAATTTTAAATCGTTCTCTCTTCTTCGAATGCTCGCATTTAAATGCCAAGTTTTTTAAATTTAATTCCTTCTTTTCTTCTTTATTTCTTTCGTTATACTACACAATTGACTACCAAGCTGCCGTTAAAGTGGCAGCAATAAATTATCAACGCTTGTCAATTTTTAATTGCTTTCGCGCCAATTTTGTCTCTTCTTGTTTTTTTTTTTTACTTATACGTCTTCTGGTGTGCCTTAACGAAATTACGAAAAGTGCTCTATTTTTTAGGAATAAAGCTTTCAGTTCTGCGCTTTGCCAGAAGAAGTTTTTATATGCGTTCTCTTCTTACATGCCTGCCGATGCGAAGGCTCTCCATTTGATATACAAAACTTGGGTGGCATAAATGTTTAAGTTTATTTTTATGCAAAATATGTTAAAACGTTTCCTAACCCAAAAGCAGTTGATTGGCTTTCAATTTTCATTTTGAAAATTTCTTAAAATTTCAACCATAACAAAAAAGAAAATCGTATGCGCTTCAGAGTGAATCCTTGATATCCACTTACTCAATCTCGCATATTAGAGTTACAAAAAGCATTATTCAAAGTGAGTGTGGAAGTAAATTAATTAGAATCAGTTTGTATTGTCCTGTCGGCTAACGCAAAAGAATATTTGTACCAGGATTGAGTCCGATGATGTATGTCATAGGTTGTCTTTTTGTTCTAATAGACATATTAGGGTTAACGTTTCAGTGAAATTCCTCTCACACGATCACACACGTAAATAGAGAGTCGAACAGGCAGATAGAGTGATTTAACAATGAGAGAATTTAATTGACGTGAAATCTTAGAGTAAACGACATTACATTGATAATTTGGATACATTATGAGATTAGCGATAGCATTCTACATATCATTTAAGTTCGAATAGTCTTTAAGGTCGATTTGGAAATGTTTCTTTGCCGGAAAACCGCACCGATTTCAAATAGCTTCAAACGTGAATAGGTCAGTGGCCAATCAATAATTTATTATTTTACCCAAATTTCCTCTTTACCTCTTTTGCGCACAACTCTCTGTAGGTATCAGCCATTTTACATTTACAATAAATAGCATTGTGGGGTTCTCATAACATGTTTCCTGCCCCGTGTATCGTTTGCAGTACACGCTAAAACTTTTCTTCTTTTTAATTAGGATAATTGATTGCAAGACTTAATAGTTGTTAGCATTATTTTAAGCAGTGTAACGGTGTTTACTGCAAGACGATTTGAGACGTGCCCTGATAATTGTACACGCGGCGTGGCGATCAACCGTGAGTTAATATTTCAGACATATATACTCACATATTCTTTTTATAAAAAAACTGTTTGTTTAAAACTCGTAAGAAATTTTGTTCAAACCGCTTCAAATTTTTCTCGAGAAACGTGATAGAGATGCATTTCTTAGCATTATTCATAAGTTTTATATTCACAACAAGTCAACTAAGCGGCATTGACCATTTCCTTGAAAATACGGCATTATATGGGGTCTATAAGTCAAAATTTCGATTCGCCAACTATCCGAATACCATGAAAAGATAAGTGACCAGTACCGGAACTTTGCCGCTAATTAATGCCAGACATTTTTGTGAAGAGTAATTCTTCAAAGAGATGTAAAGCAAAACAAACGATTTAACACTTTTAAGAGCCGATTTCAGTGTGTTCGTTTTAATTGAGAGTTAACTTAAAATTAAACTACATATCACGGTCCAACAGCATGTGTTTTGCTAACTTTTATTTAGATTACTCTGACGGAACCGCCACTTCTTGCGAACCTTACCTCTTGTTCCGACGTTACAAGTGTTTTAACGACGCTAGTTTGAAATTTTTTATTTCTTGTACAATGTCACATACACATAAACAACTATAACTTACTGGTAAGCTAAAAGGCGGAATTCTACAAAATTCCATTTTAACGCATTTCGTTTTAAGATTCGTACCATATAAAAACCAGATGGATTCGTCAATAATCGTTCCACAATTTCAGCTAACCCTACGAATTTATTGAGTAATATTCATTGATTTCAGTAAAATTTTTCTTTTATTTGCTCTGCCAGTTAATAATTAACTGGACGAAATTTTAATTAGAAGAACGTTAACTGAATGTTGGAAACCGTGGCGAAATAACAGACGAGTCGAATAACAGCATGGCGAACAAACAAAGTTTTGCAAAGTTTCAAAAGTAAAAGTATAAAAGTACTTCAATACTACAAACAGTCGGGCGAGATTTTTTAAGGAAAATCTGAACACCCGAGTTGGCGAAAAACATATGAGTGAAATAAATTTCTTCATAAAATGCTTCATTGATTCATTAAGCTATAAGCGAATACTTCTTAGATTTATTGTCCAATTTCGAGAGAACTTGAAGAGTATGTTATGCCGCATTACGTTCTGGTGTATGCGATCTCTCTCGAAAGTGCAAACAATATACTTAGCCAGCTTAAGCAATGCAAATGACGACTTTTAAGCCAAAACAATACCAGATGCGGGGAGCTTTATTTTTCGTGGTTACTACGAGAAGAAGCACTGCCGAAACCGTTCGCTTCTTTTGTCAGTGATTGCACTTCATCGGCGAATCCAAGTATGTGCTAGTCCCTTAAGAGCGGCGATTATGGAATCGAGAACAAGAAGAGTGTTGCTGCCCATTTCATTGAAGGAAGTTGTAAATATATTTTTTATCTTCTTGTAAATTAATTTAATATAATTACAAGTTAGTATAAAAATAAAAATTACACCCTTCACCGCATCCTTAGGTGGCAGTTATTCATTTGAACCGCTTGTGGGAAAGTTGAACATTTCATCAGCAATTTTAAAACCAGGACAAAAGACCACTTAAACGTTATTACTGTTTAATACTATACACCGGAACTCTCCAGACGAAATCTTTAGAAGTTATGCCGAAGCCTTGTTTAGATTGTCTTTCGACGTTTATACTTCTTTAGGTTTAATTTTACATTACTCTTGTACTGAATTGTGTGTACCGTGTATTAAACCATGCATCTTTCGACGGATCCCGAAAATTGTCCAAATTTTATATTATACCCTCTTTTCGTCATGGCAAATTTATGTGCTTCTAAGATGGTTTACAGCATAATGATAGTATCTCGGCACGTGAACAATTCAAAATCTTGTGAAGCACTCAAACCAGAGCACGTCAAGCGTGCAAATAAATTTTTGTCGCTTTCTGAAGGTGAAATGTTCTTTTTCCTGCTGAATCGTAACGCGTTAAGAATGATGAATGCGTCGTGTTCTTTAATCACCAGTTAACTATGATTCAGTTTAGGTGAAGCATTAAAATATTGATTTTGCCTCACAAAGGCGCACGGCCTCGTATCATTAAATCTGTCCAGGGAACGCAGGCAATAATGAGCTTAAATCCGGTTGTCCTCGGCGCTGTGTCCGGTAGATATTGGGTCGCTTACGATTAGCACAAATTTCAACCGATGACTTATCATTTGGTCGCGCAGAACTTTGATTCTTATGGCAGCCACGAGGAATGGGTACTTCTGTCCAATTTTTAAGCTTATTTACTGTTAAAATCAGTAAAATTATTATTTTAAAACCGTTTTGCGTTAATCGCCGTTGCATTGATAGCCTTGTTGTTCTGGCTTAACTAACTGTTTGCTTAATTCGAATTAAGAGCCCTTTTTAATAGCTAGCGCTATCCTTTATATGTTTCGTTGGCAGGAAGTAAATCGCATTATTTAATAGAAGATTGCTAACGGAAATTATGCCAACAGTATGTCCGAGGAACCAATTGTTTGGGGAGAAAAGATCAAAATGTTTTGAAAAAATTATTGGAGAAATTATTGGCCTTCTGTGTGAGTATCCCGTTGGCAATTGGAAAAACCAAAAATGCATATCTGACACAAGTTTCCTAAAAAATTATTCATTTTAAATGAAAAGATCTTGTTACGATAGGCTTGAAAACATCTACCTTAGATTGCATTGATCTTGAGTACAAATGTTAGTGTGTTGAATGGTGTTTGAAAACATTTTGATACGGAAGTATCGCTCCGTGGCTATAGAAGTAAATCAGGCACTGTCGACGGACCTAGGATTTCGAATAGGGCACAATGGCATATAAATGAATTGAGAAGTCTGAGGACACAAAAATGGAATATGCAACTAAAAAACTAAAAAACTTAACGGAATTTGTATTCCGCTAGAAAAACGCAAAACATATGTAACTTACGAGAGACAATACTCTTATTATCATCTCCTCGTAAAGAAAGCTTTCGTTTCACTGAAAAAAGAAAACAAAAAGATAAAAGCCGCGAATTTATTCACATGGACGGTGTGCTTTATAATTTTTACGAAGAACGCAGAAGCTGTACAGAATATAGAAATACGATCATGACTCAAATTTATCGATTAAATTCCATTCTACGAACCGCTTTTCACAAAATTAAAAAATAGACAAAATTATTAGGTGTAGGGGAAAACTCTGTCATTTTTGAGCACTTGCACTTTTATTTGCATCGTCGATCCGTCGCAAGAATTTTGATCCGACTGAAACCGCTTGAAGCAGTTACATTAGTGTATGACCGATGGTTTATACACAATTTTTCGTATTTTAGTCAGTTTTTTTGGACTTGTAAAACTGTCAACATGAGTAAAGAAAAAGTGCATTTAAGACATTTTATGTTGTACGAGTTCCAAAAAGGATCGATGGAGTCGAAAAGAACTTGAAAACGCAGCGGCAGCTCGAGCATGAGGGGTCGAGAAAAGGGCGTTAATTCACAAAGGCGAGACACCGCCAATCATTAGTCGGTCCAAATGGCAGTGGAAGAACACTTTAGGGGAATGGCTACAAAACAGGGGACTTCCCTTCCAGGCTGTTAGATAAGCTTCCAGAACGCTGGCAGGCAGTTGGAACTATCAAAGGACTTTATTTATTTTTATTAATTTTAAATAAAAAGCGTTTGAAAAAAACAACACAACTTTTCCGTGCACCTAAGAATAAGCAGGACTTTTAGTTCCAGGGAAAAGAGGACCACACTGTGCAACTTATGAAAATATCGAACTAGTGAAAGAAGATGCGTCGAAAGGCTTATTCACATATCATTCGTCCATTCTCTTTCTAATAAAAATAGTTTTCTTTTTTCTCATTCACCGATTAACCAGCATGGATGAAATTAAAGTACGAAAATAATATTAAAATGTTACTTCAGAAATCCAAAAAAAAAAAGATATATATTATTTTTTTTCTTTTTTGTAGTGACAAAAGAATTAAGATACAAGGAATTTTTTATTTGTAAACAACACGCATGCAACTGACATAATAGTGAGTATATTACAAGCAAAGAACCCCGAACAAACAGACATTCACACATAAGCACACGCAACGCCTATTTCTTGTATACACACAGCAACAGACGATCTAACAAAAAGCGAATATGAACGGTGAAGTAACAGAAGAGAAAAAAAAGACAAGAACAAAAAGAATTCAAAATTAAAACAAGGAATTGAAGCCACCGAACAACAAAAAACGAAAATGTTTTAATTATACAAACCAATGGTAACCAATAGAGGAGAAGAAAAACCGGCAGCAACAACGCAAGAGCAATGGTAAACGTTTCAGTAGTAAAAACGTAATGTATAACATAATGCAAAGGATGTTAAAAAAAACTTTTTGCACAAAATCATTAGTTGGCGCATTATACACCATTTCGCGATGACCTCGCTAAGCTAACTGAAATTAAAATACTCATTTATCACTTGTGCATATATATATATAGATGAGCGTGGCAAGCAAGACTATAAGTAAGAAGAGGTTTAACATTTTCACAGTTTTTCCCAGTATCCACATTTTTTTTTTATTTTGTTTATGCTTACAGTCGATTCCTGCCTGTGTAACCGTTTGTGTAAGTGGGGTTAATTTAAAAGCCATGAACTTGTTACAAATAACGGCTGTTGCATCATCATCATCAGTATCGTCATTACAAAAACCAACACTATTCTATACGTAAGAATGTAAGAGTTTACTAATTAAAATTCCTTATAACACTGGCAAAATATTTCTTAAATAATACAATTCCCTTATGTTCGTGCGTTTGAGTGTGGATGTGTATAGTCTCTTGCTTTCTTAGTGGTGCGGATTTAATTTACCTTTTAACGTACTTGCTGAAATTCTCGCAAGACCAAGCCTGAGACGTCTGAGCAAAGTGTTAGTAGAAGTAAATGCAGAAGCCGTAGCTTATACCTTAAACTGTTTATTGCAAACTAAATCGCTTTGATGATAAAGTTCGAAATTTTATGCGGGCATTAGTCATTTATTACACTTTAAATTAATTCGCTCATTTGCGGTTGTGTGTGCGGTACAGCGACGTTCGTTGCTGTTGCTTTTAAACTCCATTCACTCTGTTGGCCTTCCTCCCCTCCCTCACCGCCCTTCTACTTCATACACACGCACGTAACGAACCTCTTCTTCGGTAACCATTTATAAATAAACTTTAAAGTTATTTCAAGCTATCAAGTTGAAAGCAGCAAGTCTTCTTCTGCTTTAGGTGTGAGCGGATGGGTGTGCATATATGTGTATGTTTGTGTGTAAGTTGTAAGTATTATCGAGATTACTTTTGAAAATACGCGGTTTTTCATGTTATCGTATTCAACGAATTTTAGTGTAAATGCGGTCAGATTTTCTCTTGTTTCCCAATATCGGTTTGTCGAGGGGTTGAGAGTATGCAATATTTTACACTTAACAGACAAATAACGTTGTATGGCGTTCTCGTTTGAGCATCTAATTGAAGTTTAATGGCTTTTTAGATTTCCTCTGAGGAAATTAAGAAAAATCAACGAAAACAACACCAAAGTAAAGCATAGCCATCGAAATTCGCTTTAGATTATAGGCGGAGAAATAATGAAAAGAAAATGAAAAGGAAAATCGTTTGTAAAGCAAAAGAAGGCAAATGTTTGCAAAAATTTTTCAAAAAATTTTTTTTCTTTTTCTTTTAAATTTTAAATTTTTTACAAAACTTTTAACAAATTCAAATTTTATCAAATACGTTCGTAGGGTCAATAATCCTTGCGGTCCAGCAAAAAGAAGATTTTGTTTCGCAAAATTCGAAAATGCGTACGTAAAAGTTTAATAAGTTTAATGCAAATTGTCAACAGCCTTGTGATTTCTATAGCAAATATAATTTGCAAATATATATCTAAATAGTTTGATTCTGCAATCGCGTTGGAGTCACATAACCACAGATTATTGATTGATGCCTGTGCATAGCCGCACTCTTTTAATCATAACCATTTTTCTATTTGTTGAAATTAGTATTATGTCCTCAAAATGCTGCCAGCCAAATGAACCTCAGTCTTACGATTTCCTATAATTTTATCATTTAATAAAATGAACTTTACAAACCAGTGCAGCCGATTTGTTCATATATGAATTCGGTTTAAATGATCGGAAACTTCAAATATTATGTTTATATATTAATATGCTCCATTATTTTATTATTCCGTTAGGTTATGATCAACGTGTGCCCTCTCCACCACGTGTACTTTTTTTTTAATCATTTACTCTCCAAGCGTTATTTTTACGCCCGTCACCGAAGCCTGAGGAGTTTATTCATTTTGGGAAAATGTTTGCAACTGCCGCAAAGAAGCTTCCGAGACTCAAAGAAGTATATATATTCCTGCGTAGCATCAAATTCTGAACCGATTCACGCATGTCCATCTGGCCCTCCGTCTGTTTGTGTAATGTCTGTTGCAAACAATCTTCTGGCCTCAAAGCGAAAACTATTGACTTCAAAATTGGCAGAAACATTGTGAGTTTTTGCACGCAGTATTGAAAATGGGCCCAATCGGTCTACAGCATTATATAAACTGAGAAGACCTCTGCTTTTCAAAAGGAACAAAAAATGGGTTTTTTGCTCTTTATTCATCAACTATAGCCGATAAATCTATAAAAAATTGACCACGCCTGATCTTAGAGTTTTTTGGAGTAGAGCGAGAGTTTTTCGTCTTTTTTAAAGATTCCATCGCGACTGGATATAATTTTCTTACTTTTTTAAATTAAAAAATTATAATCTAAATGTTAGTTGTTGTTACTACTATTTTAGGCGATGGAATGATGTTCAGAACGCTATTTGAGACGCGTGCCGACAACGGCACTTGTGACATGAAAATCCCGCTGTAACAGCTAGGTGGAGAACATGTTAATGCATTTTCGACATATGCTTATGTTGATTTGGCAGCTGCGCTCTTTGAAAAATTGCCACATGTAGTGTGTGGACAGACATCCCATGCACAAACGGACAAGCAGACATATTTAAACGCCTAACATAATTCTGAAAATGAGTCGGAATCGTTTTTATAATAAAAGAGGGATCCATCTCAAAAATCTTTTCAATGTTGCATATGTCTATGCAAGCTTAATCTACCCTTACTACAAATAGTTTAATGTAGAAAAAAATCAGAAAAAAATCCATATATTTATTTAATAAAGTAAAAGTCTTAACGTATGTAAAAAAATATGATTTTAATTTCGCAAAGCAAACATTTTCCTTTGATGGCCTCTCCTTCCGTATAGCTACATCTAATACGTTTGCCGGTGGTGCCGGTTTGATTGACAAATTTTATTTACAAATCTATCCAGAAAAATGGATCTACGGACCACCAAAGAATTTTACAACGTTTTTCAGTTTCAGTTGAAATTTAAAAACCGGTAGCCGGTTAAGTACGCGAGGTGCGCTAGGCCCGAGAAAAATATTATAGTTAAAAAACAAAACGCGCTTAAAGCTTAATGCTTTCATTTTAATTGGTTTTATTGGCTAGGCGTGGCAGGATGTTTTTTTTCTATCAACAATGGCTGTTTGGTTTTGCAAAAGATGAAGGTATACTCATTTTGTCTATAACGTTTGCAGCATCCAAGAATAAACTTCACAGATCCTATAAAATATTCGCATTCTTGATCAGCGTGAACTTTTGAATCGATTAAGCTATGTAAGTCTGCCTGTCCACCTGTGTGTCTGTGTGTCTATTTTTTTTTTATAGACGTTGTGCCACGTTACTGTCAAAAGTGGCCCTACACAGGGGTTAAAGCCATCACGTTTTGGTCTTACCTCGAGATGGACCCTTACGGATTCCTAATCCTCACTATATCATCCTGCCCATTGTTCACAAATTATAGAAGTTAGAGGGCTGAAATTTTCTTCGCGGAAACTGGAAAACATCGGCCATGCCCACACAAAGTTTTAACCGATTAAGCTTTCTTTCTTTCACTTTTTTTGGGGTTTTATACCTATGAATCCTGAGGTAAAGAGGGCAAAATATTTAATATTATTTTGTGCATTCCTCAACTGAAGATATATTATTTGCTTAAGAATGCGATAATTCTAAAATAAATATGAAGGACACTACGACCTAGTGGGTTTATTTTTTTCTTAACAATACCTTTTGGTTAAGTAAAAGGTGAAGGATACATTTTATCTCATTCACCTTTTTGTACCGTGGGGCGTTGAAGATTTTAACTATGACGGGTATGCGAGATTCGGCCCCAGCCGGATACAATTTTCTTACTCGTTGCTTTATTATTTTATATGCTCTGGAATATTTACTTCAGCTACCTGCTTTAATGTTATATAGTACATACGTGCATATATCCCTCGATCGAGATATTCATGACAAAATTTGATGCTTCTAAAACTCGAACTTTTCACTACACCTTACCACTTTCTTTGTTGATTGTTCAATGTCGACAAAACAAGATTTCATTCATAATTATCGCAAATGTAATGAATTTCACTCATTTGAATACCAAGTCGAGAGTACCGCTCGACTTAACGTTTGTAATAAAGCGAACAGCGATTCAGTAGGTTATTGATCGAATAGTTAGGCAGTCTTTTGCATTTTTGCTTTGTAAGTCTTGCGCATGGACGGACGTTAGATTTTTATTACTATTGGTTTGGTAATAAAATGTAACCCAAACCATATGTTCGCGCATTGTACGAATCATCTTAAAAGATCTTCTGTGCATATATATTACCGTAAATGTTTTATTTAAAGTGAAGTGACGAAGAACAATGCAAGTTTTCTTTTTCCATTACAGCTATACAAACACATACATAATGATATGATATTTTTTTATTACATTTTCTTCATGCAAATCTTATTAATTTAAAATCAATTTTCACGGGAAGAACAACAACAATAACAGCTAATCAAATATTAATTCTTTCTATTTGGAAATGTAAACGTGTACTGCTTGATTTCCGCTGCTTTCTCAAAACTTTCCTAGCAAGATTTTCATATTTTTCGAGTCCTTAAAATGCTTCATTTTTTCCTCCTTTGCTTTTCCTGAGACAAATTTTCTAAGCGTTAAATACTTTTGAGCATTTGTGCTTGTGCTTGTACCTATGCGGATATATGTATATATACTTGGGTTGTGCGTGTGTGTGCGTGTGTGTGTATGCTTTTGCATATCCTTGGCCCAAAGATGTTGATGATGATGACGATAATAAAAGCAATTTAAGAACTTTTTGAAAAGTACTTGATGGTTACTGGCTAAAACTTTTCAAGTTATAGCAGTTAAATGGAAATTAGGAATGGGTTGCAAGAGGACAACCGAATTAGTAATAGCTGGAAGTGGGGCGGGAATGTTACAAAGTAAGGCGATAACAGATATATAGGAAGAAGTTTTCGAAAACTCATTTACGCTATGTCTGTAAAAGTAAAGTAATTGACGGAATGCTGTCGTTACAATTTATATTCAAACAAACACGAATGATTTCAATTAAATCTCCTGCTTAAATGGAAAATATGATGATGACTGATTTGCTAAATTCTTAGAAAAAATAAAATTAACGTATATTAATTGAGAAGTGAATGATTAATTTAAAGAGAAAAAGCAAAAAACACACAAACAAAATCCTTAATAAGCACCAAAAATTCTATTCATTTAAAAATTTTTTGTCAATATGGCGACAAAAGTGAAAACTTATTTTATAAAAGCTTAGTCTATTCTCTTTGTATGACGTAGGGAATAGTTTCACATAATTAGTTGGCTGCTGCCGCATCCGGCAACTGACAATTTTGCACTTTCACTACTTTTCGCCCTTTTCTGTAGAACTCTGACAAATGAAGATTTTTCAAACTACCAAAAGACAACAGAGGCGACAAGGCATCCATACCAAATGAACTACATAGTTTCTTGCTAATGTTGGGCGTGTGAGTAACCCGCTTCAAACCATAGTTCTTTGTGGCATCGGAAAATTTTCACAGTGATGTTTATCATAAGCTATAATCTATCGATGAAAACACGTTGTAATTTTTAGGATTTCTTTTGCTACAAAAGAGAAGAAAGAAGGCGGGATAGGCCTCCTCCGCCCAGCGAGAATACAATGTCTATACGCATTGTGTGGACTGGTTTCGTATTTCTGCAATGTCATCTGCAGACTGTATCCCACACCGAATTTCAGGTTGGTATCTAACGCAAAGTCTAACCATAGGCTTTTGTTATGCTTCTTTCAGTATTTCATTCTGGTACCACGGGTGTCAGGAGCCCCCGATGGAATTTCCCAGCTTCGGCCTGACAACGGAGACGACGTATTGATGGAATTTCGTGGTGGCAATGGTTACTCTCAATATCGCGGGACAATTAAGCGTTTGAGGTGTTAGACAGGCCTCGCCATTGTTAGAGGGGAGGACATCCCACATACATGTTCTTATTATGGAACTGCAGGGTAGTCTCCCTTGGTCTCTGTGGGGCGTGCGTGTCGTCTTTCTACTGCGTGTGCCATCGGACACCATAGGTTTGAATCTTCACGGCAGGTGAAGATTCATTACATCACTGTTATATTACCATAGGACTTCCGAATTTAACCAAGATTTCCGGCTTGTGCAGACAGAGCTCTGGTAATTAACTAACAGGGTTTTCTTAACGTAATTTAATTCGAATTTGTCTTCTTGTCTCACTTTATTCTTTTTTCTTATTATAAACAGAATACAGTAATTAACATATCCTTATACCCTTAAAAACTTTGTCGTGAACGGTGAATCGCACATACCAATAGTACGGTATCAGTAGCAGTTAAGAAAATTTTTATACCCAACTTACGTAGCAAAAGAAAAGAAAAACGCACGCACACACACATCTACCTATTAATCAAAAATTGTATATATCCAGCACGCCAGGAAAGAAGCATTCCCAAGATAAAAATACTTGCAGGACATAAGTAACAATATAATTGGAAGATTATTGCACAGTTAACTTTCCAAGATTTTTATCTACTCTTGAGTTTTTTGCTAACACTATAAAAAGTGTAATAGAATTACGCCTTAGATATCATTTAGTGTACACATACTCTTGATCCGTATAAGAAGCAGGGCCGATCCGTTTATGGTAATTCGTGCATAGTGTCTCGCTGGAAGGCAAAAATTTAAAGAGGAAAACATATCTTAGCCTCCATATTTTATGGTCAATGGTCACATCTCCAGTTTGAAAAAAGTTGTGATGTGAGCTTAACTTTATCGTCAATAGGTAAACAACTGCAGTCTATAATCCACAAAGAATGTGTTAATGTATCATAGTATTCCTCCAAGCCCTCACAAAAATGAAGTGATCCCATCCACCTAATCTAATCTATTCATGCACAATCAGACAAATACTTTCCAAGTGTTATAAGCGTCCGCTGGTGAATATCAAGTTTGTAAATAAATTTTCTTATTTACTTAACTTAATCTAACCAGAGTAAGAAAATAAGAAGACTTTAAAACCAAGTTTTCACCAATATTGTGGAAGTGATTCTGCTGTTCCCAATAATCGAGACGTAACTTGCAGTCCTACAAGCACTTGTTGTAGCTTTAAAAATTCCTTTTTTGCATACATAGGACAATGAGACAAGTTAACTGTAACGTATGCAACATAAGGAGAAGTTGAAGAGTAAATCCAAATATGCAAACTACGATTAACTGCTAATAGGCAATATGTAGGAAAATTCCACAATAGAAAACTGATCCTTAATGCGAATGTTGTTACGTGAATTTCGTACACGAAGTGATTAAAATCTCTATATTGACTTAAACAATGAAAAGCTTACATACAACCGAAAAGCTGCTTAAATTCGGCAACTAAGCAGAACTACAAAGAAAAAAAATTCAAAGCAAAAATTACACCGAAAGATATGGCTAACTATGCAGCTTTCCACGCCATGCCCATTTATTTAGAAATCAGAATTTATTTTGCTTGGTATCGGAAATTTGTCTTACGACGGGCCTCATCGCTTCCCTTATGAAGTGCACAATTGTTCTCAGAAAGACGGGTGTGAAATAAAGATGCGTTACCGGAAACATTTAATAATTAAATGATTAAGAAGGTGAAAAAATTACACCCCGCAGTCCATTGCTAAAAAGCCAAAGAAAAATAAAGAGCAAAGTGTTTAAACCAACAGAAAAGATAAATAAACAAACAGTATTCCTTTGCAACGTAATAGTAATCGAAGAAAGTTCTAAAGAAACAACTAGAAAAGCCCTGAGGGGCAGCGAATATAACGAATATAACGAAAATGAAAAATAAAACCAAAAATGTGTTAAAAGTTAAAAAGAAAGCAATTAAACGCAAGGAAAAGGAAAATCGAACAAAAAACCTTAAGGTGAAATGTTGGAGGCGGAAAATAAAAGGTTCCAGAGAAACAAACCCAAAGCTAAACCATTTACACACCGGATATCTACAGGAAATCATATTAGCTGAACTTCGTGGAGACAAGTGTATATTGTTTCTGACTTTTTCCTTTTATATTTTAAAGCAAATAAAAATCTCCATTTCTATTTTTTCTTTTTGTTCTCTTTCTATACAATAAGATGGGTATTCACATGTATATATATATATATACATGTGCATGTGTATGGATTATTATTATTATTATTATTATTATTATCTAAATTTAGCCAGAGAATAAATTCTAAGACTAAAGTCTTAAAAGCACTAGCATCTAAGGCTTTCGGCTTTTTTATTTATTTATTTATTTTTTTTATTAATATTATTATTATTTTTATATATACATGTGCATGTGTATGAATTAATATATTCTTATATATTCTTATATATTCTATATATGTATCAGGTGTCCGCAGTTTTTGCCACTGTTTCGAGCTGCTTTTTGTAGCCTGCTCTTTTCAACTGATTCCAAAATGTCATATGGTTGAAGTTTAGTGTCGGAAAATTTCATCAATTTTTCTAATGACTGCGAGGGAACGGAATCGAGTAAGCCTTCTTTGTTCACTAACAGTATTCTCGCCGTACGTTTTCACCTTTTTTTTTATGTAAAGAAGCATAGAGCATTTAAAAAACTATTTTCACAAAAAATGTAACCTAAAATGTCGCTTTTTAAGCACATGTTTGTTTCAAGCAATCAGGTGAGTGTTGCCTGATATATAGACATCACCATCATTCCGCGGAAAAACCCGCTAATCTATATACAGTGCGTAAATAAGTTCGGCATATAAATAAATTCTAGCTACTGAATTTTGTTGCTTCATAAAACGTACTGAACGCCTGTACTTTTTCCGAAATTTTGGGCATAGACAACTTGGACATTGGCGCTCATACGGTATAATTCTAAATTGTTTACACAATTATGTTCAGTGTATATCAAAATGTAAAGCTGTGCATGTCCTTTCCGGCACTCCCATTTCCTTTGCCTTAAACTGGCTTAAACTGAAAAATTATACTGTTATAGCTACAGAGAAATGATTAAGTTGAGTTAACGACGCACTAGGCTATAAAATAACTAGCGAGACTGCGTACACGTCGAAGATTCTACGGCAAAGGTATCCAAAATCGACAGGACAAGACGCAAAAGATTGTATATGATGATGGTGAATACTTCGATTATCGTGAATCGTGATAGTGAATATTTCGAAAGTTTGCATCGAATATATTTTAATTAAAGTTGAATTCTACTACCAATCCGACAGAATTGAAAGTGTATATATAAAAAATTAAATAACTAATCAGCTGATGCTTTCGACGGTTACTTGACTTTAAGTTAATATCGTAATATTTTCTAAGCGTTTAAAATGACAGTAAGTGTAAATTTATTGTCAACAATATATATGTATATATACATACATAAACTGTTCAGAGAGATTTGCAGATAACGCCACAAATGTTAGTCGGACGGCTCTATGAGGGAGGTATGAGAGGCTTTCATATAGCTCCTTCAATTTTTGCCGTCTCCCAAAATTTCGCCAGAATGAGGAAGCCATCTGCACGCTGTATCATTAGCTACTGGGTCTTGACAGTATATACCGTATATTCCTTGTGCAACGTTTCCGCCAGTAGCTAATGAAACAGCGAGTAGATGGCTTCCTCATTTCATAATTAAATTATATTTTAATTAAATTATATTAGAAAATAATTTTCTTAAAATTTTGCTCGTTCCAACGCTAATATAACTTCCGACACCAACGACGAAGTGCAAAACAATCTATACACGGTTGACTTCAATGTCAGTATGAGTCAATATAATTAATTTTGCCTGATATATGCCATCAAATATAACAAAAATTACAAACATATCTCAATATTTTTCACGTATTATGTATATAATATATTTTATTTACAATGATTTTTCATAAATATAGAAAGGTATATGTACATATAAATATAAATCTATATAAATATAAATATAAATGTGTGTGTGTGTGTGTGTGTGTGTGTGTGTGTATTTAAAACGATTTTCCGTCAATTTATAAACTATGACTTCACCGTTTATAACGCATCCCATTTAGAAAAATATCACTAATACATAGAGTAAAACACACAAACGCAAATACAAAAACCTGTATACAGACATGCTAAAGTTGACACACACTCGCATCAACATTTTAACAAATACAAAACAATAAGATCATTACTTAGTCTGCTATTACTACTGCCGCAACAACTGCTTGGGTAACTCACTCTTCTGCACTAAAGCGTTTAACGTAAAATTATGACATAATATGACCGTAAAATAAATAAAAACGCTATGAAGGGCAGAAATACAACCTCTGTGCATGTTTTCTGTATACAAAAGGAACAAAAAAACAGATAAAATATTAAATTGACGCCTCGTAAAACTTTCAGTAAACGAGAGACGAGAACATAAAAAACAAACACACACACACATATACGCATTTATTTTTTGTGTATATTTGTATTAAAAAAAAAAAAAACTCATATATTCACTTAAATGTACGTTTGTAATAAGGTACATACATAACTTAACAACGTAGTTTGCAGTACGAAACACATACTCGCACATACATCCGCACCTACATGCTAGCCCATTAACCACCGTGTTAAACAGAAGTACATGCGAAAGAATTTTTTTTTTTCATCATTCACCAACATTTGCTTCACACACACAATTCGATGGTGAAATATATATTGAGAATTGAATACATGGCTTTGCAGTGTAAGTGGGTGCAAAAAGGGGAAAGACAATAAAAACATAAGGACTCAGCAGACAACATTTGTGATTATCCTGAAAATGAATAAACGTATGAGTGCAAAAAAAACAGAAACTAAATGAAAAAACAGAAACGACTGAAATCATGACTACGACAAAGAAATAAAAAATAGATACTAACATAACACTTCATTGTAATAAAATCTTAGAGAGTCGCACAGGTGTGTACATCCATATGGGATCATATGTGTTTACAAACATTCTTATGACAATCAGTTCATAGGAATACAATGCAGCAACTATGGTAACTTCATGGTCTTTAGATGATATAATTTATGCTCGATCAACGCAGGCAATGCACTACCCGAGATGATTGACATAAAGACGAAACATTTTATATTGCTACTATCATGCCAAAAGCATATTGCTCTAACTTTTCTAAAACCAAGGGTTAAGCAAAACAAGCGCACCTTACTTTTATGATTGACGAAATACGAACTTTTCCACATTTCAAACAATGTACAACAAAATCAGCTTATGCAGCGCTATGCACACTATACTAATTATGATGGCGACGAGCCAGGTGAAATCTGAAATGCATATTATGCACATAATAATAAAGTTCCCAGGTTACAGTTGTGGAAGCGTTTTGTTTGTTTTGATCAATACTGTTTTGTTAATGGTTTAATACAATTAACCTTTCTTTTGAGATTTAGTTAATATTAAATCTTGTTCCCTGTTCCCTGTGTGCTTCACTTCTTTGTCATAAAAGTTAGTTAGTTTGTCATAAAATGTCAGTTATTGCACCTACTTGTCACATAAACGCGAACAACAACATGGACAGGGGCCCGCATAGTGGAGGCAAGTTTTATAGAATAAATTCATACGTCAAATCAATATAGTCTATCCATTTTGTCACAACATGCGAAAAATCTAAGCTTAGTTGTCATCAGGAAGTAATTTTCTTTTGTTTTTTTGAAAGTTTGTAAGGGAAAGGGTGCAAGAGATCCTCCTATTTTGATTGAGTAGCCGTGACCAAATCTTCTCTATTAACATACAACTTTTAACTTATACAGTTTATGAATGATGAGGAAATAACTCCTTTTCATACTCATCATCAGACGTGAGGGGTGTATTCATTTTGTCAAAACATTTGCCACGCTCGGAAGGAAGCTTCTTGGACCCCACAATGTGTGCATATTCTTGATCAGCATTAAATTCTCAATCGATTTAAGCATATCCGTCGGCCCGTATGTGTAACGTCTGTCTTCTCTGAGTTCTTGCACGCAGGTTGATATTGAAAATAGCCCAAACAGGTCAGGGAATACGCCTAATATGACTGTAGAAAGAATCAGCGGCGCACACTCTATTTCATAGAGTATGAAAATTTAGTTCTCTTCTTTTCTCAGCCTTTTTTAGGATAAGGGTAATGGTTATAAAAGATTCGGTGACGACGGAATGTCATTTTCTTACTTATTTTTGCTTTTTGCTTTTGAGACTACTAGCGTTTTCAGTACATTCGCACAGTGAGAGGATTCTTCAACCGATTAAGTCCACTTTCAACATTAACCTGCGAATATTTTTGCTGAATTTAAACCGGGTATGTTTACCATGAACATTGCACGAACTGACAGATGGACATGTTCAAAACGACGCAATATTTGATGTTGAACAAGAACTTTTTAATTCATGTGGCCCTTGAATCTTGCTTCTGAATGTTGCAAACGCTTCGATAAGGTAAATATACTGTCATCCTTTAATGGTGGGGATGCAAGTAGAAAATTTGTATGCCGTAGACCATTTCTGATACGGAATATGGTAAGTTTGGGGGAAGCTATGTAACACCCAGGTCCACTTTTTATTATATTGACCGATAGAAAATCAATTTCTGAATTGATTAAAGCCTGCCCGTGTTTTTCTGCTCTAAAACCGCATCGAAAATGAATTGCATCGCACTACTTTGGCAATCACTCTCTATATAAAACGTTATATTAAAATGTTCACTATACGACACAAAATAATGATAGTAAAAATTTTACGATAAAAATCACTGGTTATCATTATTTCGAAACACTAAATTAATGTGAAAAATTTCAATGAGATCGGCTCATTTTTTGTCTCCCAGTCCCTTCAATGATTTTCATGGCATTTAACCTTTCATATGGCAGCGAGGTCTACTTTCTTATTAACATATATTTAAACTTTGTTAAATTTTGGTTACGCCACTTGATGGCTCGATGCGCCTTCATATAGAGACTCCCGTTAAAGAGAACAACGTATAATTTTTATTATTTCGCCACGCAAACAGTAGAAGATTTGCATTAGACAGTTTGTATTGTCACTTGTTCTCATGAAAGAACTTTTTCAACGTAGAGATTTACAAGTGGAGTGGCCGTACATGTGGTCAGTTTTCAAACTTTTATCGAAATATATGGAAAAACGAGTCTTGTGCGTTAAACACAAAAATACATGGATAGACAGACAGATATTATTAAATACATTTTGGAAAATTGTTCCGCGTCGGTCGGTATAATAAAAATTGTATATATTTGAAGTGTTTTTAAAGGATGCATATATCTACACAATCTTAGTATTCACGTGGCCCACGTGAACGTAATATATGTGTGACGTACATTTAACAAATCTAATATGCCCTCTATGATCGAGATAAATATTTATTTTCGATTAAAAGCATTAAGTTATTTGCTTAAAAAATTTAAATGTTACCCTTCTTCCAATACAAATTTAGCGATCCTTGGTGTATAGTAGATTCCTAATATAATAGCACACACGCAGTTAAAGTCACTTACAGTCACTCAAAATAAAAAGAGAAAAAACTCACAAAAACATGCAAACAAAAAAAAGAAAACTTTTCTTTATATACACACGAGTACATTTTACAACTCATAACCACATCATAACTAAAACTTACGGTTATGCTTAGTTAGTAAAAGTAGTGGAGAAAGACAGACTGAAAATACTGTGTAATACCTTAATGTAAACTGTTAACGTAATATAGTTGTAGTTGTTGTAATTCTTGTTGCTATTGCTGTACGTACTAAACATGCACCATCATCAAAAAGTACTTAACAAAGGCAATTATCGAGTTTTACAAAGTAAGGTAGAAAACGAATAAGCGAACAAACGAACGAGCGAGCAAATGAATGAAATACAAGGGGCAAGAAACCCAGTAAATCGGATAGCTAGCCTATCTAACACTCTCACATGGAGCTAAATTGAGAAAATGAAATGAAATGATGAGAAGTTGCAAGGAAGAACGAAAATACTATAATAATAATAACAATAATGACAATAACTTCTATGACGACGATGCAAAAGGAACTACATATAAAGGAATGTTTACTTGCGTATACATGCACACACGCGCACACAGCTAACTTATATAAATATGTACATAAGAAAATTTAAATAAAATTCAAAACTTTAACTTTCAACTCTTACCTCTCAACAAAGAAGTGATAAAATATTCGCACAGTACATGAGAAGAACACAAGTGATGAGATTATAATGGGCCAGAGTCCATCATTAAATACCCTACAACACATCGCTAAATGCATTTACTCATATAACGACTTTCCAAAATAAAACATCATATGGGAAGTGAACCCATGCAAACTATTTTCAATAATTCTCGTCCTTGGGCCAAAACACGGCGGTGTACCAAAACTCAAATGAAAATATCCCAAAAATTACGAGCTGTAAGCTAAAAAAAAGAACTTGACGGACAGATAGATAGATGGACAAGTCTAGATCGATATAATTAAAGATTTGTACATTGCGGGTCTTTTTAAGTGTTGTATACAACTTAATATACTCTTGCATTACAAGAGAGGTAGTGTATAAAAAAAAAAAATTCAATACTAATGAAATTTTTTACCTTATTTATGTAAATTTTGATTTTTTATTATTTAACAGTTTTCTTATTTTGTTGTTGTTATTATACCAAAATTTCAGCATTAATCATATTTCACTAAAACAACATTTTTTTCTCGCTTAATTTTCAGTCATAATTTCATGTAAATCCTCTTCATAACAAGATTTATATAAAACACATAAACATGCATACGGAAGCATACTTGAAATACATCGATATGTATATATATACCAACCGAAGCAGAGACAACATACTCCTACAAGTTTTTAAATTTCAAAATCATGCTTATGCGTGACGAGAAATGTAGAACAGTTCACCCCAGCACCACTATTAGCAATGTATTTATATACCCTAACAAGCACATACCCGTATACTGCAACGCTGACATTCCTCGTTTTGTATTCCTCGTTGATGATATATTGCGTATAACCAGAGAAGAAAAAAGTTGTGTTTTTTTTTAAGCTAAAATACCACTAAACAATTGTTGGATTAGTAATGATATGATGTTACGGTTTTACTGATTTGTGCAACACGTGTTGCATGCTCAATTGTTGCTCAACTCACTGATTTGTTCAGTCAATCAATGAAACGAAATAAATTTATAGAAAAGAAAAAAATCAAAACTTAAATTTCACTCTTCATTGACTTTCAGTTTCGAAAATTTTTGCCATTGTTCAGTTCGAATGTATTTAATAACACTTGAAGATTTATAACAACTTTCAGAGTTTTGCATTCAAATCAGTTTCTAGTTCTCCCATGAGTGAAGCGGAGGAGGTAAAGAAGGAGGTGAGAGAAGAAGCACATTACTTTTTCTAAAAAGCATAAGAAAGTCCAATGCATGGTAACGAAAGGAACGGAAGCTTAGCAAACTAGTTTTTGTCGCCAACAGAACCACATTTCTCACCACAATACTTGACCATTACTTTACCATCATTTTGTTGTTCACTTCAAGGTCAAACTTTAAAGAGTTTTCGTAACATATTTTTCGGATAAAGACAAAAAAAATGCAACTACAAGCATAAGTATACTAAATTGTTTACTGAATGTGGGCTTCCCTCTTCCATCTTAGCCGGTCGTTCGCCTGTCCAGTTACTCTGCCACGTCTTTTGCATAGCGAAGTGTTGCGAAGTTCAACAGCAGGGAGCATGTACAAAATTGTAGATGGAAGTTCGAACTATTAATTATTTCAGGCCAGACAAGCAAGATAGGCAGGGTTCGTAATATGAAGAGAATAATTTTTTCATAAAGAATAAATTTTCACATCATTTTCACTGTCACCCTTAGTCAGGAGAATAAATCGGATTCATGTGACAAAGGCTTTCCATCTACGCGATGGGTATCCAAAAGTCGCATCAAAGTGAACATATTTTTCCTTTTTTTTTTTATTTAAAGAAATATCAAAAAAAATCACATTGCACAACAACAAAAAAAAAATGCTTAGAATAGCAATTGCAGGAGAGAGTTGAAAGTTGAAATAGCAGATGAAGAGTTTTTGAATTCAAGTCGAATGAATATACAATAAAATATACATTACACACACATATATACGTGCGCGTATACACACACGCATATACCAAATATGCGTATGTGCGCACAAAAGAGTTTATGTTTTGATTAACTAACTGGGGGAAATTTAGTGAATACATTGGTAAGTAATTTTCGTGTATAATGTCGAATATAACCTATGATTTTCTCTTCATCAAACTTCTTTTATTAACAATTGCGTTAAAGTAACGCTTCATTAAACATTAGTATCTGGTTTCATTGAACAAACACTTCTTGAAGGCATTTCCTTACTCACCACCAAGAAAATGCGTGGACCAGTGGTAGTGGTTTACGTATTCTCTTCAGAATCCATCAGAAATCTGTACTATAATCGATACGCGCTATTCACTGGCATGAGGTTTTGTCAGATAAAATTTCAATGATGTTTTCTTAACGGACTGACTACTGAATTCGAATTAGAAAATGTTTCAAGTGAAAATTTACCTTAGGTCGAAAGAGAATGTGATGAATGGAAACAGTTCTCTTCCCGCTTAAGGTCAACATAGTTTCCCTGCTGTTATTAACATTCATGCAAACTATTTAGCGCAATTTAAAATCAATTTTAGATTTCCTTCGCTCTACGTTAGATATAATAAAATGAATGCATTCATTAAGCGTTATAAATGAACATCTGTCCGGCGTAATCAGATGAAATCAACTAACAACTTTACATTTATAGAAATCCTTGGCGACCAGTTTTTTTCAACAAATGAGTACATTTTTGAGGTTTTTATTATAAGAAATAATGTAATTTTATTCATCGTCCTGGCTGAAGTCCATAAAGCATTTTAATTCATATACAGTCAGACTCGACCATGAACAAACATAGATATCTAGGCAAAAAATGTATACTTTTTGTCTAACTAAGTCATTAAACATCACGGGGCATTCGTAATTTAAAGAAAAAAAACCAAAAAAAATATTTACGAGAATTGATATCATCCAAGAATTAAGCAACGTTTAGCTAAATACAGTAAGGACTCTTGATAGTAGCTCTTAGCGCATAGCAGATGTTTCTGTTTTGCTATGAAATATTCTATCAAACCAGTAATGATTATAAAATGACATAAAAAAAAGACCGTGTAAATCTTAAAATAGACAATCAAATCTCTTATAAAATCATACAGAAAAATGATTGATTTGAATGGCTTATGAAGGCCTTTTTTTTGAAGATAATTAAATTCAAATATTGATATTGGAATTTTTAATCAAAATCTAAAACCCGTTACCGAGAGATTTTACTGTAGCTACAGTTAAGTCTCGGCAGGTAAATGTGGGAATATACCCTGAACTACGCACAAGCCATAAATTCATTTCAATATACACACAATAACTAAACAACTGGCGGACTGACAGTGAATGAATGCCGACTATATGTACAAGTGAATGACAATGAGTTGACGATGTATATGCAGTAGTAGGAAGCAGTGGCATCATCTAAAGGTAATTGTTATAGCTACCAGCAAACAAACAACAGCAAACATATAACAAACACAACAGTTGTTTTTTTTCTTTCTCATGCGCTCGCCATGATTACCGGATGAGACATGAATGAATAGCTTCGAAAAAAATAAAGCAGAATGCAAGAAAAACAAAAAATACAACAGCTCTAGATATGAATGGAAAAGGTGTTTGAATATATGTAGAAAAGCAAGTACGTATGTGTGTACAGCTACTTGATGATGATGATGAGCTTAGAACGCTTAAAAAGCACGTTTTGTGTCTACGTTGAAGAGCAATTGTTATATTTACTGGTCGTCGTCTGTTGCTGCTATTGTAGTCTTCTTTAGCAACAGGATGTATATACGTTTAAAGATTCGCGTGTCTGTACGTGTAGACATGAGTGTTTCCTTTCTTTATTTTTATTTTTTTAGAGATTTTGTTTCTTCTTTTTCTTTTTTCCTATTGTTTTTCCATAACATACTCGTACAAATCTTTTGTTTTAAATAAAAAAACCAAAAAGAAAAAAAAAAAGGAGAAGAAGAAAGAAAAAGATTTCTATGTTAAGTGTTAACTTAGAAAAGCTTCAGTGGAAAAATGCATGCAAGAGTGTGGCCGCGGTGAGGTTAAAGCTAAAGTGTGATATGTTTTACTGTCACAATTCAAGTGCATACTTGTAAATAAATATTTCATTATCTACGCGAAACATGCTGTTTCACTGTTGGAGTATCAGGTGCATCATCCTCTTCTATGCGTTCTTCAGAACTTGCGTGATGTTGCACGCATATCTTTGGTTTAACATCGAAGTGCGTTAGGAGTGAGTAATGTTTGATAGCAATACAAATTTTAAACTAATGCCAATCCTTTTAACAATATACACACTAACACGCATATATATATACCTACGTACACAAAAAATGCTACGCCGTCATTATATTCACCCTTTACAATATAATGACTGAATGAGTGTTTTATTCAGTTGCTTGGATTCCCTTCCCTACCCCCCGCCATTTCCCATCAAGCAAAGTTCAGACTTCAATTCTTTTTTGCTGCCCTCGTGTCTATCTGTCTGTTCTTGATAACTGCACCAGCTCTTGCAGTAGCGTGAGCAAAAAAAAAAGTTAGAGTAACGCAACGCTATTTTAACTTTAGGGTTGATTTCTGTTGCTGCTGTTATTTCACAAAATGGGAGAAAAGAGTTGTACATGTAGTCTGCGTATTTTCTTTTTCTATAATATAATATAATGCATAACCACACAAACATATATATTAACATATGTATATGTATATATATACATATACATATATATATATGTACATATATATATATATATATATATATGTATATGTACATTAAAGAAGAAACAGTGCTTTTTCAACGTTTATTTTCCAGACTTTTTTAGCTTTGTTTTTATTTCCTTTTCCTGTTAATTCTAAGCCATTCAAATTGTATTTTTCCGGCCTAACTAGCTGCTGCATACTTTTGTTGCTGGGGTGTCTACAACAAAGCTGTAGGCCTAGCAGCAAACCTAAATGTGTCTGGTGTTATACACACTTTTCAGGAACAACAAAAACAACAAGAACGACACACACGATAATAGCGCGGCGGCTCTGTCTCTCTTCCTCTCTCTATGTGTGTGTGTATGTATGTATATATATATATGTTAACAAGCTATGTAGCAAAAGTCTATAGCCCCTGCAGTCATCAACGTCGTCAGCGGATACTCTTGTATGTTCACAGTTTTCCTGTATGACTGGCTGCCCATTATTACTATGTACGGTGTATTGTTAATACCCTTGTGGTTGTTGTTATTGTAATTGTTGTAAACATGTATGTATTGCAAATAGTGGCTGGTAGTAATTGTTGTGAAATTAATTAAAATGCATCACAGCTTCTGGAAAACAAAAACAAAAGAAAACGGAGCACAATACAACACAAACCAAAAAATAAAAAAAATAAAACTTTTATTGCACTCGCTTAACGTCATGCATTTCGAGTAGCATTTAGAAAAAAAAAACAAAAAACAAAAAACCTTAACAACTTAACGCAACTACAACAACAGTTGTTGTCCTTCCTTATGAAAATCTTCTGCAACATCTCCGCTACTGTACAACTAAATAACTTCTTTCTATTTGAATAGGAAAACTTAAAAACAAAAAAATTTTTTAAATATTTTTTTATATAAAAATTGTTCTGTTTTGTTTAAAAAAAATTTTTTTTGTACCCAACACGTAACAACACAATTTAACTGTTTGGGTATAAAACGAACGATTATCAGGGAAAAACTTGCAAAACTTTGAAACCACTATAAAATACACATACGTACGCACTATAGAAACCGTTGGCTTTGAATTACTTGCAAGAGAAAGCAAAAACAAAAAAGAATTTGTCAACTTTTTGCTGATGCTGCTGCTACCACTGTTGCTGCCGCTACTACTATTGCTATTGCTATAGCTTTCGCTGCTGGTTTAAAACTTTCAACAAATAAACGCTAAAAAAATAACCATCTGCAGCTTGCCAAACCCTACATTGGTTATTCGCAACGCGTCAAAAAAACACCGAGCAAAACTTTTTTGTGAACGTTTACCCAAAATAACAACAACGCCAACAACAACAACTACAATAACGATTGGACCAACAAGAGCAATAGGATCAAAAAACTTGCGGCAATTGTTTAATCTAAATTTCTCTCTCACTCGTCCTTCCCTGCATTCTATCATTCGATATCTCTTTCTCTCTCTCTCTCCCTCTGTCTTTCTCGTTCTACGTTATATATAGTTACCTCTTCTCCCTTACATTTTTCTTTACGGTTTCAACAAAGGAAAGTTGTACGTTTTTGCAAGGAATAGGAAAAAAATCAAGTAAAAAATTTTGTAACATAAAATTCTGAAAAACGCGTACAACATGCAAAATTTACTTGAACTTTACTAGTTCGGGTATACAAAGCACAGAAGCGCGCATAAAGCAGCTGCGGCAGCAACAGGCAACAATTGTTTTTCATGCCACCTTTGTGATGCTATTTTCTACACAATATTGCTGCTACCATTGCTTTGTGAATCTCTCGGCTCTTTGTTGGCAAAAGTAAAGAAATTATTCTTCTGCGCTCATAAGCGTTTGTGTTGTTAAAGCAAATGTTTCGGGGATTTTGGGAATTAATTTAATTTTCCATCTTTTTTACATTATTATTTTCTTTAAAGTTATTAAGCAAATACACACACACACACACATACACGCGCGCGCGCACATGCATGCATGCATGCATACATACATACATACATACATACATACATACATACATACATACATACATACATAAAAACTTACATACTTACATACATACATACAAACGTACATACATACATACATACATACATACACACTCTCTCACACACGCAGACGTAAACGTACAGATTTAAGTTACGGTTGCCAAGTAAGTGGTTCACAGAAATGCAGAAATGTGTAAAGAAATTTAAATTTTTATACAATTGAAAGCATGCTAAATTAATTTCGAGGCCTGTAACATCTAAGACTAAATATTCCATTAAATAGTTTGAACTTCCAAAATCATAAAATCATGCTCTCTTAGATGCCATCAATAGGAATTAAAGCTTTAACCAAATTCACACTAAAATCATTTTAAAAAGGTATCAGTCAGAAATCATGTATGTCATCATATGTGACATTGGTCAGCGTTTCACAAAATAATAATAATGTTTCCAAAGCCGAACTAGTGACTGTCAACCAATTGATTTGAATGTACAATGGGACCATAACTATAAGTTACTATAGGCTCAACACCTCAAGTCATAAAGCGGACAACATCCCCATATAGTTGTAAATTTTTGTTTTTATTTTTTTCTTTATTACAAAAATGTCGTTCTCGTCGCAGATCGTTGCAGAAGAGGTGCATTTATCCTAAATTCTTTCAATTTTTCGCTCCATACAACCAAGAGATAAGAAATATGTTAAAAAGAGTCTTTTTCCTTTAGTCTCTCCACTTATTAAGCTTTACTCGGTAAAAATAAAGTAAAGATAAGTAATTTTCAATAAAAATAGTTTTGGATTTTGCTGCTAATTACAGGTGATCAAATTAGTATTATATAATTTTCAAATGCCATAGTGTCCATTTTTTTGTTTTGTTTTTCAGACTCCGAGTAAATTGATATTTATGGTCAGTATTGTGAACAAATACACAAACGCACTGTGTATAGAAATTATTAAAATTTATTATAAAAGTAGTGAATCTACTCGGGATACGTCTCGTGCGTAAACAAGGAAAGTTATGCTCAATATAATGGATCTAAAGGGCTGCACAATTCGTAATCCAATTGAAAATTTTGGATCAGATGGTTTCATTTGTGATTCTACAAATTCAAATCGTTAAAAACGTAGACCTACTGCTGAAAATATCAATTTTATAAGAATCGAGAACAATCGATGAGACATTGTTTTCAAAAACTTGGATTTCCTCTAAGGCTCGGTGGTTGAACTATATGTACGCAGGGTATACGAAAATTTGGCTATAGTCTCATTTTGCAATATAGCTTTTATTACTTTCTTTACACTTTTAATTTTTATGATGGCCTCTCTCACCTTACGTTACATTGTATATGAATAGCACGCAACCATATCGAGCTTACCATATTTGTCTGTTCTTCTATACAAGGACTGTGCATAGAAAAGATATTTTTGTTTAGGGACTTTACGCATTGGTTGACTGTATAAACTTGAAGGTCGTGCGTGCATCTTCCCTTAACAGCATTTGCTACAAATTGCAATTATGTGACTGAACCATGGGGAATGCTTTCTTGCACTTCATAAAGGGGATACACAAAACGAAAAATGTAAAATATGCAGTGCGTGAACCAAAAGCAGAAAAGTATTCTAGCAAAAATACGGTCATAATTTTCTATCAGTAGAAGAAGGATAAAAATAAAAACCAACTTTAAAAATATTTTTAAGGTACTGAAAACAAATCCCTATCTACGATATTTTATAGAAAAAAAGAATTTTGTTTTTGGCTTCCATTATCGATACCTATCACAGAAGCTTCATTATGAAATGAAATGAAATTTTCTAAGCTTCTTAGCTTCTACGCAGATTGTGCTATTTGTAGACTCTCGGAAAATTTATCGGATTTCCTCCTTAGAATACATATATAAGGAAAGTGAGACAGAGGACAGAAGCAGTTGCTCGTACGCCGTCGAGTAGGAAGGATCGTAACGCGCTGTTTTCTTCTAAAGCAAACCTGATCACATTTTTATTCTTTTACACACATATATAATAAACTTAGTAACATTTTAAATTATTTACTCGATCTTTCGGTTATTTCTCTTGCACATTGATCAGCTCAAGATTCTAAGTCAGTCTAATCGCGCATATCTGACCAAAATTAAAGTATAACTCACATGTATGGGCGGCAGTTTGTATATCCTGAACGGATTTGCGCTTGACCGTATATAGCGAAAAACTGATCGGTGATGCAGGTGTGTCCAAAATTGTCGATAACATCGATCATCGGGTTAATATGGCCTATGTGGTGCTTATGTATAAGTACATCTAGGGCAAATTTTCTACAGAGTTAAAACAGGTATGGCCCCCAACTAAATCCTTTACCAGGATCACAAGGCTTTTTAGCGTACCCACCCACTCGCCCTGGAATTGCCAGCACATCGTACGACATACTGCAACGACCTGTCGTTTTTGAATCACACTGCCCGCCTCTGGAGCAATCTACTAGCTGTAGTCTTTTCCATCATGCCTGATATGTCCGCTTTTAAGCCAAACACATACAAACACTACTCTTCTTTCCGTCCCTCTCTACCCATAACCCTTTCTGACAACCATAATTTGATATGCGAAAAATATTACTGAAACTCAGCACTGGCAACTTGCGCAGTGTTATGGCGAAAATTTTCTATTTGTCTATCTTAAATAAAATCATGCGGACACAGATGATACTAAATACAGCGGACGCCCGAAAAAAAGGTGGTTACACCAAAAGTCATCGAAAGTGTCGTAAAAAATAATTACAAAGCATTGCTGACATGCTAAAGATTTCAAAAGGCGAGATATTCACCATTTGGCATGCAAATATAGGAATCAGAAAACCCTACTGTGTTCACGCACAGCGAAACAAATGCACAGTGTCACAAATCGATGGCTACTGCATGATTTGCACATTGCATTGCTCCTCCGCTAATGATAAATATATTCTCAAAATTTGGTTCCAAGCAACTATTATCTGTGTTCAAACATCTAAAATATGTTCCAGGCGAAAGGATGCGTGTGATGCATGATTAAGTCGTTGTGGACACTGAAGCGTATTTTGAGAGTCCAGACAAATCCTGCTATAAAAAAGAAGCCACCGAAATAACACTAAATAGTTGGATTGAAAGAAACCTATGCCGATGAATAAAGTTGAATGTTTTTTCTCACTAATTCCCAAGAATTATTGACCGATGTATTACGTTCAAAATCCTGTGCAATTTTATGATTATATATGCATAGTTTATATATTTAAGTATCTTTAAAATCATACCTCCAACTAACACGCTATACATTATTTTTAAACAAATGCAAGCGTTATAATCCAAGCAAGTTGTAAAATGTTCTTCATTTTCCTTTGCATGTACTTTAAAATTGAATAACGTTCCTATCGCCGTACAGTTAGACCGTCATTATCCTTTACAATATATCAAACTGTCAAAATGTAACGATTATTATTATTATTATTATTATTATTATTATTATTTTGATTTGTTATCAAGTGTGGAAACCGGTGCTGAAGCACTACAGTAAACTGTTACAATAATAATTTGTTACCAAATTTTACAACGAAACCAGAAATGCATGAAGTATACAAGAAAATGAAAGGAGGAAAGAAATAAAATGAACTCCTGTGTGGCTGGAACATTCAATCAGCCATATACGCTCATCCGTTCATTCATTCATTTTGCTTTTCATTCATTCATTCATTCAACCAGTCAACCAACCAATAAACCATTCATGCAACTGTACAAATATTCTTCATAGATGTACTTGAAAGCATACACAGAAATGAATACAAAAAAGAAAAAAAGAAAAATAAAGAAAAAAAACTAAATCAGCCAACCAATGAACGAAAACGATAGACCATCAACAAATCCAATTACTTTCCACATACTATCGAAGGACATAAAACTAATAACAATTGAAAATGTACTAACAACCAAACGCGTGTAGCTACATATGTACACACATGCACGGTATAAATTTTAAATTCAAGTATTTTCGTTTTTTCCTTATATATATATGTGTGTATGTATGTATGTACAAATATATATCTTTTCTTCTATTCTTCATGAAATTGATGAAAAAACAAAATATTTAATGGTTCGATTTTTGAGTAAATTTTTTTGTGTTAGTTAGTCGTTGTTTTTGCATTACATGTAAAGGGTTAGTTGTCAACAACAACAATGCAGTATCATTTATTCTTTTGATAGAACCTTGAAGTTTTGTTATCAATTTCATGCTTGAAAAATAGAAAATTACGCAGTTCAAAAGCTAACCACACAGATTATTTACGAAAAAACTTAAAAGTATATGAATAGGAAAGAAAAAACATATATATTCATACGAGGAATCATGACAAGCTTCAAACGAACTCTCGTTATCCTTTATTATCATAGCGATTTTGCAAAAATCTAAAATTGCTCCTATAATATAATGATTGCAGAATCCTTTGAAGAAAATTCAATTTCTCTTTTCAGCTACAAAGTGCTGCGTATACACTCGGGATATATTAATATCATAACACTTCGATTTGATCGATATTTACCTTAATATCATGCGGGTGATGATCGGATCGGATGACGATAATTAAAGATCTATGATGAATTCCGTTAGCACTTCGACTATGCCGCGACAATTCATATAACGATAGATTGTGATTAAGATAAAGCCCTTGTTTAATATATTTTCATTCAATACAACAACCGGAAGGGGACAACCGGACGGCAACTAATTTAAATCAATGCTTTGAGCCAACTACTTAGCAGACAGTCCCGAAAGTTCCCATAACATCAATATAGAGTTTTGTCACTTCAGCAATTAATAATTTTTAATCAAGAAAGTGTGGTTTGTGGACTTAACAGCAAATGGGATCGCCGTGCCGCGTTTATCGTTTTCGGTACGTGCTAAAGTACATTCGTGTGCAAAAGTCGATTTTTAAAATTAGAATCTAAAAATTAATTATTCTCATCATTATTTTATGCGACATAGTGACGCCTACAATACTGTTGGAAACGTTTACAAATAGCGGTACACATAGGTGAGTTAAGGTCTTCTCTCTCAAAAACGAAAAAAACGACCTTTTCAAGATTAACAAAAGTGTTGACGTGTACTGAAAACGGTGCATGTGCCACCGATGCCAATGACATCTGCTTGCAAATAGTTTGACAGGGAATCTATTAACTAATTAAACTAACAATACTACTTTACGCTACAATTTTTTGCTTTACGTTTCGAAGCTTAACGACTGCTTTTCGAGATCGCCTCCCAAATGATACCCCAAGTACATATTGATTTTGTGGAAGGATTTTGCAAACGGGATAACAAAGTGAATATACTTGACCTTCAGTATTGGATTATAAAAATTAACTACAGTTCTCTATGCAGCATCCAATGACACATGTTTTGAAAGCAACAGAAAAACATCAGCCAATAAGTGGTTGTAAGCGTATGAAAAGATTTCAACAAAAGAGAACTTGCAAAAAATCGCAATGAACTGCTGCTACCATATTTTAAACATTGACTTTACTTGTCTTTCGCTTCAATTTCCATTCGAATTTTTGCCATTTTTCTTCTTTTTTTTTTGTTGGTTGCTGTTAATGTTACGAAACATCATTCGAAGGCAGCCCTTGTTATGGCGCTATCATCGCCAACATACGATCATTGTTGTCATCATTGTCATGGTATGAGCATTTAGTCATTTTTTGAACGACTCTAATCCAAAGCTCGGCAACAAATCGTAAGAAAAAGAAACTGAAGAAAACTAAACGATAAGAAGAAGAACAACGCAACTAATAAAATCATAAGTGCAACACAAACAACAGACACAGCAGTGGCAATGACAACAATTTTGTTAGCCGTTATAATCAAAACTAATGGTCATAAATATGAGTCAAGCATTTTCTACTTTTTCTTGTTGTCTTCGCGCTCGTGTTGAGCTCAATATGAATAAAGTCAACTATGCACATATATATATGTACGCATATACGGGCGTGTATATGTGCATACATATATACATACGAACATACATACATAATACTACGCGCAAGTTCATATCGCCAAAGCAGTTTTCCACCATAAAATTACATTAACTTATATTTACACTGTATATGTTTTGTTTACATACATAGGCACACATACACGAATACATATGTGTAACACTAACTTACATCCATTTAGTGTTGTGTACTTCAGTCAACATAATATTAGTCAACATAAAAAGAGTAAAAAGTCTTAGAAAAACTACAAAAATTCCAAAAAAAGAAGAGAACGATATATTGTTGTTGTCGTCATTGTTTCTGCTGCTATTATTGACTTAACTACTTAAGTAAATATCAATGTTAACGATTCTCTAAGTAAAAATATAAACATATACAGTTTCGATGTTCCTTGAATATACTATTTTGGGAGATTCGAACCGAATTGACCTTCGTATCTAATTGTTGTGCATTCGTAGCTTTACAAGACGCTAAGCGTGAAAGTCAAGTTTTCAATATACTGTGTACTTATAATTGTGAATAAAATAATTTAATTAGTAATGAAATTGAAAAAATAAATAAAAATGCAGCAGATCTTCGTTAATTAGAAATATTCGCTTATAAAATTGCCAAAATAGTTGAAAATGGTCATACAATTAATTAAAAGGAACATCAAAATTTCTTTTTCTACCTTTGTATATCATAACATAGATAACGGTAAAATTTACACACAATAAAGGTATTAATCAAAAGGCAAGCCATCTGTTGATTGTTTAAAAAGAATACAAACTTCAACACAAAAACACACAAAGTTAGGTTATGTTCAACTCGTTTCTTAGATCTCTTCTCTTCTCTATGTCCTGTTGATAATAGATCCTTTAAAAATCACTAGCTATGTTTTCCATGCATTTTCCTCCTTTTGTTTCCTTTCCTTAATCTTAATTAGTGATTCATGTATATGCATGCACACACGCGTATGAGTGTACATTTTTATATATATGTGTACAATTTTTCAAGTGGGTGTTAGTGATTGGAAAGAAAAATGGTTTCCTTCTTTTTTCTTCTTTTTTTCTTTTGAACGTTTTATGAAATGAAATAGATTAATTGGTATCTAGTTATGGCTGAGAGAACAAATACAAAGAGAAGCATACAAGAAGGAAAAATAAAAAATTGATTTTTCTGTTTTGAAGTAACAATATTTCAATCGAACCAACAAACATCACCTAAGTGACGCCTAAGTGCAAATGGATAAACTATTCAATTCACAAAAATAAAAGCACATCAATATTTTTAACTGATGACTCATGCTGTGAAAAATTTACGGAATACATGTGTGTGAAAAATGAAAAAAAGAGAAAAACAAATTGCTGAGAGCTTTTCTTTAAATATCTTTAAGCATTCAAAACAAATATACAAAACAGCTATATTTACCACTAATACTTCTCTCCCCTAGTTTAGACCGACTTATTGCAAAAAATCTTATATTTGATTAACTGACATATCAAGATCTGCGAAATGCTCGGTGCGCAACTAAGTTGCCGGCTTTCATACGTGAATAGCAATAACGGCCCCGCATTGTCGTAGTATCTACACGCAACGCAAAAATACTTTGCCTAGCAACGAAAACGCCGTGTTGTGTGCCAAATACATAGTATTTGCTGGAAGCTTAGCTTTCTGCTTTAGTTAAAGAAGAAAGGAAAGGAAAAAGAATAGAAATGCAGCTAAAACGTATTGTTTGCTTAAGGAGGCCTACGGGAAATATGCATAATCGAAAACTACCACCGAAAATTGGTTTAAAAACTTCAGATATAGCGATTTCGATACTAAGCACAAGGAGCACTTCGGAAAGCCAGTAACAATCGAAAATGCCGATCTGCAAGTGGTATTAGACGGGAATGATTTGCAAATACACGATCAACTGTTAAACTCGTGAACATATTTCCGAACATCTACGGTGGAAAAAATTCAAAAGGGTGAATAATGAATGCCGTGTGACTTGATTAAGAGAACGATTGGAAATTAAAGTTTCATTTCCGAAATTTTCGCCTGCATCGATACTACTACTACTGGCGATACTAGCAATGAGAATTATATTTCAAGAATTTCAACGTAAAATATCGTGGCTTCCAACTCACCAAACATCATAATCGACCCGAAATGGCGAATCGTTCTATCGTCGCGATATTCATGTATTGGTCAAAATGTAGTAAGAATCTGTCGCGAGAGACGATATTTTTAATCCAGCTTTTTATACGCTGCACCACTTATGGTACAGGGTATGTTAAGTTTGTGCTGACATATGTCCCATCAAGAAGGGCTTAAGATCCGTCGGTCGATCTGATGTCTATCGTTTCGCCCACCTTTATCCATCGTGTCTCCATCTTTAGTGGATAGTCTTCGAATTGCCTGACAATTATAAAAAACAAAAGAAAGAAAACAACAACTATCACAACTATCTACTTTACGGAATATTTAATAGATATCTGTGTACATTACAATCGAAACCATAAATCTAGTGTGTACTCTTATAACATACGTCCCATATCGCTCGTAGGATGACGAGCAGACGTCGCCGCTATTGGCAAATACATGTATGATATGAAAAGTAGCCTCATTAGGACAAATGTAACTTGTAAACTAATGATCGGGATCCCGTGATGTTTTGACCCCGTGTTTGTTTGAAGATTGTTACTATCCAAAAATCGTATGGATACGTCAACGGTCAAGCTGCACATATATGTCTTGATACGAAATTATTGAGTGAGGTGTTACATGAAATTATATCGATTTAGACGAGATTAAGACAAACTGTATTTAAAATGTACATATGTACTAATTATTCGAAAACAGTTCCAAAATGTTAATGAAAGCATAACAAACTTAATGATTTTTCTGATTTTTAATTTTCTTCTGAATGTGGTTATTAACCAATTTGCAAAGTGTACCCAAGCAAAGAAAACAGCAAAGTTATAACATACTTTTTCAACATTGATGTTTCAATTACAATTTCCATGACTCAAAGAATTTGATAAACAAGCGAACACAAACGATATGGAAAATTTAATATGCTCTACTATTTCCAACAAATCACATATACGAGCGCACTTGAGGCTAGCTTTTGAATACCTTTTAGTTTTTCTAACATCTCGGAAACTAATATGAAAACCATGCTGTACTTGATGAGCACTCAACGTGATCTATCCAGATATATTTGAAATTTAACTCTGATCCCGAATGTTAACGTGTGGGCACATATGGGTAACAAACGATATGATAAAGTTAACGTAAAAAAATCCGCAAGTTATAAAATTAACTGACAAGGATTTCAAAAGACACGAATGTTGTTTATGATTTCTGCCAACCATAAAACATATCAAATAGCAAACTAACCAAAACAGAAGTGAAAAATAAGGGAAGAAAACATAAAAAAAAAAAAACAACAAATAAATAAATAAATAAAATGTTAAAACTCTATATTCAATACAAAAAAAAGGGCGATAATAATGCGAAATGACTAAAACGTATTAAAACGTTGCTTACAGTAACAATGAGAAACAAACACTAACCAACAATTTGCTGCTATTGTACATGTATAATATTGTTATGTTGAAAAACACTCAGGGGACTTTTTAAGCAACGTACGTAAAAAAAAGAAACAAGTGGGAAAACTGAATTCATATTTACGACGACTTTCGGAAACCCTTCTCATCTGCAACTAACACATCTTCAAGTTAACTCAATAAAATATGCGAGAAACTTCTTTCTGCTTTGCCCTTATGGTGGCATTTCCGATGCGTATGCGAATTCCCTGTTGACAGAATCATTCGCAATTGGAGATCACACAAGAATAGTTTTATAGTTTTATAATAGCTTTAAAAGTCCACTTCCCGTGGAGACAGTATTATTAAGAACGAATGAATGTTACTCGTTTTCAGTGTGGATTTTACTACAATATCTACCGTAAATTTTAGTTTATCATGCATTACGTTGGACACGATTTAAATCCACCAATAATGTCTTCTGGATGATGCTTATACCCACTTTTGGAACTTTACCAAAGCTCGAGATAATAAATTTTATCAAAGGTGAAAAAGACTTAGTATACATTTACACACTAGTGATGGGTGTAAAAATTGAAATGATCGTCATAGAAATATTTTGTATAGAATACATAGAAAAAGCAAAAAAAACATTGCATGAACAATCCCAAGCACACGTGTAGCGAATGAGAAGGAAAAGGATTACAATGCGAAAAAAATGTCAGAGAATGATATGTAAAAAATTTGCATTAAAGGATATAAAATGAAGCGAATGGACTTTAAGCGTAACTTAGGTATATATGATTGTATGTATGTATGTATGTATGTATCTATGTATGTATGTATCTATGTATGTATGTGTGCGTATAAATTTGTTTATGAACCATGTTTATATAGTTTATGTAGCTTTACAGTAAGTAGACCACTTCAAAAACGAACAACTTAGATAAGCAGATACATGCAGCCATGGAGATACAAATAACGCAAGCTTAAAACAAAATTAAAATTAAAATTTCTGAACAATATAAATAGAGAATTTATGTTTAGTTAATACAAAAAAAATCGGAAAAATCGACCTTTCCGATCGAAATTTCCAAGAAGTTTTGTTCAAATATCTGAATAATTTTGATCTCTGGACAGAATACAAACATTCGTGGACAAACCTCTGACGGACAGAGAGTGATTCTGAATCGATCGGCATAATGATAGTGTTACATGCATCTGCGCGAACTGTATCGTAAGTGATGTAGGGTATAAGAATATAGACAGAATTATTGTGAAAGACACTTTTTAGTTTGATATTTTAAATAAATTATTAGTTTGATCAAAATTATAATAGAAAAATAATTTTATTGCACTCCTAAAAAATGAAAAAAACTATATTTAATTTCAATCAGACAGGAAAAAGGCCGGTCATAAAAAGTTCATTAAAAAAATGTTCCTTGAAAACGCTTAATGATGCCACTAAATAAGGAGAAGGTAGTAGTAGCACTCTTTAGTTGAAAGAGAATAAAAAACTTCCATTAGCAACGGTATTGAGCGTGAAGCGCGGCGAGAGTCATTTAAGTTATGTAAGAACATCTTCAGAGAAATTGCCAAAGTGATAATCGTGATAAGAGAGCACTAAAATGATGCACAACCTGTTTTAGTGGACGAGCAGTTCTAATAAAACTGTATTATCGGAAACGTTTTTAATTCCTCAGTGCTCATATCTTCGAAGACGCATATTCTTGGAACTGGAATGGCGAGACAAAGCTGAACAAGATGACGGAACATTCGTGCATCGCATATCCACGTTTCATTGATGTTATATAATGTTTGATGTGAGCAGAGTGACTGATAAGCTTTTCGATTTTATACACCATTCTACAGGTATTCGTATAATGACTTTTGAAAATTGGGCGTTATAGGGGAAATGATCGAAAAAGTGTTCCGATGCGAACCATTTTCAATAGCATTCGGCCTTGGGCTAAGACAGATTGGTAAATAAAAATATCTCAAAAATTGCCGCCTGTATGTTGAACACAAAAAAACAAGACAGACGGACGAACAGACAGACAAACTGAAATCGATTCAGAAATGCTGAACGAGGCTGAACTGATCGGTATAATAAAAAGTGGATCTATCTCAAGTCCTTCTGGGTATTCGCGCAAAGTTAATATACCCTTGCACCACCGACGATGTGCAGTATGAAATAAAAAATAAGAACCTGCTAAAACTTGTGAAATGAAATTTTATCATTATCTATACATTTCAATAGCTCGTTTCAGAAACCCAATGACATTTATTTCAAGAAAATTGTGATAGGCATTTTACTCCAAGTATTTCCCATCATTAGCCACGTATTTTCACTTCTTTCCAACCTAATATAAATTCGCTTACGATATTAGCAGTTATCACACTCTTCTGAGCCTTTCTATGTAAACAACGGTTTACATGTATAGTCGTGACAATTGGAGCTCTGCGCCAATAGACAATAAGTCATTAATTCAAACTAGTATTAGGCGGTGAATAAAGCAGGGAGATTAGTAAAGTTTCAGTTCAGTGGTGGTAACGGTTGGTGGGCGAATTTTGACATGTAGGACTAAAAGTCATCATCATGAAAAATCTCGATATAATTTTTGGCATATTGCTTGCGTTCTTCGGCTAAGTTGTATTTAGTAGGGTAGGTTCCGTAATGACGGTTTTATTTGGTTAAAGCAAACCATTATATACATTACTTAGCTGCTGTAAGTGATTGATTTCAGTCGCATAGTTTCTCGTTTTATATATAACCCTAGAGAAACTATTGACAATTAAGAGAAAGTAAAAAATGTTGTAAAGTAATTATTGGTTCTGTAGAGAACAAGCAATTTATGTTGCCATCTACCACTACGAATTCATGTGAGTGATAAATAGATCAATAGTTCGCTGGACTAAAGAGGAAAAAAAATTTAGGAAAATTCAACTTTCACAAGCTTTTTTCTATTGTCGATTACATTCAGGACAGTAAAAGTTGATCTATGCTCCGTTCATTGCCAAACATCGCATGAAAAATCGGATTTTAAATTAGTCAGTTTTAACATGTTTTTCCCCCTGTGAGTGTCATTTGGAGACCATTTTCTCATACATAAATTTTGTTGCAAAATAGTTATTAATGTGCCTTTTGATCATTTTGTAGGATGTCAGCTATCAGTGCTTTCAGCATTATCGGTGTCCGTATGATCGTCCTAAAGATCAGCAAAACAACGAAATTTTATTCTTTGGGACGAGAAGAGCAATGTATGAGCAGTATGTTTGCTGCAGTAAAAAGCAGCATTTAGCCAATAGACAAAACTTGAATTTGTTCCCAGGTTTGAAAATATGAACTCATAAACGAATGATCGGTACACTATGAAATTTTGAGGGTTCAGCCACAGCTGTAATCGATATGTTACGTTTCACATGTAGCCCTTTAATGCCACCATTTTGCCTTTTTTCCACTAGTTGCTGCAGATGGTGGTTTGATTGATTGTTTCTTGTTTCTTTTCGGTTTGGTGTGCAGACAGACGGCAATAAGTACCCGTCATTACTTTGGCACAAGAACTGAAAGGTAAACTCATATATTTCAAAGGACTCTCATTCAAATTTTTGAAGATTGAATTTCCTCTCTCTTTACATGAGGCAATGGTCATTCCAATTGAAATTACTATGTTAATAGTATTCATATATAACATAACAAAATATATAACCGGACGCGAGTAATTTGCAGCGTAAACTAGCAAACTTTGAGAAAAACTGAATAATTGTGGAATAAACTCATTGAAGATACGTATAAAAAACTTAAGTATATACAATAAACATAATTAGCATTAGCAAGGACAATGTCAGTATAGACGTTATTGTCGTCATCATCAACAACACAATATAAGCAAAATCACAAATTCATGCCGGCAAACTACCGAAATATGAACAAAATATGAGAATATCGAAAAAAAAACAAAACAAATGCTAACGAAGACTAAAACTAAAATTATACAAATGAATTCAACTGCAACAACAATAACAAAAGCAATAATACACAGTGCTAAATAGAATCCAAACAACGGTCAATACTTAGAAGCACATACGCGCGCGTGTGTTTGTGTGTGTGAGTAAGTGTACATAGAAAAATTGAAAGAGTAGCCAACGCTCTCGTCTACCGAATACACCACGATAAACTTTACAAACCAACATACTTGTTCTTACGGAAAGCTCTCAATGCTATGTAAACGAATCCATGAAACGAAGAGCTGTAACTGCACGAGTAAGTGCTTATTGCCTTTAAATATCGTCACACATGTACGCATTTAACAAATGCATGTACACATGTGCGCACATACGTAGAATAGTGTATGTACGAATGCATGAATACGTCTTTGTTACGGTCCCTACTCTTCTATGAGTTTTTTTGACTTAAAACAAGTCAGTCAGTCTTAAGCGAAAACAGAACAAAACTAACATTTTTTTTTCCCCTCTTTTTAACAACAAAAAACGCGTGTCAAGAAGGGGGTGATTTGTACGTGGACGGGTGTGTTTGTGTGTATGTGTGTGTGACATGCCAGTCAGTACAATGAAATGAAAACGAGTACATTTGTAATACGAGAAATCTGTTAAAATAACAAAACGAAAATTACACTACATACATATCAAAAGTATACACATAATATTTACGAACAACACCAACACGTACGTAACGTAATTGTTTATACCGTGATATATGTACATGCGAGAGAATACAAAGTCAAAGTAGCAGAATATGCGTAGCGCGCTGAGTGTTGCTTGTAATCAAACTGCACAGTGGTTACGGCTAAAGAATTGACTGTCTAGGAATATCACATCCCTACACTAGCTTGTGTCGTTTGATAACATTACACGACACCGTATTGGAAACTTCTTTAAACGCGACGTATAAATATTTCAAAATAACTTACTTCTCTAATTAATAAGCATTTAATTTTTATGCTTGTATACCCAGAGGTTTACCGAAATTGTTGTTCCACTGCTCGCGGGTACGTTGTGGGGGAAAGGAAATTGTGAATCACAATATTTCATTGTGTTTCCATCCGTTGGGCTCTATAAACACAAATGAGTAACGGCTATCTGAACTACGCCCTAAAACGAAACTAGCTTTCTGCTGTCTTCGTTTATTTCTCTTTCTCAAGGTATGTACGCAATTCCATAAGGCTTTGCGCTACTACATCGACCTACGATACATTAACTCCTATCTCGACTTAGAGTCAACATTATATGTATGGAAGGAGAAAAAAAAGAAGCAAATTAAAAGTGCAAGAGGTTAGAGCTTACAACAGGATTTAGTTCTATCATCCAACAAGGCTTTTTAGTAGTAAAGTACATCCATACAACATTAACGTCGATGGCCGACGGCCCACGTATTGTATACGAAAACGAGGAAACTGTGGAGAAAATAATTAATTTTTTCTTATTTTACTTGTGCGTCAATTGCAAATTGAGAAAACAGGAATTTTTCCTAAATCGTTTATGTGTATTCCACTGTGCAAATGGCTTTAATAACTGAAATGAAGGGAAAAAATCATCTAAATACAATAAACATTCGTAACACTTAAATTGTGTGCAAGCGAAGACGCCCAAAGAAATTTATCAATCAAAATAGTCTTCAAATTTTTATATAATTAATTTAATCAAACTTTCTTTCGTTGCTATGAACAGATCGTTGATATGATCAATACGTTATTTCAGTTCAGCTTAACAATATCTGATAGTGGGGTTTATCCGTACGTCTGCCTGGCAGGTGAAATCAAAGTACGCTAAACTATCAGTTTAATAACAAATCTTTGAAAGACCCTGTTTGCACCAAATTTGTCCATATGTATATATATATATATATATACATCCATATGCGCATCGATACCTAATACATAGCTTACACAACTTTTCTTATTACAATTACACCTATAATTCATATATATAATGGCATTTCATAATAAGCCGTTATATGGGAAGTGGTCGAATAGGTGGTCGGATCCGAACCATTTTCGCTAGCGCGCTTCCTTGGGCCCATATACGTTGGATCTCATCGTTTCGTATCTCAAAACGTGCAGCTTTTTGGTTGAATACAAAAATGCCTAGATCGACTCAAAATATATATATGTATATATATATATATACATATATATATATATATCTATATGTACGCGTGTGCGCATAAATATGGACTTATGTCTTTATTAATTCCTGGCTCCAAGAGTTGAACGAATACATTTTCACTTTTTTTTAATGATTTTAATGATTTCTTTCCATTTTACGGAAAAATTTTTCCAAGTGGTTTATACATAAATTTTGTACGGATACATTTAACTGAACATACGAAAATATTTCTCTTTTGTTTATGGTTAGTATCTCATTACATCTTTAGTCAAATGAATGGTTTTTTTTCTTTACAAACGCACTCCTTCCATAAACAACCACTCTTTCAACATGTTTCCTTTTCGACCATTTTTACCCAACAAACACCAAGAAGGGAATTACATAGACGCATATATATAGGTTTAAATGAAACCAAATACGTTGATGAGTATGAGAATGTATTAAAACAAAAGTGCGTGAACAAAAATCGTTAAGCACAAATTGCATTTTTGCCATTTTGTGCGTATGTGTTCGTGTTTTTATTTGTGTATATTTGAATGAAAGTATGCAACTTGTGTTTCATCGAGAGAAAAACAAAAAAAAAAATAAAAATAAAAATAAAAATAAAAGAAATAAGAATAAATGTTGCCACAAATTGTTGCACTGTTGTACATGTACATGCACATATATACATGCATATATATTTGAATCAGGAATGGTTTTAACACAAAAACAGCATACAACTATAATAGCAGCAGTTTCGAAAGCAAAAAGAAAAACAAAAAAACAAAAGAAAAAAACGAAACGAAAAACGAAAATATAATCAATAATTTAAATGTGTAACAGCAAAAAGCTATTAAATCAGCATCACATCACAAAATGCTGTGTGTAGTGTGTTGATTTAAAGCTGAAAATAAGGTTAACTAGAGAATGACACAGCATCAGCACAAGTATATATTAGAATGGCTAATCCAGTCAGCATCAGCAACAGCAGTTAAACTTACTTTATCACATATGTATATATACATAAATATTTTCTATTTATTTTTTTTTTTTGTTTTTTTTTTGATGGCAGCACATGTGTATTGAGAAAAATGTTTTATATTTTTTGTGTTTATTTTCCGGTTTATTTTTATTTAGAGAAGAAAAATGAAACAAATAACACATCAACGGTCATTTTTGTTCAAAGTATTGCATGAGTGGAAGAAAAGGCAGCCAACAAAACAGACAAATGTTGCTTTATTTCTGCCACCATCATGTCTGGTAATAAGACCTTTGGGAATTTTTTTTTCTTGTTTCCTTTTTTTCTACTTTTTTTTCGCTTACATGGGTCTGTTTACTAAATCATAATGTTAAAATACATCTCTTTGTGCATATGGGTATGCGTGTGTGTATGCGATGAGAAAAAATGAAGTTTATGATTTCATAGTTTAGAATTTTTTTCATTTTTTTACTTTTGACTTTCATTTTATTTTATTTATATCTTCAATTCCATGCTCATTGTGTCTTCTATTTCAGTTTTCAATAAGCATTGTCCATGAAATTGAGCTCCCAGGAGTTCTATTGAATTTGTCAAAGCATTTGTGGATATACTTTATGCTCAAGTTAATTTTAGGGGAACTAAGTCCTCCTGTGATATCTTCACGCTTTCTTCATCCATATAACTACTTAAGTGAGGCCACTAGTAGCTTAGGCCGACAATGCACTAATAAAAAAGCGCGCATAAACCAAATCGCATAAAAAAAGACCGCACGAAAATAACTTCGACTCTATTGATAAGTATTCACCACCATTATTACTGTACCATCCTGCCGTACTAAACCTGTTTGCTGAACTTGGCGTTACAGGTTCGCCTAGACTGCTACCAAACTGCTTATGGAATTTTTATTTTAAGTATGTGTCGAATGTAACGGAGTCGCACGAAAGGGCCTTGAATAGCGTGAAGGTCTACATTTCACTAGGGCAACGAAATCTGCCGAACGTGAACGTGGAATCTGATGAAAAACTTGTTGAATTTTTTCATTAATTCCGAACAAGGTAATGGTTTCTTATTCCTCTTAAGGGCTCCTGAAGATTTCCTATGCATTCATTTGTTGCCATGAGTCCTTCGACTAGAAGATCAAGTATAGGGAGCATTTGGTCATAACGTGACATATGATATTTATAACCTCACTTTTTTTGTAGCTTTAATTTTTGAAAACATGTAAGAACAAGAACGATAATAATGATAAAAACAAAGTTAAAAAACTTTTCATTTACTTTATGTTGCACTTCATTTCATCTTTTTTTTGTTTTGTTCCTAGTGTTTTCTTTTCTTCACCTTTTCCTTTACTTTTTTGTTGTGGTCTTTTGATTCAAATATTTTTCATGTTTTAATAAGAAAATGGTTATTAAACTAACAAGAGTGTGTATCTTCTACTGTTACCCACATCTATACCGTTCAGTAAATTGGATGAAGGAAATCTTTCATTCACACCGAAAGATAACAAAGGACAATTAAAATTTCTATGAATACGTAGCATATATATATATATATATATATATATATATGTATGTATACATCAAAATTTGCAAACACATAGAAAATATTTAAAGAAATTTGCAAACATACGAACTTAAATTTGTTATCTATTCGAACTTAAAACAACAAATCGGACACTATGAAAAATTTTCGGTACTCTTCCCTCCTTCCTCTATCAACGCAAGAAAAGAACGAGGCTTTCACTAATGCGTACAATCTTTCATACTGAATAGGAAAATGAATGTTTAAGCAGAAGAAATATAAAAAAAATGAATAAAATTTAATAAAAATTTATCTAACGATTGAAAATAAGTGTTCCACGTTGGAACTTTCTTTCAGAATCCATTTGCATGGTCAATTTTTCTCTTGCTTGATTTTAATCCGTTCCTATTAACTACCTAGACCCACTTCTTTTTTTTTTATTCTAAAAGTCCGCAAATCAACAACAAATGTTGCCTGCACTGTGGTGAATCTAGTTATACCAACTATCTAATTAAATAAGGTTGCCACATCCACAAGCCTTTAAAACAACGGATGCGTCAAATTTTTATCGAATACAAACTTTTGTTCATATTTTTTTTATTTTTTTTTTATATATATATAGGAAGTACACAATAAGGCGCTGTAACAAAGCACATCCCAGTATGAAAATTTTTCTAAATTAAAGCAAGTCGGATATTTCATTCAGTTTTATGGATTTTTCATGCATTTTTTGCTTAGTCGTTCTGTGAAAATTAGCAAACCAACTTTAAATTTTCTTTTAAAATAAAATCACTTTCATTCAATTTCACTTTTTGTGAAATTCACGGAGCGCTCCACAATTTTGAGGGCTTAACCCAAAGACTCGTAATTAAGAAAAATCTTGGAAAAATTCTCCAGTGAAATTAAGAACGTCGATGACAAGACAAACACTCAAGACATTTCAAGTTTGTCGGCAGAAGGTCTAAAGACGATACATAACGAATTAGGTTTACGTACTAATGGGCGTAATGCGTTCTCCAAACCACACTGTTGGATCATTATGAAGTAAATGCGACGGATTCAGGCCCCGGTTATGATGAAGCTTATTCAGTGCAAAACTTCCCTCGCGCCAACGCAGACACCAACTATTTCACATTAAAAGATATTGAAAATTCAATAAGATCTTTTAACGGATCCGATCAATGAAGTACCTAAGTGGATATCAGATTTTGAGGATAATGCAGAAGCAGTGATTTGGAATGATTTGCAAGAGTTCATATATGCCAGACAATTATTAAAAGGAGCAGTTGTTCATTCGTTCCCAAGAAGATTTAACAACTTGAAGGACTTAGAATAAAATTACCATCCGCAGAAATCCTTCGTATACTGCAAAGTCTCAAGAGAAACGACAAAGAAAGTTACCGCGAACATTTGCATACTTTGGTGGACATGGACAAACCAGTTAAATTGGATAAAGAAAGTTTAATTCAGTATTTTTCGGACGACATCACTGGCTCCAAACAGGACAAAACCATTCTGTTTTTATAATATCTAAAAAGTTAAAAATTATCAAATTTTTCGCTTCGCTCGCGAGCTTTCTCTAAGAAATGAATCCGAGGAATTCTACGTAACGTCAACCTTACGTCGATGGCTTATTTGTGTAACGAACTCCTCGTTTATTATAAAAACTAATGATTGCCTCTCTGTCTCTAAGCAATGCACAGCAGTATGTGTCTTAACAGGAAATTAGGTCAAATGGACTTACCTCCTATACACGGCCGATTGACCGACGTTTCGTACCTTTACTATATCTCATATTTGAACAAATTACGGTACCATCACTAATAGGCGCAAAGACCGCAGAATAACCTCCATATGATTTCAAAATCACTTACGCATCGCTGACAGATCGCGTGAAGAGTGAAATGGGTTCGTGTTCATTTCATCGTAAGGCCCTGACGAATGCAACATATTTCCTTATAATTATACACAGTGCGGTAATCCCTCAAGAAACCGATGATAAATATCGATGATATGCGTTTGAATCGTCAATTGACCGGGACACACGATAGCGACTCAATAATGAAATTTAATTAATCACTTTGTTTTTTAGCTCTAAGCTGCAAACTAGGCCTAAATATCGCAAAAGTAAAAGCAAACTGAACAAGCAATCTAGATCGCAGTCCAAATTGCTTTGTTTTTGACCAAGTGCGCCTCGGCATATAATAAACGCCAACCACTACAACGATCCCCTAATCACAATGATAAGGAAAAGTATAAGAAGAGAAGTGCATTAAGTACACACAAGGAAAACATGTTTGCTCTACAAGAAAGGCTAGCTTGGATTTGACGAAGGACGCCTGCTCACCCAAGCATTGCCATGGATGGAAGGCTACTCAGACTATCTTTTAGATTGCAAGGTTTGAATGCTTACTATTCTCTTGCCATATATTTGCATTTTTGAAAGACAGAACAAATTATATAAAACGTGAAACAGCGGTTAGATTTAGTTCATAGCTCAGCAAAATTGTAGTTGTTGTTGTTCAGTTTTGCCTTAAGTTTAATAAAGTTCTTTTAACATAGAGAGAAAATGTCTTTGCATTTTTTTTTATAGAAAAACTGCCACGAAAGTTTTCCTTGATCTATTTGTATAAGTTAATTACATTATTGCATCAGTGTATGTTTATGGGACGTTGTTTGTTCCATGAACGGAATATCGCTCGAGGAATTCGCGTTACACATCTGCATTGCGTTGCATTGCAGAGTATATGTTCCAGAGTTCATTTGCTATTGCAATATGGTGCTGGTGATGAAAAAACTTGTGCATATCTCTCCCAAACGTAAAAAATTGCTTACCTTGATATGGAAATCTGCGAACCAAATAGGAATTTTTTTAATAAAGTGGGACAAATTTTGCACAACGTTACGTGCATTGTCCGATGTTATTCATACATATGCATGTACGTATGTGGCAATTATTTTCTAAGCATTTATAGTCGTATTTATATTTAGTTTTAATAGACAAAAAAATTTTATTTATTGCCAACAGTTTTCAGTTAAATATTTAATTAAACTAAGAGACGGGCAATTTAATATTCATTCTCATGGAGCGATTCAAAAATGCTAACGTGGAATAATTTTATATTTATATTTATACCATAAATAGATTTAATTGCAAATGATTGTATATTTGTATAGAGCTATGTATAAGCATTTATATCTAATTATAATTGCACAAGCCCGTATATGAGAATTTTTGTGTGCAACCAATAGTTTAGTTGTAATTGTAAACGTTTGAAATTTTCTCATTTATTTATTTATTTATTTTTCATTTTATTTTTTTTCTTTTTAATTCATTTTTCGAATATTTATCGACAGTTACGCACTGGCGCGCAGAAACATGATGCACACTTTAAATCAAATATTGTTATAAAATTATATTGTTATGTTTTTAGCTGACATTTTGGCTGTTGATAGTGGTAATGTTAGTATTTAAATCATCAACACACATCATTATCATAAGCATCATCACCATAAATGGCGCCATTGTCTGCAATAGCAAAAATAACAGCAACAGCAACGGCAACAACAAAAGCAACCTGAATATTAACATCAACATCTGCATTATTATCATTGTTGTTAGCAAAATTCTCGGCATTAAATGCTAACAATGTAAATTTAATTTTCTATTATTAACACAATGCAGTTATAAATGCAGCAAATTTTTTAATATCAACACTATCGCAAGCATGTATAGATACTAAGTGCCAACACCTAACGTTATGTCTGTACAACGAAATTGTACTGCCTGTGCGTATACCTTATCAGGTAACAATAACATCAACACGCAATCACAACGTTTAAAATATCTCGAATGTGTGTATGGCGACGTGTATGGAAATGCAATCTATTTGTGCGTACCCTTTAAGCAAGCCTATCTGTGTGTGTATGCCTCTCTGTACATGCACATTAAATTACCCAATCATATATTCTTATATATAAAAATTACGATAATGTTTATTATTCTTGTGAGTGCTTTCCATTCTTCACGAAAATATTGTGAAAGATGTTCGCTTATTTGTTTTTTTCCGAAAACTGTATCACCATAATTTAATCATTTAGTCGAAATGTTTCGTTTTTGCTTTTAGTGTTACAAGCAAACTTTACATCATTTATCACATACAAAAAACAATTAAAGCAACGGATCCGCTAGCCCAATCAACCAGCCGATCTTCTTTTCTTCGTTTAATGGGTGCTTGCAATCTTCTACAAGCTGACGAAATTTGTTCATTAGCTTGGAAAGACACTTTTTTTTAGAGTTTTGCTCAAGTGCTCAACATCTCTAATACACTAACGTATGTTTTTCGATTGTATTTATATTCATTTAAGATCATTAGTTTGGGCTTCTGTCGAGAGTGCATCCTTAAATACTTACGAGGTCGAGAGCGTTTCGAAAAGAATCTATGGCTCACATATGGCAACATATTAAAGGTCTGCGATGAAGATTTTGGCGTTACTTATGAATTCGACTATCAAATCTTAAATTTGTTTGCTTTTTTCCTGCTAAGACCAAAGCCGGCCTTCGTTTTGGTCCCATATTTTAGCTTGAGAATAGTTTAGGACGAGATTAAGTAGACTAAGACGAGACTCTGAGGGAAGAGGCAGGGATGCTCCATCTCATTCGAACATCGAACTTATGACTTCCGCTGAGATCCGATAATCGGTTGGCAACGCTGCCGATTCGAACAACATAATATACATGTCTGACTTCAGTTTCGTCCTTGTTTTGGCTTAAACTTTTGACCTGAGCAGACCTGGGCTTCCTTCCGTACTTAGGCGATGGATACTCTTCAACAGGTATAGATAAATAATACAAAGTGCATGGACAATGTCTATAAGAGGTGCGAACAGTAATGATGAATTATAGTAAACAAAAGTGAGAATTTTTAGTGTGAGTGTCATTGAGAAAAAGTGAGAACTTAAATTGTAATACTAATCTATTTAGGAGAAGAGACTGCCGTCGTAACAAAGAAATTTTCTTTCAATGACCCTGACACGCTCACTGACTGACACCCTGGCATAGACAGGCTAATAAAAAAGTAAAAGTATTCCGACAAAAAATTTTTACGTCTTTACATTCTCTATCAATTTACAACAGGTGAAGTGTAAACCGTACGATTGTCTTTTCGGCAGATGAAATAAAATCTCTAGCGTACAATTTTCTAGAAAGGATAATGCAGAGAAGTACCTTGACATGAAAGGCCAATTTTACATTTTTTAAACAGCGGATTATTGATAAAAAACAACAACAAAATATATTATAATAAAAAACAGATAAGAAAGTTATATTCGGCGGGGGCCGAGTCCCGCGCACCCACCGCTATGCTGTTCGCATTCTACTCTCCTAGTTCTTTTATTCGACGCCCATATCGCTGGTATTATTAAGAATAAATTAATCGCGCCGTCTACCACATTCATTTTAAAATTAACCCATTTCTAGGCAGATAATATATCTTCATTTTAGGAGTTTACAAAATAGTTTTAAACGTTCTCTCTTGTTTGCCTTATTATTAATTAAGCATAAAACCTCAAAAAAATTAACAAAATAAAATTCAATTGCTCGTAACTTTGTGTGGGCGTGACCGATTGGCTCTATTTTCGAACCTAAAGAGTAGAGTGTTTCGCAAAGTAAATATGGAAAATTCCAGCCTTCCAACTTAATAACATTCGAGTACCGAGCAAAAATCCAAAAATATATGTTAAAAAAAGCTGAGTTGCGTTCAGTTTACGCTTCACTGCGCGCTACTGCTCTAACCAATTTGGCCGATATTCAATACCAACCTGCGTGCAGAAACTTCCAATGTTTCTACCAAATTTTAAGTCGATATCTTCATTTTTGCGACCAGAAGAGTGCCCAAAACACACACCACACAGACACATAGACGAAAAGACATGGCTGAATCAACTCAGAATTTCACGCTGATCAAGAATATATATATTCTTTAGGGTCTCTGGAGCTTCCTTTTGCGTGTTACATACGTAATGGAAAAAAAATGAGTATATCCCTATCTTACAGTGATGGGTATAAAAAACATGTCTATATAAGACATTTGAACGCGTTTTACTCAAAGCATGGATTTTCACCCCGGAACGCAGCATAACTCGCAACTATTTTCATTCTTTTCATTTGAGTTTTGCAAATATTTTTCGGAGCAACTTATCCGCGTGGGTAGCCGGTTGGGCAAAGGATAGCAACTAACAACTCAAGTGCGGTAGAGTCTTCAGTCCAGGCGAGCATCTAAGTCATTCGGCACATTCCACGACAAGTGTACTAAATAATTTTCTTTTCTAAAGTCATATTTGCATCAAGTGAATTACGCACTCCAGACCCTCTCAAATGAAAAATATTACTTGAGAACGCGGCCGGTGTTGCTATTTTTTAGTAATTTTTAAAAATCATTTTTTCTTTTACTTTTAAACATTTGCTTAAAAACCCTCTTGAATGTTTCTATTCTATAGTCGGCTTTATTGGAGTAAGTCAAGGACTTAACATGACCCTAATGAAAAAAGTCGAATGGAGTTATACCACGTGAGCTTTGTGGAACCTTTAAGGCTCGCTGCGAGAGCCGTAGTTATTTCTGAAAGATTCATTGGTCGTTCATTGAACATTTTTCTCAATAAAATGATTGTATGACGACATGTCTGGCATATTACATCATCTTGTTGATACTACATATTATCGAATTCGAAATCATTTGATTCGTGTCATAAAAAATCAGTAATCGTGTCTCTGTGCTGTCCTGCATTGAAAGTAACTGCAATGCGATTTTCATGTTCAAAAATGACATTTCAGCCCACAAACCACACCCATAGACTAAATTACATGCACACAAAGGTCATTTAGGAGCAACAGATGTGATTGATTGACTCCAAGCTTCATTATTTATGAAGGCTAAAGAAGACTAAACGTAAACTTCATCCCGAATACATAAAACGTACGAACAGATTGATTACCTTAGTAATATATTTTAATAATGTCTACACGGTGTACGACTGTGTATTTTTCTTTGGCAAACTTGTGAAATATTACTGAACACAAATGTGAACTTTAGCGGAGATCTGAAGAAAAACATCAGCAATATCCCGCCATATTGGCTTTCCTTCCGTAGCGAGAAATGTTCAAAGGGCTTTTTTGGCTCCTAGAGTGGCTTTATTCCTTCACAGACAAGAAATATTAAACGAATAATGTATGAGTAGAGGCTGGGGGTAGGGGAGTAGCACTTGGATCTGAAACAAGAAAAATAGCATAGTATTTGGTAGGAAAAAAGTAGGAGCTACCCAATATACCAATAATTTAAGTTCGTTTCTTTGTAATATTTCTGTTAACCGGCTGTGTTGTGAGCCTCTCATTACGACAGTAGTGGTTAATTGAAAGCAAACTGAATAGCCGAAAAGAAATTTTTTCCCGTTTACACACCATTAGCTTATCACAATCAATCCAACAATATATCTGCTTAGTTTCCTTATAGTTCTTAAAGGCTTCTTATTTATTTTTAAATATTTTAAATATTTTCGCCTATCGCTAATTTTATTAAGAGATAAAAGAAATAAAGGGAATCTTTTTGGTGCTAATGGTGCTCCACATTACTGTGTTATTAAATCCTTGTAACCACCAGTTTAGTCATCTGATTTTTTCTCTTTTACAAGTGGCAATAATAAGTGACAATATAATAAGTGAAGGAAGGGATGGATAAGAATGTGGCTAGTTTCTGCCGTCATGCAATATAGTTCACGAAGAGTGCGCAAAAATACGCAATATGTCTTTTTCGCATTTCATTTGTACTACACAATTTTGACATTCAGAAATTATAGAAACGTCGTTAGGTGTTTAACGTGGTGTCCTACCGTGAACACACAGTTTCA
>KK499771.1:1110340-1120340 GCA_000688715.1 Glossina pallidipes | reverse complement strand
GCGAATTTTGGATACCCAACTAATCAAGAGTTCAATGAATTAAAAATGAATTGAAAATCGAATTAAATTCTCATCGATTGCCTACATTTGTCAACTTTGACGTGTAGCAACAGTTTTTCCGATTGTGAAGCGAAAATACTATAAGTGAATGCGAATCGCTTTCTGTTAACGGACAAATTAAAGTCTTACAAAAGCGGTAATAGGTTAAGATTTGACCAAGGAGGGAAATTTTGTTTTTATCTTCAAAATTGCTCCTTTGGATTTCAACAGTTTTAAAGACACTTGGATGGAATAAGTTGTTCGAGGGTCTGCGACCGAGATCCATTGTTAGCGTTGCAAACGGAAAATCATGTACACTTTATGTCTATACAATGAACGTTTGTTACGCATACAACATTATTGAAAATTCATCGTATTCCGAAAGAGAGCGGAAGATAATAAATAAAATTTCAGTTATTATTGTTACTGTGCGCGTGTGTTTATACGCGTGTGTGTAAGTGAATTTGCGAGTGGATGTATTCTTTTACCCTTACTGGGAACTGAGTCTTACGACTTCTTCTTTTTGTTAAAGATATTTTTTATTCCCGAATGCTGATGTTACATGGCAAACACATACACGCCCACGCATTCATACAAACATATGCAATTTAACTTTTCGAAAAACTGTTGCTGTTTTTGACGCAACGCATAAAATCTCGTTATTGGTTTATTGTTATGGTTTTTTTAATGGTTGTTGGTGCTATTGCTTGTCCTATATGCATCTTTTTTTGTGAATTGATGATACACGATGTTGCTTGATGCTGATGCATCATCAGTTGGCGTAAAATTTCATTTCATTTTTCGCTCTTTATTTTCTATAGATCAACTGGTGTTAAAAAGTCCACAAAAAAGCAAAAAAAACTCGAGGCTTCTTCCTCTCAATGAACTTTAAAAGCCAAGCCAGCCATCTATATACTACCATTATGTCTTTGTATTGACTTTGCTGTACTGCCGGGTACAGCATGTTAGGTTTGCCAAATCTTTGTAACATATATCACTAAATTGATTTGTTTCGATCTAGACGACTTGATCTTAATTTATCTTTTTTTTTACTTTCGTGAGGCGAAGAGAAAAGATTACTCAAGTAGTTCCTTGTACTCTGAGCACAATTATACAAATGCAGCAATGTGTAAAGAACCCATAAAACATTGACATTTAACTCTTAGAAGTCTTTTTTTCTATTTCGTATGGTTTCCATTATCGCGTTTTATTGCCATCATCGTATCGTGCATATGTGTATATTTCAAATATTTCATAACTTATCGAAATACCAGTGCTTCACTTGCCATACCGATTAACTCTCCTTTCTGTATGTTTGTATCAAAGCATTTGATTGACTGGCAGCTATACATACTTAAAACAAATTTCTCTAAATAACAAAATTTTGTAACCCATTAAAAAAAGTAAAATAATTCAATAATTTTTTTTTAAAAAGCAATTCATTTTCAAAATTCAGATGAAACATTTCTTAACTCACTGCTTCTTAAAATGTAAATAATTCCACGATGTTTCTTCACTTTTGTCGCCTATGAAGTTAACCCACGTGGCAAATGAAGCGTTCATATGTCCCTTCTCAACGGAAATTAGTCGTGGCTGCTAAAAGATTCGGTCGAAACCAAGCAAAATTTCGTTTTTTATTTCGTTTTTGGTTTGCTTGGTCTTGTTTTTTTTGCTTTCTTACAGTGTGGTGCATCTGAAAAGAGTAAATAAAGCTATAAAATCCGGGAATTTACTGTTGCTTCTGTTCATGTTCGTTTCTGCTTTTTTCAGTATAGATTTTTTCCTTTTTTTTCAAATCTATTGCATGTAGATTTAGTCCATTTAGTTATAACTGGCCGTGCCTAGGAGAGCAATTTTTAATGCCAATGGCGTCGGCCTTTGTGCGAGAGAGTTGAGATTTAAAGATGCTTTTGTGACATTTTTAATTTATGACCATAGAAACTGACATTTTGCATTCATTTCGTGTTTACGTTTAAAGCACCCTTGGAAATTTTTTTTGGTAAACCTTTTGAATGAGAATTAAAGGATTATAGAATAACAAATATAGATAGGCAAGCTTTTATTATTATGAAGAAAGGGAAATTGTGCGGACTGGTAGTCAAGCTGATGCAAACTTTGAAAAAACTAATTACCCATAATAAAGTGCAAGCAATCACTCATTTATAATCACTCATTTAAAATGAACTGAAAGTTCGTATGACTGTTGCTTCATACAACGTGTACGTCTTAAGTCGACTTCCAAGCTCGACTCGCTCTGAATGCATGTCAGCATAATCGCAACCCTGTGATTAGTGCGTTTATAGGCAGCAAATTAATTACATTCAAGAATAAATAAGAAAACTGCACTCGATTTGTGGTCAGCTTAACATATCATGGGATTTTTATAAACTCAGCCTGTCTGCATGGGTGGAGATCTTTGTCCCTGGCCCAAATTGGGACAAGACGACTCAAACCATTTGTTTTCAAATAGGCAAACTATGTGCTCGGTTTCATGTTTACATCAGTTTCGGCCAATTCTTTGATTGTCGGCGGCTAGGTTAACAGAGTGCGAGGCAACTGAGGCGGTTCCTACTCCACCAGCTATGGCGGTAGGTTGCAAACTAGTTGACCACAACAACATTCAGTTTAAGTACAAACAAGATACATACTTCGGATCTTATGCATTGCTAAGCAATCATGATTTAATTTAAAGGCATTGGCTCTCTTTCAATCCTTATTATTTACGACGCTTATGTAATATAGTGGCTTCCCTCGATTAACATGGTACTTGCAAAGCAAGGTTTCGATACACCAAAATTTTAATAAACCGAATTTTTTGATTTCATCATGGTGTTGAGTTTCATGTGTTTCTTTTTTATAAAAACTTCAAGTTAGCTTTAGTGTTTGTACCCGCCTGGGTGGCGGAAAAAGCAAAGCATCTCGACTAAGAACTCAACAGTCGTGGGTTCAAATCTCAAGTGCAGCGCAGTGTTTTCAATAAAGCCCATAGACCGCTAGTGCTTCAGTCCTTAGAAAAACTTACCTTTTCGTTTATATGGACATTTCGAACAAAATTTCATAATAAAATTCTCATCATACAATTTTACACTTTAAGACTTGGTTTCGAGACAATATGTAATATAATGATAAAAAATTTATTTTTATTTCGAGTTGGGTTTTTGTTTAGAAAAAAAGGACATTTTCTCACGATTATTGATTTTGAGTGGAGAGTGACCAGTTTTAAAAAACAAATCTGATTTTCTCGTTCCTGGAGTACATTTTTTCTTTTAAAATGTTTCAGCCCAGTTTCCGCTTGCGACCAAAAGTATACCACCCATGCTAAATTGTCGTTCACTATGCTACAAATACGGTACACATTGCATTGATTTGTATTATTTCAAGACACCTTATAACCCGCTTTGGATGCAACGCGAACAAGCCCTCGATGATGCAGGGTACATAGTCTTTTGGTTTATGTTATATCTAAGTTAACGTTATGTCGCGCTATACGTTGTTTTACTTTAAATAGAAGGCGAAAAGATTTCTCTATAACGCGGTTTCACTAAAGCACGATACGAATTAACTCTGTTAAGCGAGGGACGCCTGTACATAGTGTTTCACAGTACCATAAAACTTGTAATGGTTGTATCTTAAAACATGTTAAGCCATGGGTTCAACCACTCCTACGCAAGCGCACAGTTGCAGTGACCATAGAAGTACGGAATTGATAAACGTGTATAGCAATAACAATATACGTACACCACTTTATATATTTGTGGCCCCGGTCAGGTGCAAGTTGCAGTTTCCAACGTAGCATTCTCCAGAACATTTTGTCATTTGGTATCCAATCACTTGTCTTTGTGACCAAACATTAAAAATAAATTGCATAGACTGTGACGTCCGTCGCCAGAAGAAGCCCTTTTTAATGCGTTCAGAATTCATGTATATAACAACAAAGAAGAACACATCGAAAAATAATAAAGCAATTTTCAATGACAACTTACCACATTTTTTTTATTAAGCTAGAAGTATAGATAGTGCTCCACGTACCCCACGTAAATATCAATGTCAAGAAGTTCACCAATATGTGAAAAACTATGCTTACACTACTACGTTAAGATTCCTATAATTTATGAAACCAAATAATTATTAAATAAAAAACGCTTACAAAGAATTACAAATCAGTCACTTTTTTAGAAACAGCAGCAGAGACTATGTACTAACATGTGCTGCGATTTTAAGGTCCACTTGGCAAAATGGCCACTTCTGCAACACATAAGGCTATCTGTCTTGCGTCTGGCTTGGTAGTAAAGTTACCCACAAAATTTATAGCAGATGAATAAACGATATGAATAAAACAAATGTGATGACAAGCGATTATCCATAATTGAGGTAGTAATTTTAGCGATTAAGTGGTAGCGGTAACACCAATCATCACACATCTGATTAATTTACAACCGTTACTTGAGTTTTATTTTCCAGCTGTTATGCTTCTCTTTGCTCAATTTTCAGTACTCTCCAATGACAATAGGCTCGACTGCGTCAATCAAGGTTGAATCCGTGTATACTTTTGGCTATACGTTAAATGCATAGCTCATGAACACCTCTCTTATCAGTTACTTAAAGAGGGTAAGGTCCAAAGCTCACATTCGTCGTCTAATGTGTTTGCACGCATATACATGTTTGCTTTCAATCAAGTTATAGAATCCAATTTTATTTACTTATTTTGACTTTTGTTCAACAGCAAAGGTATATTTTCTCCTTTCCGTAATGCATGGCTTAAGAATGCTTCTTGATATTGTAAATCCTTTTTGCCTTCGAAATACGTAATTACAGTCTGGTCACAGCATTTTTACTTTCTTTGAAGATTTCGCAATAAAGTCATTAATTGAAGCACCTAAAAAAAAAACTGTACGCGTTTTCGTCTGGTTGTGTGGTCTCGGAAATTTGATTCAAGTTTTAATAATTTCTTTTCTTGTGCAATAAAACTAATTTAATAATGAGGCCCACTTTTTTTTTCGCGATATTTCATTACTTGAATAAAACACTATTTCAAGTAAGCTTTTTGCAGTTGAACTTTCGTATCAGGAGACTTTCCCTTTTTTGCGAACTATATCCTAGCATACAAAAGAGAACTGAGATCTAGAATGAAAAACTTTACTTTAAATTTTGCTAATCACGTGGTCACATCTGCAGTTTCTAACGATGACACTAAATATGAATATGATCTACTTGCAAATCTACCCGTAAGCTACTCCAACAAACTGTCAGACATCTCATCTTTTGACGTTCTCTATCCCTCTCTTTCTCTCATTGCAATTTCTTGCATATGCTTAACCATCACAGAAGAAAAAAATCTAAGAAGCAATAGATTAGGGTTCTTCCGCTGTCTTCATTTAGCAATCATTGCCCTTGACAGACAGCATGGCGACATGGACATCGGCACGAATAGCCGAGTAAATAAGAATAACGAGTATCAAGTCAGTATTCGTCGGTTCAAGTTTCAGTGCGATAGAGCGTACTTGGTCTTGGGTGTAGTAGTGAATGCCCAATCAGTAAAGGCATATACCACACACACCCATTAGACAGCAGCCGCCACTTCTATGTGTTTTTCCCTTCTCTTACTTCTTTAAGACCTGTACATTATTAAACGGTAACTTAGGTGACATCCGCTGACTGATTGGTCACATTATACACACAATAAAAAAAAACAATAAACAACGGAACCCGTACAACTAATCTATGCGAAGATTGCAAATACCATCAAAAAGTAAGCCCGTAATAAATTGATGAATAGGTCCCAGAACTAAGTAAGTTAAATTTTATTCATCGACATAGTCGCTTTCGTAAGTGATAGAATCAGTCCCACGCGTCTAATATCAATTATATATGTTTGACCTTATTACAGAAACTAGGCTACCCATCTAGTCTACCTTTAAAAGTAGAGCCGATAATCTTGCCTGCTAGGCCTCGTCCTACTGTTTAGTCCGACAATTTTTTTCTTTAATGTAATTTACTAACAATAAAGTATTCTTGAAATTCTTAAAGTACTACAAAGAAAATAAATGAATAAATAAATAAACACAGTTTAGAAATATTAAGGCAAGTATTTAGTAAAAATGTGGATTTTCTTTTTATTAGCAGAAAAAATGTTGAGCAATTCTTTCGCAACGTAAATAAATGGACGCATATGAGCACTTAAAAAATAATGATAAAGTGAGATTGTAAAATTTTTAAAGCAATATCAAGAGTTTCTTTTTTTCTTTCCTGCTGTTGTGCTTGCCATTTCCAAATTTAAATTACACGCCCAGCAATTGCTTTCCGCTTTTATCATCATTATTATTTTTATGGGAATTTAATTGGATTTATGATAAAATTTTCAATATTAAATTAAAAATTCACATGCATTTATGTATGTATGTATACCTCATCGTATATATGCTTGCGATATCTATGCATGTATAATTGCATGCGTTTGCATTAATGCTACAAGTGCTATATTACTTGTTTATATATGTATATATATATGTATATATATATATATGTATATATATACGTACGGATACGTATTTATATATATGCATGTTTCTCCTAGGAAAGGTTTAAAAATTTAATTAAAAATCATGGTTACGTAGTACAGAAGGGGACAAACGCTTGTATATCATCACAAAAATTGCATATTATTGAACAGCAAAGTAGACAATGAAAGGGAAAAACATCAAAAAGCAAAATAGTGATAATAATTTCATTTCATTTATGTTTCATTCAATTCATTCATTCACTAGCTACGTAAGGTAGCATAAATAGTATAAACATTCATTTCGATATATAATTTTATATATCCCTTTCTCTATCTCTTCATCTATATGCACGCACATATACATATACATACATATATGTATATATATATATATATATATATATATATATATATATATATAGATGTACATATATATATATGTGCATATATACATATACACGTAAAATACTTCGGCTAATAATTCTCGGGAGGATATAAAAATTAAAACTTTCCTTTTTTAGTTTTGTTTCTTGTGAAATTCGACTTTATTCGTCAACGTTTCACCAACACTTCGATGCCTTTCTAAACGAACGATGTTTCAAGGCCTTCAAAATATGTTTTCATTTTCGCATTCACTTTAGCAAATTTTTTGCTGCAAATTTTTTTCCTAAGAGCATTCTTTTGATATTTGCAAGCGAACAATAGTCGCTGGGGACCATGGGGGGGATACGGTGAGTTTGGCAGGAACTCGAACGCCATTTCAAGCATATTTGGCATTGCACTCGTGGACTTGCGAAACGGTGTGTTTGCTTCGGTGTAAGCAATCAACATACTGCTTTAGAACGTGGCTTTCTTACAGTTAAGTTTTGAAGAAAGTAGTATATACTCAGGGCTTCGAAATCTTTAGAATGCCAGCTATGTCTTCAAAATGCACAGTTCGATTGTCGAAAATAAGTCACCGATTTTTTTCTTCATGTTTGTTTTTTGTGTAGCCACCCTCCTTCAATCGTCCATTGCGCATGGCACGGTTTCAAGGAAGAAGAGTTCCCACGGCACTTTCCAAACCAATGTTAAGTTTAGACAATATTTTTTTTTTTTGACAAAAGCAGTCTTTTTAGTGATCACACGAAATTCGTATTTTTGCAATTATTACACTATGCTACAATTATATTATACGATATATTAAGTTCCCGATTTTTACACCAATTTATATGTTTGCTTGTTTGTCGGTTTGTCCGTCTTTCGCTCAAGTGCATGTCCATGTTCCTTTTGTCCCCTTCCATTATTTTGGGTATATCGTTGTATGAAAACAATTGCAGTCTGCAACAGTTCTCGATAAAAATCGCTGAGTTTGGTATTTTAATTTGAAGCCATCTTATGTGAGCTTTCCCACAAAAACTTGGACCCTTAAATAAGAAAATGATTTGTTCAAGTTGTTAATAATGAAAATCGATCCGAAAGAGTGATTTGAAACTTTCCTACGCTAAGTTTGAACTACGTGGGTTTATTTTTTGAACCCCGTTTCATACGAGGTTTCTCATGAAATGTGAGCCCTTAGCAAGAAAATCAATTTCGTCAAATTTGGAGTATGTCAGTTGGCATATTGATCCTCGTTGCATATAAAGACTTCTGAAAAAAATATGCTTTTAGATGGAAACAAAGCAAAATTTTTATATTTTGTCATAAAAACAAGTAGCGACATTATAGTCGGCAAGGACAACCATTAGATACCCTGTGCCCCTTCGCCTAGCAGAATTATTCATTCGCTTTGGTAATAATGTACCAAAAATGAAGCATTATTTTCTTACAAACACATCCTTTTCATGAAAGCCCACCTATTCGAGGATATCCAAAACCTCACATGACCTGCGCCACATTTTGCAAACTTAATTTACTTCCTGCAAGTTTTATTATTTTTCACTTTCCGTTATAAACAACTAGAACTTGTATTTTTTCTCCACATAAGGCGTTGCTTTTCATGATAATCCCTATATATGTTAGGGTCTAAAAAAAGACGTGTGTGATCAAATTTGTCTCCAGTTAATTTGTTTGCTAATTGCTACTAAGGACCAATTTTTCAAGGGCTTACTATTCATAAGAAATCTGATATGCAGTGGGGTCCAGCAAATGGACAATGGGATTCAAATTTGACGCACTTCATTTTTAATGTCGAATTACTGCCATGAATGAATTTTCATCATAAAACTTCAACAATTAGGCCTTCATTGCATCGAAGGGTTTACATTTCCTGACAATCTTATATGCGCTGAGATCCCAAAAATAGACTTATATGGTCCAAATTTGGTAACACTGATTTCTTTGTCAATTTAATATTGTGAAACAACTTTCACCATGAAATATTGAAAATTCGTTGTTTTTACAATATAAAGCTTCAGTTTACGTAGGAAACGTGATAGGAGACAGGGTTAAAAAAATTGCTCCAGCCCAACCAAACTTTTCATACCAATTTGGAATGTCGAAGTATTATTACTTAGCCGGTTTTGTCGAGAAAATTTGAATTTTATCGAGAAAATCTGCAACTTTTAGCATACAAAAACTTTTCAAAATAAAATGTTACATGAGAAGTACTCGAAACTGGATCGATCCGAGCTATTTTAAGTAGCGTTCGAGCTTGGGCTCAAAACGTACCAGTGTATCAAATTTCATCAAAAAATCATAAAAATTGCGATCTTTAGATTGAACATATTAATACAGACAGCCGACGGACAGACAAGCTTAGAAGCAAGTGGAATCATTTTCTGAATCGACCGGTATATCAAAAGTTGAGTTCATCTTAAACACTTCAGGCACAAACTTTATAAACTCGGTATCACAGGTGGTGTGGGGTGTAATAAATGAACAATTCTTAATAGAAGGTTTTGCGTAGGATACTTATTGGCCAGCCTTGCCAGACTACAACGTTGTCAGTTGTTTTGAAAACAACGAAAGTAGAATCACTAAAAGCAGCGCAAGTTATAAGTAAATGATTGCTTAAAACGACACGAAATTTTGGTAGAATCCATTTGAAAATTAACGTTCATATATATTTATATACATTGTTTATATACATTTATATGCTTTATACGCATTATGGATATTTTGGACACCGATGTGTCAGTCCTGGGAATTGTCGATCGGCATTATATATATATATATATATATACATTTGCGTGTATATGTTGCATGTGTTTCTTTCTCTTTTTAGCTTCATTCTGTTTAATTATGGTTTTCAAAAGTTGTCTGACAATCATATATTGTTTGATTTTCTAAATGTTAATTTTTGATATGGAGTTACAGTTCCTAAATGCTTGCTGATGTGAATGAACGTTTGTGTGTGTGCTTGTTTGCCGAAAGAATATTACACTTTTGGTTTATATATATATATATATATATAGATATATTTCCATATATATATATATATATATATATATATATATATATATATATATATATATATATATA
>KK499771.1:1031317-1110240 GCA_000688715.1 Glossina pallidipes | reverse complement strand
TTCATTCTGTTTAATTATGGTTTTCAAAGGTTGTCTGACAATCATATATTGTTTGATTTTCTAAATGTTAATTTTTGATATGGAGTTACAGTTCCTAAATGCTTGCTGATGTGAATGAACGTTTGTGTGTGTGCTTGTTTGCCGAAAGAATATTACACTTTTGCTTTATATATATATATATATATATATAGATATATTTCCATATATATATATATATATAGATATATATATATATATAGATATATATATATATATAGATATATATATATATATATATATATAGATATGTATATATATATAGATATATATTAAACCTACTATGACTATTTATATATATATATATATACACTATATACATATAGTGTATATATCTACATATATATATGTATATATATACCTATTTGTGTTAAAATTAGTGTATGCACGAGTAATGTAAAAATTCATACTACTTGTGATGTTTTAATCAGCCGTTCCTGTCTGTTTGCACATAAATCCATGGACGTGTGTGCGAATATATATGTTTGCGAGTTTGTAAAAATTTGATGAATTTTATATTTGCGCTTGGTAAAATCATAAAACAAACACAAAGCAATAACACGACGCCCATATACGCATACAGACGCACACAAACAAAAAGGCAAGGGTAAGCAAAACTGTTAGCTGGCTAAATGGCATCGTACGTGTATTTGTCTTTTAACTTTGAAGTTGATATGTGTTCAACACGCACACACACTCATAGTTACATACATGTTGATGTAGTTAGCACACAAATACGCCATCACTTGCCATATATATATATATATATATATATATATATATATATATATATATATATATAACATAACATATTTGTACGCACACCGAGAAAATTTGACTGGAGTTGACTATAAAGTTGTCGTAGTGACCAGGATAAGTGTAAGTATTTTTCTAACCGTCTGGCATTTTCATATTGGCTGCCCTTTTCCTATTCTGTGTAAAATTACATATGGTTGCTGAAATAACAAATTTTACTTTATGCCCACGTACACGTACATGAACATAACCGAACAAACATAATAACAATTTACTCTGTACGCTCACAACACATATATATTTACATGAATGTTATTTTGTGCTGATATCCTGTTGCTTTTGATTTATTTTGTGTGCAAGTGGGTGGTTGGCTGTGCAAAGCATTTTATATCCTGAATATTTGTGCAGTGTGGCCTCTCGTTTGATTGACAATGTGTGGCATTTGAATTTTAGCCACATATGCAAATATTTTATACATATTCAGACGTACACGTAAACGTAAACACATTCATACACGCTCTTACTGATTGACAGCGCCATGCAGTCTCTCGTATGTAAATCCTTAGCCCCAAAATTACCATCAACTCCAGATACAAATGAGTTTGTTCATTAGAGTCCACAACATCAATGAAATTGTAAAACGTTTATATATGAACAAAAGTATATACATATATACGTGCATACAAATATAGTAAGTTGGTATGTAACGGACATATGTTAGTTTAGCTTATTATTTAATCAATTGCCACCCTTTGACATTTTGAAATTTCTATTGAATGTTCAAATGATTTACTGAGGACGGCCATCAAATATGCACTTAACATTGACAGGTACACCATAAGGCTACACACGCACAACACAATGCACCCCAACATGTATTACGATTTATAGATTATATATAATTTACAAAATAAATAAAATATAATTAAGGTGTCGATCAATGTTCCATCTTTCAGTTTGTTATGATTAAATTGATAAAAAAAATATTAAAGATATGCTAAAGTTTCATGAAATCTTGGCAAAAAAAAATCAAAACAAAATAATTCTATTATTATTATTTTTTGCTACCTTTACGCCGATTATTGCTCTTAAATCTTTTCAAGTTTTCCTTATTTCCTACTCTCCTCCTCCTCTACTTTCTTCTGTTTTTTGTAATTTTTCTCCTTTTTCCTGTCTCCGTTTGCCACTTCTTTTTTCTTTGCTTTGTCAATATCTTATCGTAAACCTACTTAAACGAAAGTTTATGTCTCTGCAACAGCTGCCATTCTGTCGATTGCATTTAGTCAAAGTCAATGTAGTTTTTTTTTTGTTTTTTTGTTTTTGCTTTACAGATACTGTTCATATATCCAAGTGTTTGTGTGTTTGCTAATACCTTTTTTTCCATCATCAGTGGCGTTATCAGTATTTGCGAAATAAAAGAAAAAAAATAAAAAATCTGTCTGTAAACGAATTGTAAATACCCATCAGATCCGATTGTATAAAAGCACTTTATTTTTGTTTTCTTTTATGCATCGCAGTCTTGCGTTATATGAGCCTAAAAAGAGTAAAAATTATTTCTGTTCATTTTTTTAACCGGAAAAATAAATCCATCAGTTGTATCTTAAAACTTCTGTTGCTCAATAATTTTATGGATACAAAAGAGATGAGTGATAAAAGTTCGTTGTAAACTATCCCCGCGTAACTGTATAACTGTACTCCCACTCTTTAACTGCTTAGCAAATATACATCTTTGCGGAAAGCTTTTGTTTTCATAGACATTACCATCCCCTTCGTTCCCTTTCTTTTTTCAGCGTTATCAGCAGCAACAATTGCGAAAATGCTGGTTTTGGTTTATTGATGATGAACGCTTATAATCATACTGATATCATTTCTTTTTTGTTTTTTTAGTTCTTGGATTTAAGGAAAAATTGTACCTTTGTTTCAATAAACTTGATAATGTATTCCAAAAGCGAGCATACAATATAATCCAGAACTCTATGATGACATATAAGCCAAAATAGATTGCGAGATCAGAAAAAAGGAGACATGAGGACGACTTTGATGAATGCTACAAAGAATAGTAATTTTTCTTCCTTTCGTTGCACGTCAGATGAAAAATCTCTGAACTAGCCAGGAAAATGTTTCCAAGATTTACTCATGAAATTCGGATATGTCTCCTGCCAGTCCTATGAGAACATTTTCTTTATAAAGAGAAAGCGATTATACACTAAGTACATCTTAAAAACACTGATCAAATGCTCTCACAGCAACTACCACACAGGTAACCGTCGTAAATAGCTAGGGCGCTAAAGGCGAGCTAAAGGACTCTGATGTATTAGAGAGAGATTCATTGTTCCAAACCACTATAAAAGTTTAATCTCTGCTTTGGATTCGCACATTGCTACACTTAAGAGATAGATGGAAGAAGTGTAAGTCATTATGCATACACCTTTTTTCATTAAAGCAATGCTTATACAGAGCATTCTTCTTCTTCGTCCATTGAAATCTTACGATTCTTAAGATGGTTATACGTAAAGTTTTTCCAATAGGTATTACTTTGGTTACCTTATCCATTATATTGACAATATTAACCCTATCTACAATGCGTATGAAAGTCATTAGATAATTAAAAGACAAAAATATTCTTTGCGATATTTGCTGATCCAGTCGAAATTGCGTAATTGCCTCCGATTAAGTGTTAACGTTGCGCGGGCTTGTGGCAAACTTCATAGTGGGCATGGTAAAGATGCTTTCACAAAATCAGCAAAAAATCGATTCCTTTCCGCTTTGAAAATGTCGATATTACGAACATGCAGAGCTCTAGATAACCAATTGTTAAAATATCACATTTCATTTCGTAATATCGTTCTAGAGCTAAACGTCGGCCTGAGAACCATATGCAAGTCCAACTGCAAAAGGAAACTCTATATCGCACAAATTGACAGTGACTTTTTTACTCAACTCAGCAGGCAATCTGTTGTTTGATAGCGAAAAATTTGGTGCGTTGAACTTCCATGTGCAGATCGTTGCTGGAAAGAAACTGTGTCTGCGTCTGTGTGCTTTACGTCTGCACCTGGCGTGGAGCCTTAATCAGACGGGTTGCCTACAACCATTGGCAATCGACAGGTAAGTTGATTGACGACCCCTCAGGGAGAGAGACAGTCCCCATTGCAGGGGGCCTCTCTACCCTGAAGTACCGCAATAGAAAATGGGTGTGGGCCAAATTCTCGTTTAGTGGTCCACGTCGAGGCCTATCTAAGCACCTCTTAAATAGTTCTCCGCAAGACTTTGGGGTAACCACAGCCACAACAAATACTCCCCGAAGGTCCGTACCCAGCAGTCAGGCAAGAAGGAAAGAAACTATAGAATTAATGTTAAACAAGATGACGACATTGCAACACTTTAATGATAGTTAAACTTAATCGGATTCATTTACAAGGGAAAGCCGCCAACCAACCATTTAACGGCTAAAGATACTGCCAAAACTATTGTTATTATTATAGTTTTTTATGAATGAATGAATGAAGCAAATTCTTGAACTAAAAAAATTTAGCACTAGCAACATAGGCTAGCAGCTCTATTTTAACAGAGAAAATTAAGTATTAAGCTTAGAACTTTCATATATTAAGACACTACGTTCTTTAGCCGAATCCAGGGACGTCCACATAGTTAATTGTTTCAAATGCACTGCTTGTAGTAAAAGAAAAGCTTATGCAGCCAGCAGTGCTTTACTGTAAGAAACTCTTCGCCTATATTGAACAAGAAGTATCCATTGGCGTGCTGTAATTGTACGACGAGAGCGAAATCTCGTAAATGGAGAAACTAAGTGAGAGTTGACAAAGCAGTGAGGCTGAGGATAATATTGTAGATGTGTCTCCCTTTAACTTTCCTTGCAATGTAATCTTAAAGGTCCAACTTTCCACAATATCGTCCATAGTTAGCAACGCAGTACCAGCAGACTTAACCTTAGACGCCGCTCGATGATTTCCCAATATACTGATATGACTACGTAGTTAAAGAGTTTTGAACTTACCACCGCATGTCGTATATGGTACTCCCCAATTTGTTACTAGTGGTCCAGCTGGAAGTCTGGTGAGATTCCAGATAGCTTTTAGCACGGACGGGCTATCAGTGACAATAACAGCTATTCAGTGTTTTCAGTGTTTTTAAAAACAAATTTCATAGCTTCAAGGATAGCTCTGGTTGTGAAAATTGAAGCACTTTCGAGAAGTATGCGATTAAGAAGCGCTTTTCCTAAAGCATCTACCACGCAGGTGGGAGGTGGGAAAATGTCAGAGCTTGGAGCTGTCTGTACCTAGGAGATGCCAACCACCGTTTCCCTGTATTTGGATATTTTCTCCAATTAAATTCCTGAAGATTCTTGCAGTGTCCTCTAATTTGTACATAGAGAGCGAAATGTCACAAGAGTAGCTTATCGAAACCTAAAGGTATGTATAAAGTATAATAAACAAATAAAGATTAATCAATCAATAATCATATGACAAACTTGCATTAGCATTTTGCCCACAACTGATTTTCTAAAACTTTTATTAAATTAATTAACCAACAAAATACAACCACTGTTAGAGTCGGTAAACTTACATGTGGTTTGATCTCTAAAATATCTGCACATTGATATTGAACTCCGTTCCGGCGTTTTTGCCAACGAAAATTTTGCAACTGAATATAATATCAATAGGTTTAGTGGTTTCTAAAGATTATATAATTATTTGTGTTTCACGACAGGATTTCTTTGCAAATCCAAGAACTATGCATTCAATGCAAAAAAAAGAAGTTTTAACAACAATAGCTTTCTTTCATTGAAAATTCTTAAATTTTCAAAAAGAAATAAAAAATTTATTGAAAAAACCCAAACTTTTGTGTGCTTTTTAAGTGACTTTATTAAATTTCTTTTCTGTGGCTTTTTGTTTGTTAACAAAAAACTAAGTTTTTATAGTCTTTTCGCAATACAGCAGCAAAAAAATGACAAATAAAAAACTTCAGAAAATAGATAAAAAAGAGCATAGACAAAAGATAGATTGAACATATTGAACGTCTTGTATTCCCTTTCCTAACGAAAAACATAACAAGTGGGAGCACTATATTGGTGCTCTTATAGTGAATTTTGAATACTCTCTCCGTCTCTCATTCAGGACAGCCTAAACTGCCTTCAATCGGAGAAGCGTCAATAATAGAATGTATTTTCGATGCCAGTCTGCCTATGGTTATTAAAATATCTTCACACACGCTTTATACGCTTCTGATGCGTGTGGTTCGTGATTGTTTGATGCCCTAAGACTAGCAAACATATGAATTCTTGACAATATAACATTATCAATTACAAAGTTATACTATATCAGAGTTGTTTAGAGTAGCGGTCTCCGATGTACATAGATGCGCGTTACGAACGATATGTCAAATTTATCAAACCCCGCTGGCGGATATAAGAAGAAACAGTTTTAACTAGCTTTATTATACTGGAAAAGCCGGCAGCAATAAAAATGTAGACAACAGCTAAAAAAAAGGCATTCAACAATCCAAGGAAACATTTTTAACTTTGTTTTCTAAAGCAATTCGTTACAAAAAATAATTCTTCTTTTTTCTTTCTCTTTGTAGCTGCTCAGCAAAAAATAAAAAATTCTGCCTCTTTAAGCCTCCTTTTGTATCGAGTTGCATACAAACAAGCAAACATATATCATAGATATGTGTGTGTAAGAAGTCATGCCTGCCTGCCCTGCTCCCTGTCCGCTTTCCTGGCTGCTTGCTTGCTTGCTTGCCTGCCTGGCCACCCATATATATTACAATACGTGCGTATAATATGTTTAATCTATTTATCGGCTTAAGGACAAGCGATATATGTACGAGGCTGTAAATTAACATTTCAAGTTTCGGGCCATTATCGTTACGGTGATACGCCTTCACTTCGATTAACGAAAAACAACGAAATAAAAAAACCAATAAAAAAATTATATTCGACTGTGGTCGAATCCTTTATTCTCCCAACACTTAAGAAGAAAAAAAAGAAAACCACTTATGAAAAAATGGTATATCGATACTCTATAACACTAAGTGCGGATGGCCTTACCGTTGCATCTGCTGTGGTTTATGACTAATGAGTAAGATGCATCTAGCGCCTCACCAAACATTTCACAGGTAAAAAGAGATTAGCATGAAAATGTTACAATAAAACATGGTATTGGTAACTTGGTTATAAACGAGTACTGAGGTAACGTATTCAGGGAAGGCAAACTAGTCGAATCTAGATAATTGAACCGCAATATTCAAACGCACAAAACTACTAGAAGAAAGTAAGTACAACTTTTCAACTTACCGCATAAGCTAAAACTATTCACTATCCACAATACTTTAAAATTAATTCACTTTCGCAAGGTTTCTTAAAGAAAAGAATAGTCATTTTTACAGGGAAATTGCAATACGTTTGGCAGCACATAATTTAAGAATAACTGTATTCTGCCTTTATATCCTACATCACTTATGGTACATGGTATATCAAGTTTGTGCGAACGTAGGGCTAGGGCTAGAAGAGCTAAGATACACCCATGTTTCATTACACCGATCGATCCAGAATCATTTTGAGAGCCATTTTCTGAATCGATCTAAGCTTGTCGGTCCATGCAGTCTTGTATTCAACGATATTTTGATAAAATTTGGCAGGCTGACGTACTTTGAGCCAAGGATGAGTGTCATTGAGATTGGTTTGGGTCGGCCCAAAAAGTCCAAAAAGTCGCTGAGTAATAGAATTCCGACATTGTAAATTGGTATGAAAAATTTGGTCCGGCTAGGGAAATTTATTGAGCCCCCTCTCATATAACCATTCCTACAAAAACTGAATCTTTATATAGTAAAAAGGTCTAACTTTTAACATTTCATGGGGAAAATTGTTGCACAATAGTTAATTGGCACAGAACTTAACCTTACCGAATTTGGACCACGTAAGGCCATTTTTAGATATCACCGAACATAAGTATTCTCAGGAAATGTAAACCTTTATATGGCAGAAAGCCCTAATTGTTAATGTTTTATGATGAAGATTTGCTCATAATAGTAATTTGATGTTACAAATGAAGTTGGCCAGATTTGAACCACATGGATCTATATCTTGGATCCTACCTCATAGCAGATTTCTTATGAATAGTAAGTTAAGTAAGAATAAGTAAGATTTAATTTGTAATATATTATGATGAAAATTTGTCCACAGTATCAATATAGTAAAAAAATTAACGGCATCACATAGGTCTATTTTTTAGAGCACAAGAGATGAAGAGGTAATCATTAAAAGCAAGCTCGTACATGAAGAGAAAGCCTACTTATTTTTGATAAAACCAGGAAAATTATAAAGTTCTTAGAAAGTAAATTAAGTTTGTAATATTTGCATCACGTCATCTGATGTTTCGGGCATCCCCGAATACGCGGACTTTCATAATAAGTATGCCTTTGCAAGAAAACAATGGATAATTTTTAATGTATTATCATCGCAGCAAGCGAATAATTGCATTAGGGAAAGTAATGTAGGGTATCTTATTGTCGGCCTTGCCCTTACTTGCTCTAATATTGAATAATTCAGTTCACTCAATATTTCATTGTGCATGTTGTCTCATTATCGGAAAAGGGTACGAGAACTTTAACTTCTTTTTCTAGATCTTAACATTGATTTATCACAAGAAACTACTTGCTTATAAACATGATATTGTAATTAAATTTACTAACGACATATTAGGTTTTCGGATAACGAGTTCGTGTCTCGGTCCAGCATTAATTTCAAATCAGACGAGAGCGATTAATATGATAAATTTTTGAACATCTATTAAAATCCCACTTTTTTCAAGTCTAAAACGCCTTTAAATTACAGCATTACAATCGTAATGCATATCGTTATCTCCCACTATTTAACTTATTTTTCGAATAAACGATCCGATATGCTCCGACGCAAGGATAACTTATATTGGAAGGTAATCTAAAATTCTAGGTTATTTTTGTATAAGTCTCTTAAATACGGATTTAAATAAATTTTGAAACGAACAAATTATTTTATCAATAAATCACGATCAATAAAACACAGTACTAAGGGCTAGAGGTTAATAAAATACGAAATAGTATTAATACTGGCATTAGCCACAGGCATTGGCTTACCGTTCTCACATCCACTTACTCTCCATGTAATCAAAACATTGATTGCTACGACACTCTCTCACTTTTAAAAAATTGGGATTTCGTTTCGAGCGGACTAAGGCATGTGTAGGCAAAGAAACATTTTTAAGTGAATGAGAATTGCAGTGATTCGTGAAGAGAAATGGCGGGTAAGCGAAAGATGTGTCGCGCGAAAAGTAATTCGAATGACAATTCGAGATCATCCTAGTCGCCATTCAAGTCAGTAATTGCCTATTTCGCTGAAAAAATTCACACTACAATGCTAACAAAAGTCGAAATAAATCTATTCGAAGACCATAAATGCAATGTAGGGTTGCCAAGACACATTTATTCGATTTCTGGGGCTCGATGAAAAGAAAAAATTGTATTAATCAATAAATTTTTTTCCTTCATTTGCACATAAGTAAGTTAAAAATGTTTAGCTGATGGTAAATTTCACACACTTGCAGGCTGTCTCTTAATTCAGCGCGCGCACGTTTGTCTGCCTATGCTCGGTGCACACATATACATATACATATATATATATGCATATATATATATAAATCATATTATATGCTATTTGCACTTATCACAAGTGTGCAGTCAAATCGTTACAAATTGAATTTTTCGAAATGCAAACAAGAGAAGCAACAGAAAATATTGTAAATTGAGTGAACAACACTAATCCGTTTCAATAGCAACAGTAAAGACCCCGCAAACTCGAACAAACCAAACTCATCTAGGGGAATATATGTGACCAAACACCCACACACACATAACCCGACACAGGGCAAGGCATAAAACTGTCAGAGGAGAGCACTTCACAAATGTCGTTCGGTGCTGATAGTGGTGGCGCTGATGGTCAGACATTAACATATCAACAGTCTTCGTGCCATACATAGCGTATAATGGTTTACAGGCGCACACACAAAAACACATATTCATGCAATGCACACCCCACACACGTACGCACACACACAAAAGTTTATCATGAATATGGCTTTATGTGTTTGCTGGCCGACATGTGCTAGTGTGCTTGTGCGTGTGCGTGTAATTGAATTTGGTACGTGGACATTTCGTATAAGAGCATCACTTATGCAAATATAAATGAAAATGTTGCCAAAAAACATTCTCCAAAAAAATATACATATTATACAAAATAAACGTAGAAAACATATATACACGCGCACACAAACGGCCACTCACATTTATACACTTGAATATGGTCATAACAATTTTGTTGTTGGTTCTTGTAATTTTGTAAATAACTGCTTTAAATTGTTTACTTGTTTGTGTTCTCTCCCTGCTTTGAATCACACAATAATAATAATAATAATAATAACAACAACAACGAAAAATCAACATATAAAACACCACGCAAAATAACAATTTCCGCATAAATATGTAAACATTATTCATCATACAAATATACACCAACAAAACAAGCGACTATTCCTGCAGCCACCGAAAACGATTTTGCATAAAAAATATGCAAAAATAAGTTATTGTTGTTGCTGCTGTTGTTTTTTTTTTTATACACTATATATATATATATATATATATATATATATATATATATATATATATAATATTTAATATTTACACACATACTACATAGAGAGATATGTATATATTAAAATTTCCTTTTTGTTATCGCCCAACAGGCATTGTTGTGTGGTCCATAAGAGCAATGAAGAGACCTTAGTTTGTGTAACAAACAGCACCAACAGCAGCAGCAATAGCAGCAGCAGCAAAAGCACATATTTAACGAGCAGGCAAAACCATAAATTGCTATACAAGGCCACAATTCCATAACCGAAACCAACAAGACCATAATTCTTATGCTTCTTTTAGATATACAACCCTATATATATGTATATATATTTATTTATGTAATTGTCTGTCTAACCGTCTCCCTCTACGTTTTTCTCTATGCCAATGTGTTTGTCTCCCAAATATAAAAAAAGAAAAATGTTTTTAACAATCATAAACCGAAAAGGTAAAAAATTCGTTACACTTTGTGACTTATTTTCTTTTATGGAGTGTTTAGTTGCTATTGAGTGTATTTATATGCATGCATTTGCCTATGTATGCATGTGTATATATCTACTGTGTTGCCTTTAGTGATTTCCTCACCATTTTATTTACTTGCTATTTTTTTTTTCGTGAAACAACTGCTTACTAACAGATAATTTTATATATGACGGCGGTGCTACCGGAAAAGGAAATAAAGTGGTTTGGACAATATGCGTTTGGTTTCAGGCCAAACGGAAATATTTTAAAAATTTTTAGAGAAATTTCTCCTAATACAATAGAAAAATAGGTAAACGTGACAGAGGCAGTTCAAAAGGGTGAGAGAATTTTTAAAATCATTTCTTTACCACATATATAAGATGTTTACGGATTCTGGTATGGAAGTCATTACAACGTCTTAATATATTCATCCAAGGGTCGGCAAGATGCCTCAAATATTTCTGATGACCGACACGATGTTGGCGTTAAAGTGGGTTTAGCAACGCTACTTGTGTTATTTTCGAGACATTGCAAGACTCTGATTAAATGAGAAAAAATAACATTAACAAGCAGCGTTGGCTTGAAAGATATGGCGACTCACGATTTTTGAAAAAAAAATCTGTGGCTGGTTTGTTACTTTTTAAATAAAGTCCAGTTATTAAACCGATTATGCTGAACGCTCTAGTTGTCCGAATTCGTCAGCTGTTCCAAAAAAACATAGAAAAAGTGCACAAAATCGTTTTGACCGAGAAGTGAAGTTACATAAGATGGTATCTTAAAAATATCAAAGGTAGCCCATCCATCACCATCCAAAGTGAGCACCGCGTTTCCTCACTTTTGACTAAAAGCAACAATGTGTTGAAGTACTTTAAGGGGAATAACAACTAGCTTTTTATACGATGTTGGATAAAGGATCAAATATGTAATAATTACCACACGCTATAGGCAAATCGTCAACCAGCCGAGTGGAGGGCAGCCGGCGAAAGATTTCTAAAGTCACCAAAAAACCGAAAATCGACTAGGAAGATAATGGCAACCGTATTTTTATTTTTTTTTTTAATATAACCCAATGGCTCATGGGATAATCCCTAGTTGTGTAACATGTGGAACGGTCAGAAGGAACTAAGGAAAGAGAAAAAGAGAGTGAGATAGAAAGATGGTGGCCGAAGCCCGACGTGTGTGTCTATGCAATTCATAAGTGTTACGCCTTTACCGACTGAGCACTTGAGATTTGAATCCGCGAACTATGACTCGATAGTCCCGATTGTTACCTGCTAGGCTACTCATGCGGATTTTAGGATGCGTTTGATAAAATATTCATCAACGAATTTGAAAAATGGCAAAGGATCAATAGTGAATATTGTGTAGCGTTTGAATGATAAAATTAAAAAGAAACAGCAAGTTAGACTGAAGACTTATTCAATGATGTGATATGCATATGTAGTCCATATATTATCTAGATATAAATCGAGTCGGTAGTTAATTTGAACTTGGGATAAACTTCGCATATTTGCAGTTTATAACAAACATGCATATAGCATGAATATAAAAACCTTTGGTAGACGTTGAACCTATAAAAACTAACAATTTAAAATAATAGAACGAAAGATTGTGATGTTTTAATGTTTTCCTAACTTCTTTTCAATTTCCGGTTGAAATCAATTTGCGATTCTAAAATCTCATTTGCAAGACTTAACATGATCTCAGTTTGTTTTTCTTCACCCTTATCGGTTTAAAGTTAAAGGGATTAGCTAATAAGCGCGCTTACAAAAACGAAAATTTTTTCGTTTCTTAAATTATGGCTTTAAAATGCGAATTAAATTACTGCAGTTGGCATTTTTTGTTGTTAAAATTATGCGTTGAAACTGGAAAATGTTACTTAATCGGCAAAAAATATTTCTCCCGCCTGCAACAGAAAAGTATTTATAAACAATATAAATTGTTTGTACGACGTTTTTGTTTACGCACTTTTATTATGAAGGGCTGCCAACCGCATTTTATTAAACAATTCAAACGTAATCGTAAATGTCTTATATAAATTATACTTTACTACACTCTCTATATCTTTGCTTTATACAGCGATCTAATATTCGGCGTGTACAAATATTATATACTCAGAAACGACAATTTATTGAAAAGTTTCAATCCAAGAGAACCTAGCGATTAATATAAAGAAAAAAGAAAAATGCCTTTTGTCTCTTCCAACACGAAACTGTAAATATAAGCCATGTGAAAAGATTTAACATGTGTTGAATTTAACTTCTCTTTTCTTTACTCTCTGTTACTTGTTTATTTCACACAGCAATAGTTTAACGCTCTCCCATTTAAATTTGGCAGCACTAAGTGCTGCCTACTTTTATTATGAGTGACTACGTTCGTGCGTGCGAAAAAGCGTTAAAATCGAAACGCAACATTTTTTATAAACAACAGAAAAGCATTATGCATGTAAAAAATGTTCTTTTACAAAACTTTTAAAATTTTCAATTAATCAGATTTTTCAAAAGACTTGTATAAAAATTGTGTGCGATAACAATTAGTACATGAACGTTTTTGCGCTTTTGAACAAAATGAGTACCTCATTTAAATTTTTAATTGACTACACTTTCATAATAAAAACGACGCTTACTTCAGAGAGAGTAAAAAAACAGAACTGTGTGCAAAATTTATTTTAGAAGAAAAGAAGTAATATTTGTAGTAGAAATACAAAAAATAATTTTACATTTTTAACAAATAATGAAAACGATAAAAAAATCTTTTGTATAATAAGAAATTTAAGTTGTGGTTTGTACACGTTCCTTTAAATTATTTAGTTTGAACTGTCACAGAAAAACAAAAACGAATAAACACGAAAGTAATAAAAATCGAAACCAAAACAAAAATCGTAATACTTTTATACATTTTCGCGACATTTTTTTATTATACTTTATAAATAATCGTTTTTGTACTATCCCATTGAAAAAGCGAACAAAAAATGAACGCCAAAGAAATTCTGATGAAAGCGGTTGTTTGTGATCAAAGTGGTAGAATTCTCCAAGCATTAGCGTACTACCAGGACGGTATCAAAATTCTAATGGACTTAGTTAATGGTAAAAGTAAAATTATATATTAGTAAAGAAATTGTAGATAACACCGAATTTTGCAATGTTTAAACAGAAGAAACTGATGCGGGAAGAAAGAAAGTTTACCATTCGCGCATCAAAGAGTACCTTGATCGAGCTGAGCAAATAAAAGAACGTATATCACGTTTTGGTCATAGTGGTTCCTTGTTGCACAGTGTATCTATAGAGGATGGTGCCACTGGGTACAGCTATCATACGCTAATTGGCAAATATCTTACTAATGAAGTCAAAGAAGTTCTTATCGAAGAGCCCTATCTTGTAGAAAGATATCAAGTAATTAGTCCGAATTCTCTCTTATAGTTAATCGAAATATTTCGCTTAAAAAAAGCTTAGTTTCAGAATTTAATAAATTTTCTTGAGGTGATCATTAAAAATTGCGCAGATTTGAAGTTTGTACGTTTAGTTACTAAAACAGATAGCAAAAATCCTGCAAATCAAATGACCGCACTAGATAATATTAAGACTGATCTGTCATTACGCGAAATAATCTTACATTTTACATTCGAGGATACATTACATGATCGTAAAATTCTGTAAGTATTTCGTTGTGTAAAGTTGCACGGGGATTTTAATAGCTTTTAATTCCACAGTTTAAGTAGTGGATATGTAATTAAAATCGGACGTGGCCTGCATTTCTACAAGCCTAACAATCCTAGATACACTTTGGGCATGTGTGATTACGACTTTCGTAAATGCTTGCAAACGGATGTCGATATCTTGCGTATAAAAAAAGTTAGTTAAGTTTACTGTTTGTTCGTTAAAATGTATACTGCTTTTTATGACAAAAACAAAAAAAAAAAATCAACTTAATAGAATCTTTTCTTTTTTTCTTTATTTTTAAACGTATATTATAAAATAAAATGAGTTTCAATGAGGGGGTTAAAGCATTGCGAGTTGCGTACATAACCTTGGGATCAATTTACGTGGATTATATTTGAAATAATTTTTCGGGAAAAAATCTTTTAAGGATTCTCGGCAAATATTTGCGCATTTTAATCAATATCGTCATTAAACAATTATTGGTTATTTGCTGATGAGTAACCACATAGCCATAACCGAAATAATTTAAAAACACAATAAAAGTATAGATTTTTTTATTATTTATTTATTAAAAATATCCTTCAAATGCAAAAACCATTAACTATGAACATAAATTAAGAGCACAGCCATGAATAACAACAATAGTAACAACAGCAACAACATGACAAAGTGACTGCTGTTAAAGTATTTGACTGGAAATGTCAATGAAATTAAATTTTATACAATCGTTCAGAGGGCCATAAAAACAACGCACAAACGCAAAAGGATGAAAACTAAAATTGACTATAACTCAAAGCCAAATAACAATGCATACATATAAACATACAATACATGAATTTAGTAGAAATTTATCAAGGATTTATACATAGGGGGTGAATGGTTGGGTGTTGACGACGACTGTGACACACCAAGAGCTATTTATAAATATTGTCATGCTACCAAAAAGATAAATGGAATGGTAATATATATATATATATATATATATGTGTGTGTCTCTGCCTATATGTGTGAGCGGGTTTACGGCATGCTGAGTTATATGTCAACGCCTAATAGCAACATCAGCAGCAAACCGGCCAAAAAACAAAAACGAAGAAAAAAAATTGAGAAGAGTTGTGTACGTTTTTTATGGCCGCTGCAATAAATCGTTAAAAATTGTCTGTGAAAATGTCAGCACCCTCGTGTGCACATACGTACGTACATAAATAGATATGCACGGCTAACTCGAGGCCTCCAATACCGCCATTAACTATGACCATACATCTGTTGGGTTTTTTATGCTTGTTTTAGTTTTTGTTATTGGTGGTCGCCAATTAACAATTCGCCAGCCAATCGTCCAAATATAATAAAATAACAGCGCATCAGTTTTCACACAATTCCGGTTATATACAGTAGTCACCACCGTTAGCCGTTACTCACAGATGTACAGGCAATCGCAATCGACCCAATGCCAACAAAGAAATTGCTTAAAAACATAAAATACGCAGCCATGGCGTCCACTTGCTGACCATAAATGTTGATTATAAATATTAAGAGTCGTTACATGAAAAAAAGTATATATTACAAATGGACAACAATGAAAATTATTTCCTCTATAACTGGAGCAGCAACGCAAAAAGAAAGATAAAAAATTATCTTTAGCGCGGAAGGCTTCTACGAAGAGGAAAACGATTGGTTTAATATATATAGAAAAACAAAACGAACTTATATATTCAACTGGACTCCCACTGCCCAGATTCTAACATTTGTCATTGACACGCAGTATAGTCCATACTTTATAATGAATTTCTTAAAATAAACGAATTAAATTATTAGAGAGCTTGTTGCTCTAATACTTTCACTACTTTCAACTTTTATCAAACTAAGGCATCACCATTTTATTATGGGTTCATTTTAGGTTTTGCCCGCTTATCACAGGTCGTAATGCGCAAACAATTGGCTATTAGAATAATGGTGAAAGTGTTTCCCAAAATCTGTGTTGCTTCATGTAAAGCTTCGTTTCGTTTTCCAATAGCGAGCTTCACTTTCGTTCTTTGTTTCGTTCAGGGGATGTCCACTGTTCGTGTAACATGGTAATGGTCAGAAAGAAGCAAGAAACGAACAACGAATATGAGGAGATAGTAGCCGCAGCCTAGCGGGTGCGTGCCCAATCGGTAATTGTTATGTCTTTACTGACCATACATGACCATCGACTATAGCTATAAGCGAAATACACTACGGCACTTGAGATTTAACTGCTCGGCTAGTTACGCGGACGAAAAAGCTGTGAAATAGCTGGGCGGGCGCGGAGACGTGGCTAGTCAATGTTCAGTCGTAAAAATTCTTTTTCTTCTTTTTCGATGGTTTTCGTAAGCCCACAGAGTTTTATTGTGCGACTAGTGACACGAACAAAACCACAAAATACAACTGCCCATTTCCTGTCGGGAACCTAATCTGATTAAACGGTCAATTAAAATTGACTCCCGTGATCCAGTGTGCTAAGGGAAATACGCATAGGTATGGCATGTTGTGCTGATGTTAAATAGATTTCAGCGCATATGATGAGTTGAAGAGTTGAATTCCTTTCCGCCAACCTCACTTTGACCCGTTTGTTTGCCGATATGTTTACTGTTGACTTCAAGGCCTCTATCACAGAAAAACAATGGCCAATAATATTTTAAAATTAGAGGTTATGGCATATCCAACCAGCAATCCAATATTTTGGAAAATTGTCGCAATAGTATACGCACCGTCGTATGCAAACGGCCGATATTTGACTCAATCAAATTATCGATTAATTCAAATGGTTTGCGAATTTTGCAAGATAGTTGTAAAATCCTTATCATATTAGCTATTACGTCCAAATGGCGTATTTTGAGGGATCTTTTTATAAAAATAAAACAACTTTTGCCGAAAAGTCTTGCAATGGAATTACATAAAAGAAGGATGTTAGAGGGATTCTATGAAATTGAAAATCTGCTTAACACCTGCACTTTTTTCATAATCTTCTTTTTGCTTCTTTTTTCAATGTTAAAAAAAAAACCACGCATAAACGTCTTTATCGGAGCTAACAAAAAAAAGAAAAAGAAAAAACGTAAAACTTATGATCATTTAAACAATTTACGTACGGATGCATAAGCGTGTCTCAGCCGTTAGTTAGCATTATTATATGTAATTGTCCACCTATACAATATACAACGTATGTATGCAGGCATGGTATGGCGTAGGCAAGAGCGAGAAAGGGATCCCTGCTTCTTTCTGTCGTTCTTATGAAAGTGAAATTGGATGCACGAATGCATGAAAGAACTGATGGTCCATTTTTTGTGCTTTTTCGTTCCTTTAACAATTTGAAGAAAGCTTGCGGCGAATGTGTTGTGGCGCGTAGTGTGGGTTATCATCTAACACAAACCAATTTAAGCAGCGTGCAAAAGTACCGGCATTTGGTCATACTTGTTTTTATTTTATATACAATTGCGTTCAAAATAATAGCATCGCGTATTTTTGTAAAGTAATAAACGGACGAGTTTAATCGTGTTGGAATTATATACGCATGTAATGTGGGACCTTTGCGAACACTCATTAGTACATCATTATGATAAGTAATGATAAAGAATCGGCGTTTACGCACATAATAACTTTTTAAATTACGACGTTCGTTGTGGAAAGTGGTTGGAAAGGTGAATCGATCCCTTTGTCTTTGGGCCAAAACACGTCGATGCACTATCCGCGCCTGGTGTCGATGGTGTGCTCAAAGTTGTGATATTATTTTGAGATGCCTTTAAATCGATTGTTTCGACTGAGCATCGACTTTAAGACCACCCAACAAGCCAAGATAAAAAATAATTTTAGATTGAGGATCATTTCATGACCAAAGTGATCAATAGGGAGATATCGACGTCTTATTCGAAAAGAATGGAATTTTACGAAAAACTTGATAAAATGTTTCCTCATTTAGGAACGTGGACACATCATTGTTATAGGCGTCCAGAAATGCACTAGTTTATGCTATTGTAAAATGACTTTTTTGTTTGCGTTGTCCTTAGCACAAGAAGAACAAAAGTAGCATAGATTGTCTTTTCATTACCACTTAGCGTTTACTTTTGTTCATACAAAATTTGACTACTTTTTTTTGTGAACAATTTTTGTGTACATAGTTCGACAGCTGTTTGTGATTATGTGTTTTGTATAAATGGGAAATGTTTTTCCAAGCAAACTCGGAGATCAGATCTTACTTTGAAAAACCACATTTTTCTCTCTCTCTTTTTAATTTCTTTCCATTGGAGAGTTTCCACAACAACCCTAACTTTTGACTGAGCAGGTAATATCGATAAAATTATCGTTTCCTATTGTTTTTGTTTTATACATGATTTCCAGTTGGTAACGTCTAGAATATTTTAATGGATTGCTGTTTAACGAAAAACTTTGTCCTGAAAGTATTTTAAAAAGACATTTTGCGACTGAAGTAAGATTTTCTAAACGCAATAAATATTAACATTTGAAATGCACCATAAAGGGATTATTTCAAGGAAATTTATTCAATTTTACAAAATTCATTAACAAAATCATGATATTTTTCCTTCTTAATGTGAAGACACCACTATTTTTTTGACCACAACATTTCTATACATGTGAATAAATAAGTGGATATATATATAGCATCTATAGCCACAGATACTTCTTTTCAGTGTAGATAGATAAGTACGTTGTTATGTTATGCTCAGGTATGCACAGCGTGCATGGCCTGGTATGTTTGCATGTGAATGTGTAACGTGGATGACACTTATTACAAAATATTTTTGGATGAAATTAAACGTGTGAGCGTACATAATATTGCCACCTTTGCAATTGTATGCGGACCCATACATAGATGTATAATGTAGTAGTAGTATATGTTCGTGTAAATGTATGTGTATATGTATGTAAGTATATGGCTGAACAAGACTCTGGAAGAATAGTTGCAACCAGTGCCAAGTATACTACAAATACCATAAATCTTTGACAGAAGTCGAAACTGTCGTAAAACCTTGCAACGCATCACCGGGCAGCAGGGCAAGGCAAGGCTAGGCAAGCAAGCAATCAAGCAAGCAAGCAAGCAAGCAGGCAGGCGGGCAGGCAGGCGGGAACTAGCAAAGTCGACCAACCATCTAAAGATATTTCAAAATATTGAATAAAAGAAAATAAACGACGCAAAAAAGACGTTTGGAAAAATGGCATTGAACTGCAATGCAGAGCTCGCTGCAGTTTATCTCTGTTACCACCCACACGCTGTGCAATAAAGACAAGAGAGTAGATCATAATGCGAAAAGAAGCTTCAGTCGACTTTAATTCATAGAGTTTTCGATCTTTTTTTTTCTTTTAATTTTATTTTTTTGTTTTTACGTTAGGTTTCGTTTACGACTTTATAGACCCCGGTGAGTGTTAACAGTGCTCCCACACAGCAGGCGACCAACCAACTCTTCTTTTAAAACCACCCGCACGGCATTACATTGTGGCCCAAAAACCAGAACTGATTACGAATTATGTGCAATCGTAATGGGAACCAGTGCCAGAAAATATACAAAAAAGGAAAGACAGAAATGTATTAAAAAATTGTCGCCAACAACACAAATTTATTTTCAATTTTCGTTAATCCTTTTTTACACATTCAAACAAACGCGCACATACGTAAATGGAAGGATATGCGAATCCTGGCACACGGCATGGCAACAATTTAATCCCAACGTAAGAAAAATAATAACGCATTTTCCTCTTTTCTGGCTCAACAATTACAATTCTTTGTTGAACATTTAAAAAATTAATGATTTCGGTCGTCAGGGAGCGGGAAAGGAATAGAGAAAAAAGAAAAAATTCTATATTGATGTCACCAACGAAGACGGGGGTAATCAGCCACAGTTTCCGACCACCCGCAACGTATAGAATATTTACGACCACAATGCTCGTACATACATACCGCACACACACCGTAAGAGTTAATAGCGAATATTGTGACTGCATAAAAAACCTTATTTCATTAGTTAAGCTTAAAAGTTTCATGCACACACGCAGTCACATGAAGAAGTAAATTTAAACTAAGGCATCCCGAAAAAAAAACGCGAAAAATAAGTATATACGCGTAACGCTTACATGTACGCAATAGAGCACTTAATGTAATATAATCACAACAGAAAACTTGCAATAGAAAAACAATTGCGGGCATGTCAAGTTGGCCAATTAAGAGCGCTTGTGGAATAATAGGACCAAGTTTTAGAATGACATCTGTTGTTGGTGTGTTACCTGAGTTTTGCTTCTTGGTTGTGATTCTGTTTTCTAGTCCGAATTCTAAGAATATATGTTATGTCACTTTTAACATTTTATCATAATTTTGCGATAGTTGACTGTTTCCACAATACAAGTATGGGGACGGATATATCATATATGTGAAGGAGCTCTGGCAATTGATTCAACATCTTAGGCTAACCAATAATGCGCCCTGGGTATAAAGGGGCGTGTTGACGTTATGTTGTAATGGATTGCCTGCGAAGGCAAAAATGAGCGATGTATAGATTTATGGGCACGACAATGCTCATTTACATAATGCATTTACTAAATGGCGCGAGAACGTTTCAAGCGTTGATTCGTCGCATCTTTCCTCCATAGTGTCTTCTAATTAAAATTCATTTTGATCGAAGCACAACCTGTTCGCCGCATTGCGTACGAAAATATGAAAAAATTGGGGTGCCTTAAGCCACTAGTCTGCATTCCGACTAAAAGTAAAGGAGATGGTCGAAGAAAATCTAAAAATTATGGCTATCACTGTGGCGGGAACTGAGTCATCCTGTTAAACGAAAATAAATGATTATGAGGAACCTACTGTTTTCCATCTTGGCAATGTCAAGGCGTCTCTCAACAGCATAGAAGAACAAAGGTTCTTCTTCGTATCGAATTTTGACAAGCAATGGAAACGATCGATATATTTTATAGTTCATAGACAATTGATCCGAATCCGTAAATGCGAAGATTACACTTTTACCTGTGTTATCTTTACACAAACACATACCAATGTATACACTTTTTTCTATTCATTTGTATTTCCCAGTGATTAGTGTTTCACTTAAAAATTTTTACAATCTGTAGCCGTAAGTTTTTATACATGTGTGCGGCGGTTTGGGTCGAAAGACCTGTTGTTTATTTGTATCCTTATAGTCACTGTAGTAGATGGTATTAATACATTCGAAACCTAAACGTTCGTATAACTTGGCCGAATAAAAGCTGGTGCAGTCAGCCGTTATTGCTTCGAATTTTGCATCTTTAGCTACTTTTATCATTTCAGTTATCAAACGTGACCCAATGTTTTTACCGCGCATTGTAGAGTCGACACCTATGGCGTGGTTGTGCAGTACCCTCTGAACTTTATAACGCTCGTACACGTTAGCATCGCGCTCCACACAGGCTAGCAATTGTATCATATGGTACCATTTCCTAGTCGCCGCTCTGTTAGCAGCCTTAAACAGATTGTTAGCTTCGTTGGCATCCTTTGGACCGACTATTAACGCGCCTACTATACGATCTTTTGAATTCTGTGAAATGGGCTCTACAGCCATTAAGGACATGCCATACTTAACCATGGACATGGTATATTCCTCATCGGCATCTTCCTGTCGTTCGGGTTCAATGCTCACATTTAAAGGCTCTTCGGGATAATAATGAACGCGTAGAAAATCCAATACACGTTGACTCTCTTCTGGTTTTATTAAACGTATCTGTATATTGTCTGGCTTGGTTGTTATGTTCGACATGTTGGTGGCGGGAGTTGATCGCGAAATCAACTGCTTAGGTAAACTCTGACGTAAATTATTTAGAGAATACGCTCGTTTTAGTAGATTCTGATGTTGACAGTTAAGGTAATCCAAAAGAACTGATCGCAAACGTCGTGCACAACGCGCTGTATGCCAAATCATAGGAAAGAGAAAATTTTTCGAAATTATCGCACGCGCAATTTGGTTTGAATCTATGTTCAATAATCGATAGTAAGAGAAAATAAAAAAAATGGGGAGAGAAAATAAAACTGATTACAAACAGAAAGATTATATATTTTTTCCTAAAATACAGAAGCAGTTGTCATTGAGACAATTATATGTAATTACAGACTCGTTTGTTTATCTAGTTGATTACGATATGAAGTGAAAGTAGACTGCAATTTCCAAAAATACCTGTTTTTAAGTCCGTGCAAGGAAAAAACGAAACGCTCTACGCCAATTCTGTAAGTAGTCTGTGTTTAACCAAAGTTTCTACATTTATGCACGCAATGGTCAAATAATTATATGCAGTTTTTCATCAGTCCAATGACAGATTGACAGTGGTTGCTACCTTGCTACAGTCGGTTGCGTCAAAGCCATGTAATTGTGCACATATGTATATATATACGTGTGTGCGTATATATAAAAATATATATATAAATTTGCAAGATGCAAGGGCGAGAAAAAAATTTGTTGTCTCTACCTTAAAGATGTTTGATCGAATGCAACGCCGTGTAGATGTTTTGCTTGCGTTCAATCTAAAAGTTGATGCAGCATTTCTCTCTGGTCGACAATTATGAAACAAGTCAATGAATTCTTACAAAAAATTAGAGGAAATTGATACATAAGCAGACAAGACTTTTCTAAGCAATTAAACATCGACCACGAAACTGTTTTAAGTCATTTGCTTAAAGCCGAATATTCAAAGCAACTCGACGTTTGAACGCCGCATAAATTGTCGATTAAAAATTGGTTTAACCGTGCATCTGTCAATGTTCATCGTATGGTCCGGAGCTTAGGTCCCGCGCGATTGTCCCTTGTTTTGTTTTCTGCAAAACATTCTTAATGGTCTAAATATGGTGCGAGAAGTTTTTTCACTGGTAAAACACAAAAAGTTCCACATCGATGGAATTATGAAAATTTCCGACAGACAACAAAGGTTTATACATAGTAATACTTGCTAAGTAGATCAATTACATTGTTTTTTAAATGAAGAAAAATTGAATTTAAAAAAAAAGTAAAAATGAATTTCTCAGTACTTTTTCCCCATACCGACAATCGCAAACACACACACGTACACACATGCACACATATGCGTGCAACCGCAAACGCAAATATACATGCGGTCTTTAGTGCATACATACGCATACGTATGCAGCTGCATAGTGATTGAGACGGTTCTACACAGCACGCACCGTCTCTCTTTTTTTTTTGTATCTTAGCATGAAATATTGATTGCAGACTTATCGTGTTTATACATCAATTCGTTTTCTCTGTGCGTATACGATGTGAATTGAATATTAAAATGTTAAAGAGTTTATAAAAGGATTACATTATTCATATAATGAAATCTTGTATATGTATATGCACTCATATACACACGCACGCATGTATAGCACACATTCGTACTCATATCAATACGTACATGTGCATTTGCATTACATTTATAAATGTGAAACTTTTAATATACAATATTTAAGAATATTTAATACAAAGAATTCTCCCGAATCACTTTTGAGGTATAGTATGTAACTAACGCAGCATAATACATAAACGTAGTTTTATTATGTTCGTTACTAAAAATTTTATTATATAACTTATTCTATTTGTATATAGTTGCTCATATAATGCTCAATAAACTGTGTTATTATTGTTAGGACGAATTCCATTACATCGAATTCCTGTGCCTCTGTCTATTGCCTGAAGTCTTTAAAACATTGGGAAGCCACCAAAATTGACTTGAACGTCCATAAAGGTTCCTTATTGGAATAGATAAGAATGAAGTGACTGAGTCGAAGCATATTTATTATTGAACCTGTCAAATACTTGCATTCAGAGTGATTTAGAAAAGCTCGGTCTGTCCAAATTTTTCGCTCATTGAAAGCGAACTGTGGTAACCTCTTATTCAGAAAGAGATGCAAGCAACACCAATTTTCTTAACCTGATTTTAATCTACGAATACGTTATACAAAGACATCTTGGAAGCTTAGATTTTTAATAAACAAATAAGAAATTAAATGTATTTTATTTTATTAGAAAAATTTCTTAGAAACACTTAAATAACGCCTGATGTACGAAAGTTCAACTTTTGTGTTTGTAAGTTTTATTTAATAACGTTTATGAGAGAGAGAGAGAGAGAGAGAGAATAGAAGTTTATTCAAGGGAGAATTGTCAAGCACACTTGAAATTTTATACAATTACCTAATTAATTATTAAGTACGCAGTAAGTAACTTTGTAAATAATTACATTATTGCTTATATATGTATATATATATACATGTGTAATATTGTAAGTACACATGCTTCAAAAAACGTTGTCTCTCTTTCACTCTCTCTTTTTTCTGTTTTCCTTTCTTTGCCCTTCTTTAAAAAATCTTGATTTTAACCCATAAGCCTGTGCATGTGTGAATGAATGTCCATATATATGTATTTGCATGCGGAAAAGTACATACCTACATTATATGTATGTGTGTGATAAAATTTAAATTAAATTATTTCAAATGAAAGACTTTTAATGCATTGTTATAAACTACAAGTGGTCAGTCAACAGATACGTATATCTGTACTTAAGCACAGACGGAATAATATACAAATGCACGGATACTTAATCCGGTAATATGCTTAAACAAATAAACAGCAACATAAACATATACAATATGGCAAATATACTTTTGGGGGTAAAACATGAGACACATAAGTAAACATAAACAAGTCATTGCGTTAAATTAGGCAAAGATAAGTGCCTTAAAGGACATATGATGCAACAGACAACGATTCTTCGTTTATGTTTTCTTCCTCACCTCTTATATAGTAGCCAAAGAATATTTACTCACACATGAACATACACTTACGGATTGCAATATGCAAAAGCAAAATTATAGATATACGGGTGCATTTTAACCTCTTCGGCGAAGAGATAACAAAAGACGAAGAGAAGATGTAAATGGTGAAGGCAGAAGGCGACGAGAAGATGTAAGAGGTAACGGCAAGCATACAAGTATACAAGCCAGAAGAACACATATACTTATCTACAATAACAAAGAAGAAAACAAATGGTCAGTGCAAAACAGCTCTCAGCCATAGAGCGCAAAATTTCGATTTTCTACTGACTGCTGCTGGTGGACGGTTATATGTAAATGCATTATGGTACGTATTATATATATATATATATATATATATATGTATATATGTGTGCATGTGTACTTATGTAAATATGTATGTACCTATATAAAAAGTGTTTGTACAGTTATAAGCCAAGGATAACAGCACTTTGACATTAGCAGAAGACATTAAATGCATAGTGTCAACATTGAACAAGTGCGTATAATGTTTATAAGAATAACCTAAAGTACTTAATAATTATCATTAGTTCGTAGACTATGACGATAATGACAACGCTAGCAATGATGATGATATTGTAAGAGTAGCCATGAAAGCCATGATGAGTGCTTGGTTGCTTGGTTTGCTTACATGGTAAACTTCTTATATATACATGCACACACACATATACATGTACATGCACGCAGTTATATACAATTTAACAAATATTTGTTGCTGCAAACGGCTAAAATTCTGTTAATATTTTACCAATAATCTTAACAACAATATAAACGAAGGACACTTTACATGTATGCGTAATGTTGAAAGGTTTGTTGTACTTCAAGGCTAAGCAATAACTGAAATTTGGTTGCTATTCTAATCATATGCAAACAAAGCGACCACATGCTTACGCATATGTGCGTACTTATATATATGTGTGTATATTTATATATTACGGGCAAGTATTACGATATTTATCGTACGTATGCAAATCAAGGAACAAAATGAAGAGAACAAACAAGAAATTTTCTGTTCCTTATGCACAGATTTCTTACTTGATTTATTACGGTTTGTATCATACTATCAAAGAAAAGGTTACTGATATAAAGTGAAGAGATAAAATGGACATATAAAAATTTCGAGAAAAAAAAGAAGACAAATAATTATCGAGAACAATTTCAACAAGTAAGAAAATCATATTTGCCTCTGGCCGATTCTTCTGTACCTCTACTACTTCTGCTTTTAAGGGGATTCGAAGAATACGAAGTGGTCATAGTCTATAACATCAGATAGGAGTGGCCGTTTTTATAAATTTTTTTATAAATATAAATTTAACTAAATAAGTATAAGACAATCCATAGAATGTATGTGCAAATATTTATCGCTATATCATAAAACAGGGTTGTTTTCAGCTGACGTTGTTGCCGATAACTTCCAATTTTTGGGATCAGGAAAAGGTGTACCACAGCCATTGCACAGGCAAGCAGATGGACATTCTTAAATCGATTGGGAATTTGTCAACATATATCTAAATATATAACTAAAACCTTCCTTCTGGTGTTGTAAACGTTTTGACAAAATAGAAAATTAAATTAAATTTGTCGCTTATCTTTATTGATAAAGAAAAAAAAGTATTGCTTTCACAAATGAAATTTTATATCTTCGTGCCGCGCGACCCAAAGATCGACTTTTTCAAGATGAACATGTAGTATCCGTAAAATAAAACCTGTTAATAGTGACTTCCTTTACGGGCCTTAAATGATAGAGCTTTAAGGCTCTAGTCTTAGAACTTATTTCTCCGGCTAAGCTAATTATAATAATAATAATAATAATTCTATACACGGCGGATATATCTTGTATATATAGAGTTGTAACAAAATAGAGTGCATAAAATGAGAGTAAAAAGAATAAAAAAATAAATGAGTTGATTTTAACACATCCATATTAGGTGAAGGGAAACGTTTAAAATTTATTAAAGCAAATTGTGGAACTCTTATGCCATTGCCGTAGAAGTCTGGATACAAAATAGAAACAACAATCAATTAATCTTTCAACGCTAGCCTTCTCAATTTTTGCCAATTTTAATGATGTGTCAGATCTGGCGTTGTCGTGATGAAGGATCCATTCTGAAAGTTTTATCAAAATTCCGCGATTTAACTGCGTAATGGGTTGTTAAAAGTATACTGAGCAATAAATCGTCCGGCCATTTTGGCGCAGCTGCACGATTTCCTTCCACTTACTCATCAAACACAAAGCATTACCTTGCGTGCCGCCCACCAAGGCCTTGCCCCCGTTCGTGCGATCTCACGATTTTTCCGCATTCTATTATCGTACGTGGCTCGGCCTTTTATCGCCAGTTTTCAGTCTCTTCAAAGATGGCTTGATTCCGTTTCATTCAATGGAATAAGTTATGTGGCACCCATTTATAGAGCTGCTTTTCGTCTGTCTTGTGTGTAGTTTTGTGTAAATTGCTTAAAACAGTATTTTACTCAACATGTGCTCCCGCCGGTCTTTTTCAATTTTTTGAAGAATTTCATCGATTTTGTCAACAATTGATTGGCCAGCGCACAAGAGCGTGTGTTTAACATCAAAATCTCATCAAACCATGTGTTGTTGTATTCGATGGAAGATCTTGACCGTAAGTTTAGAAAGCTCTTTCTCGAGCTTACACAGCGTAACATCGATAAATTAGCGAAATTTAAAAATATTGCCTTTAAGAACTTACGGCTCAAAAAAGCTTTTGAACTGAATCGAACTGAGTTGCATAAATTAGTGGTCTTTTGATGGTCTTTTAATATAAATTCAACCTCAATCTCAAGTGTGGTAAAGTTTACTTCGGTCGTACCTATAGTGAGCGCTTAGTCAGTAAAGTCATAACAAGCACCCACTAAGCTGCTACCACCACCTCCTTATCTCTTTGTCTTCCGTCACTTTTTCGTGACCGCCACCGTATTATACAAGCAGAGCACATGCCCTGAGTGATTGACCACAAAAAAAAAGGGAAAGCCGAAATACATCTGCCAATGTGATCCTAGCATTCACAGATTTAGATGATAAGCATTTGTACTTGCGGTACACAGGCGAGTGTTATATTTTTTAATTTTTTCATTATAATTTTTGTCGTAAAAGATATTTTAAATTGTGAAGTGCGTTTATAAAGTAGTCCGGTAAAATGACATCTGTGTTGGTATTTTTTGCCTCTTAAGCTTTAAAGGCTTCGATTTACATACTTTGTGGTAATAATACAGTTGGAAGTTATATGTCAGCATATATACCATCCTCTTACTAGCATGAATATGCAAATAAGGCTTTCCTTGCTATTGTTCTTGGAAATATGCATATATACACATATAAATATATACAGGTATATACCCGATGCTTGTATTGTACAGTAGTTATCTGAAATTACATCCCGATGCGACAGATTATCCAAATGAAGAACAACATACAATATAATAGAAAGTTATTTCTGAGCTTCTCTCAGGTATAAAAGCAGAAGTGAATAGCATGCAGCCTGCGTAAGTGTATCTGGTTCGTATATATATAATAAATGCATAAATATGCATACGTATAAATTTAAAGTAGCTTTTGTCTGGATATTGAAAAAGATTTAAAAGCAACTATGTTTATAAACTTCATGCTCATCCAACATAAGCATCATCGCATGATCGTCATTGTTGACATTGCAGTAACTGTTGCTGTTTGCTTAAACAATTTAATATGATATAAAAGCTTAACATGTGTTACAAGCATTATACGTACACAGAATTATCTATAGCAGAAGTTTTTGACATGAATATATGCATCATGTACTCGCAGTGAAGAATGTGTGCTTGCAACTTACGAGGTAAGCAAGAAAATGGAAATTTTTGTCAAAAATGATTAAAATCAAATAAAACCATCAAATATTTTAGTAAAAATTTTCAAAGAGAAATAAAGTTGCAAGTGCACTGTAGGTGGATGCGTTGTGCTACTCTAAAATTGAAAATCATATTATTTATGCATATGCGTATTTATATCTGCCTATGCGTGTGCACCTGTGTATGTGCGTACATATTTATGAAAAGAAATTCTATTTATAACATCTGAGCTCTCACTTGTAATGTAGACATAAACAAATCTGTGTTTAACCTCAAGTTACATACGTATATGCTGAGAGACGCCTAACTTATATAAGGGAGCACAGATACCTTACCTGTTCACAAATGCTCGTACATAGCTAACAAATTAAACAAATAGTCTTATTTGTTACTGAATTTATTAAACAATCATTCTATAGAGAGTGAGGCAGAGAGAGAGAGAGAGAGAGAGAGAGGGGGAGAAAGGATGCGAAGTACACTTACGTATATATATACTAGACTTTAATTCATACGTAAAATTAATTTCATGAAACTGATTACAAACAATTCTAGCAACTGAGAAAACTTTATTCGTTTCAAGGCGAATCTTGAGCACTTCTCACTTTCACTCACAAAACGAAGTTTCAAATAAATCGCAATTTCTTAAGGAATAACCTAAGCAGTGTAGTGCAGTGTAACATTATTTTATGGATCATGGGTTAAGAGACATATATGTAAAGTAAAAATTTAAAAGAGAAAACTTATGTTATGTTAAACATATTCGATTTAATATCGTCAGAGAATTATAAAAACTGTACTGTGCGCCTTTGTTTTTAGGGAAATTTTGCCTAAAACAGCTATGAACATCACCTACTCATCGGATATTCTTTTGCATCCATGGAAACAATAACACCATTAGGATCGAGAGGCAGATAAATTGTATCCCGGTTGAGTTCATGAAAGCGTTCCGGAACGTACCCTTAGTTTTCGAGTTTTTGGGTGTGACTTGACCAAATTAATATAAAAATATGTTACATACGTTTGACTGGAGGTCTATGGTATTGGAGGTATTATCCTTCTTGTCTAGTTCGAATATATGTATTCGACGTTCATTTTCAAAATTGTTTTGTAAATATGTAATTGTTAGACTTCTTGTGCATACATTGATAATAGTTGCAGACATTACAGACACCTTGACAGTTTATCAAACATTAGATTAAGTTACGCATACAACCATACCTGAAACAATATAGCAAAACATATAACATATGCATACGTGTATTTGCTTTATAAACATTTTCAAAGGGATTTTCGAATTAGGTAAATTGTTAAATTAATTGTTATGTTGCATGTGTACTAAAGACATAATTTGTCAATCAACGACTTAAGTGCAATGATTATTTTACACTATCTGCAAGTGTTTCTAATCAGATCTTTGGCTGAGAGCGTCGTAATATACGCCATATCAGGTATAAAATATGAACAGCTTTTAGGGAACAATTTTTAGAATTCTCAAATTTTATTTATCGTTACAGTTAAGAAGTATTGAACCTTGGTTAAAATACGCGAGCGATCATTAAATACCCTACACTGCTGTAGCTAATACAATTCTGCATTTATTTCCATATAGCGTTTGCACATACAGACATAGTTCTAGAATGGGAGTTCTTATATGGGGGGTCCCTGAAATGAGAATCGACTGAATCCAAATTCACTAAACTCATATTTCTTATCAATGCTCTCTGACATAAACTGCTAAGAAGTGGATATTCTTTTACTGTGTGAATCCGTACTACTCGCAGAAACGATTTTTTAAGAATCCGACTTCCATTTTCCACATGGTTGTAATAATTCCGAAATAGTGCTTTTTGTCATATCGATTTTGAAAATCGAAAATTTCTTTCTTTGAAAGATTGTTTCAAAGTGGAGTGTTACATAGGAACTGGGTGTAAAAACAGACCGATAAAATCCATTTTCAATAACCAAAATACTTGAGCGTGCCAAATTTCAGATCAGACAGACAGATGGACGATCGAGCTTAAATCAATTGAAATTATGATTTTGAATCGATCGATATGCTAAAAGCTGCGCGTATTTGAAGCGCTTTGTGGTGTTTCATACATCCAGACAAACTTATTATGCGCTATAGCGCATGGTGCGGGGTATATTTAATCTCAGTTAAAGGTTATGCTAAAACCTTTAAAAATTTAAAATCCGAAATAAAACTCCGAACAAAATAAATGAGTTTGGGTGTGTTTTTTCAGAAAAAAAATCTCGCGCTATTGATTTTTCGTTTTGTCCTTCGATTATTGAATTAGATTTATCTTATTATTCCATTAGTAAATTTGATGTCCGAGCTCTCAAGTTTACGCTTATAGCGTCTTAGCACGCGCTGCAAACGAATTTCTAAATGTCAATCAATAATTCAACCTTTTACTGCGCTTAACATCGTTTCGGCTCTCTGCCTCTGACCTCATCACTTTGTTTGACGTCGAGTTTAGCAAGCTTCCGATGTGTCTTCTTCTGCTTAGGTTACCTAGTGGTCTAGTAGTAGTACTGAACATTTTTTGCTCAGTTTGCGCTCTAGCGAGACATCATAAATTTTCAATGGTGCTGACTAAAGTCGAGACTTTATGCTCGGCAATCTAAAATTTTTGATAATTTATTCTAACAACATCACAACATTGTTTACAACCTTTGCTGAAAGTTTCGGGAATTTCGACTCCAGAATGTCGCAAATGTCTGAAATGGTTATATTTCTTGGAAAGTTTTCATACACTGGAAAGCCCTTGGATTTTTATTCTCCCAATGGACCACACTTTACTGCCTACACCATATTTCATATAAATGTACTTTACATTTTGAGCTTAACTTGTTGGACCGTACACTAACGTTCTGTCATCTCGATCAGTTCGGTTCTCGCTTCGCGTTATAATACGTCAAGCCAGAAATGTACGTCCTCGATATTGTAGACTCCGGTAAATGCACTTGCGTACGGACATTCAATTTTAGCAGAAAGATTTGCTTTTTAATCTGGTCGAAACGTCTGAGAAGAATTCTTCAGTAAATGCATTTACGATGTCTTTAGATGACTCTGATAAGTCCCGCTTGCTATTATCGATGAGCGCTCTGACCGCGGAAGCAATTGTTTCACTTCATATCGACTTGCGTGTTCTAATCTTACTTGCCTGACTAATTTATAACTATGCGAAGCGCACTGTTCCTTCCTTACGCGGATTCACGACAATTTTCCTTTTTTCATAGGTGCAATAAAGTCCTTTAGCCTCTTTAACATTTAGCAGAAGTTTTAATTATTTTTACAGACAGTATATTCTTTTGTGTTATTTTTATGACCAGTTCAAGAGCACAATTTATACATAAAGCCATAAAAAACACGAAATGGTTATCAATAACCGATTGGCAACGCCATTTGTGTTCGAAGAGGGGTATAGAGGAGGAGAAGCATACACTTAGGCTACATACTGATTAGTAGTACAAAATTATTCTGCAAATCCGCAAAGCAAAGAAAGAAACACAATGTAGAACTTAACATGTGGAAAGAAACCCAATGTAGAACGTAGATTAAACGTTGAGGAAGAGATAGGTTGTTGCAGATAAATAGGAAAAAGTTAGAACGAGAGCGAGAGAGAGAAAGAGAGCGAAGGAAACAGAAAGATGGAAAAAGAGTAATTCCTGTTCTGGTTATTTTCCCGTAGAGGCTACCAGCCAGGTAGCAGTTGGATAGAAGATAGCGTATTTTGACTAACCGAATAGGACGTTTGATTTATCGTAAAAGATGTACGTAAGTATGTATGTCCATATTTCCCAAAATATAATTTTAATTAGTTGTTTTGTAAAAAGAATGCCGAAATGTTAATGAAGCGTTGGAATGATTGTTTTATTCTTGAAGGACAATATGTAGATGAGTGAAGTTGAATTTTGAAAAACGTAAAATATTATTTCGTCTTGGGACTTATTGATCAATGCATGAAGCACCTTACTCAAAGGAAAAATTCATTAGTTTTAATAAACAAACTGTAATATTATTAACAAATGTGCGGCTGTTTGAATAGGCTTGCGAAAGAAGCCTTTGCTTCAAGTGTATCTCACTCAATCGGATGAACACCCAAATATTTATGCATGCAAGACATACATGTACAAAGGTTTTGCAAAAATAAGCTTTTAGTCCTTTTCAATTCAAGTTGACTCATTTTCACAAAATAGGCCACAATATGTCAAGTTGTTCTTTCCAAATAAATTGGAGCTGACATTTGGATGGCTATGCTATGTGACACGTCTATTCCTTTTCTTCTTCTTCTGTAAGCAATAAACAGTCACTTTGTGACAACATATCATTCATTCCACAATGGATTTTCCCCGCCGACACTTTCTACGAAGCAACAAATGGTATTTACCAATGTGAGGGCAGAAAATTCATTGCTTTAAGCGTAACGGGAATTTCTTAACACTTAAACGATACGGTGGACAGACTGTGTTGGTACAGTTCTGAACTTATCAATGGAAAATTCCACATATCGCGAACATAATAGGAGATCGAAAGTAGTTTGAGCCGTAGGTTCAAAATACTAAAACTTCTTCATTATTATCTGATCAAATTTTGCCCCCGTGCAAATAGAAACTATAGAGTTTTATTGTTATTGGAAAACAATTTCTCTGCCTCATTATAAAATCGTGACGTATCATGAAATTAACTTTGCTTTCATAACTTAGACTTATCATTTAAACGAGCATTTCAAATGTGAACGGAGACTATACTAAAATCATCTCTTGAGACGTTAACATTCAACCGAATATGAAAATGAAAGCAAACGCAACAATAATAACAACAGAAATTTCTTGTTTGATAAATCACAAGGTAACTCAATCACATTTATAATTTATTAAACATTTTGTAGCTTTATTAAGAATTAATCCGAAATTGATAGGTTTCATTTTGTATTGAAACATAGTTCGAGATTACAGTATAAACTGTACGTGACGTAAACACTATTAGACGATACATTGCTAATATGATATATGTACAGCTCAACGATTGGAGGTTGATTAATTGCTATTAATGCATTTTTTCATTTCTTCAATGAACAAGTGTATTTTTGCCAATGACTAAACGTTTGCTTGGAAATAACGTCGTGGCGATAATGAGTGAAAAAATTCGACCCCAATGCATTCGCATTACATATTTTGTAAAGCAGACCCCTATGAGAGCCTCGAGACGTAAAACTGGAATTGCAAGTGGCGCATCTCATAATAGAATACGTTAATTTTGTATTAAGTGTAGGCGTGGCGTTGAGCCAATAAAAATTACTTTAATGCAGAATGCAAAAAAAAGCACTTCACTGTAATGAATCGTAGGTCAAAACCGATTGCAGTTTCATTTTCATTCATTAAGAGTGACTCAAACTGGAACGATTTTTGAGCGTATTGTGAAACCTAGGTCTGAAGAATAAAAATGTGCTCAGTGGCAGCTTTTTTTTAGTCTTAAATCTTCCGGACATGAAGAATGTAGAACGATGAAATCAATATGAATTGCATCGATCATTAGACCTGCGAGACTAATGTCTGACAAAGTGATATACCATTTCACCTAACCTCACTAACTAAAATAGTTTACTTAATATAATCGAAATATATAAAAAGTACAGTAACGTTAATGGGATAGATTATTGTTGTTTGAATGTTTCCAGTTGGAAATGCTTTAAACTCATCTCTGGCTGTCATAACATTAATGAGTATTTTACAATGAAAACATGTTTTATCAAGTTTATAGATATTTAAGATAGATTTAATCTTTTCCGGTTTTATTATTATAATTAGAATGTTTTTCAGATATAACACAAAAGTAGCTGCGATGATAAGACTTTTTGCGATCATATTATGACTGCATTTATTTAATAATGAAACGTGCTTACATTCTAATGCAAAAACACACTACATATATAATATATAAGTTTGTTACAAGAGGCCATTGTTTACGCCCTACATTGTGTGCCGAGCGAAGTATGTTAGGTAAAGCGATCTAAGGGTACGCCTCAAATATTAAAAATCTCTTCATAAATAACGGCGAATAAGTAGATTTGGCTTTTAATTTGATTTAATCACATAAGAAATGCATCTAAAATGATCATAGATCACGTATCTTATCGGGTTAATTTTACTTTTCTCCCGTTGATGGTTAAGGAAAAAGAAAAGAGGAAAGAGGGTTTGAATTTGGTCGAATCGTGCATTAAGACCTCCTCGAACGTTGGCAGACGATTTGTCGTTTTCTACTGTTCCCAACTAATGCACGCAACTGAGGTAAAGCCTCAACAATTAATCAATACATGTGGTGCTTGTTCTTTATATATACATATTGTCAATAAAGGGGAAAAAAATTGAAAAAGTTTATTTCGAAGTGTTGATACGTCCGCTTTACAGCTCCGACCTTGCCCAGCCCAATTACCATCATTGCTCTCTTTACGGGTAAAGCCCACTTCAAAAGCAGCCTGCGAAAATCACTCCATATTCGATTTAATAAAATTTAGTTCAAATATAAGAAAAAATGTGTATGCACTTTGATGAAGAACATCACGAACTTTTAAGTGTACATACATTTATATTTAACAGTATATATGCATATACATATACATACGCATGTCTTAGAAAGATTTGTTAAAGCCAATGTGAGATTAAAAGAAGGCGAGCCAATGGTGTTGGCTCTTCTGTCTGCCTAACTCACGACAGCGTTCGCCCCAAAAATCGGGTAATGTACACTTTAAGACATTGGAAAAAGCTTGTTTTATATGTCGTAAAGTCCACCCATATCCGGCAGACGCGAACACACGACTTCACAAAAGTGCTAACAAAATTAATGTTGGGATATTTCCTCTTTTCTCCTTAGGAAAAATAAATTTTAAACAATTTCAGGAGACACTCGTCTAATAAAGCTAATTATTTGTTATTTCATTGCAGTACTATTTTAAAAACGTATATACCTGCTGGAAAATTTATATATATACACATATATATACTGCATATATATGCCATCTACTAAGCTTTTTATGTAAAGAAATGCTATTTCATTAAAAAATTTTCAAGAGCTTTTTAAAGTTGACCAAAATGACGATATCGTAATACTTTAATTATGTCAGTAATAATAATATAAAGTTTATTTTGTTTATTCCGAAAAGCAAAAAAAAAATTGAGTCTCACTAAGTTAATGCGCAGCGTCAGTGTCAAATTACAGCATTTTAAACGGGTCTCAAAATTAATTGAATTCATTTGCAAAAGAAAGCCCGCAAAAGATTTAGCGACATCACAATATATATATGCAGACTGTTGGCAAAAGTATATATAAAACGGCGTATATAATAAATGAAAATCGTTTGTTAAAAAAGAACACTTTCCGTATAGAGTATTAGCGAAGAAGATAATTGCAAAGCTTTAAATATTAAATTGCTAATTCTCATCATTTGGGTTGCTGCTATGGCTTTTAACTGAAAAATTGTAGACCTTCTATAGCAATTTAATAAATACTTACTCTAAAGAGCTGAAATAGTTTTTCATTTTTTGTAAGAATTTTTCATCAACCAAAAGTTTTGTCAACAGCAATTAATGTCTGCTACGTTCGAAAGCAATGAAAAAATATGTTGAAAAGCAATTATTATGACGATAGAGTTTTTCGCATTCACACACACACACACACACATATATATATATATATATATATATATATCTATATGTATAATATGAGCATTGTATATGTATAATATAAGCATTATACGAATACGTACGCGTACAGCCGTACGCACTAACACATAAACATATGTGTGCACACAAGGCAAGAATAATTACCGTTTTAACTTTCAAAATAACATTGAACGAATAAAATCGTGTAGTGGTGTTAGCGTGTGATTGAAAATAACACAGAATCCCTCAATAGGTATATAGTTACATGGAAATGTGTAAGTATGTGTTGTTGAAATTAATTGATTGGATTACCAGCACATGTTTTAACTCAACTATGCACGCAGCACACTCACATGTATACACAAACATAATAGAATTAGTGTTGTAAGATATCGGATAAGAAGGAGGAGGGAACAGATTCAGAGAAAACTCATTCTACTGTGTTATACAAACGAAAACTTGGGACAATAACCGTTCAACTATTATCAACATTATCATCAACATCGTCATCATCATCATCATCGTCATCATCATCATCATCATCATCATCATCACCATCATCCCTGGCTTAGTTATATTTATTTGCTTTTGCTATTTTAGTTGATGACTTTTACAACAAGGATTTATAAATCCTTGTGTCTACGTATAGTTGGTATGACCATACACGCGTGTACACACTTACATATAAGCACAATCAGCAATAACATAAACAAGGACATTGTTAAATATTTCATTGTTGTTGGGGTAAGGGAGAGCAAATTTATATATGTATATATATATATATATATATATGTCTATATACGTCTATATGTATATATTTATATGAATTCTATAGGTTTTGATTTTTCGTTTTAAGAAAGTTGTCAGTTCGTATTAATGCTTATATAACTGCGAACGAGTGTGCATCTGCTTGCCTCGACATGGGCTAACATTGCCCTGTGTGTGTGTGTCCTCGTTTGTTATTAGACTCAACTGTCAACTGAAAGACTTTTCAATTAACATGTGAATTAAGTGCGGTTAATGTCGATCTACTTAAGTAAGTTGACCGCAATTTGTATTAATTACAATCAAAATGAATTTTTCGGTTATGTTTTTTCGTTTAAGAAATCACTTGCTAAGATGGACGCAAGCCTAATCTGATATATGTACGTCTGAAAGCAAAGTTTATCTATCTTTATATGAGCTGATAAGTTTAATTAAGGTGTTTCTTACAAACATTCGTAACTCTCTATGACTTAAGATTTTATCAAATCCATTGCTCTGAGTACGCAAACACCTACCTGTTGATATCAAAATAAAAGTTATTAAAAATTGAAGTTACGCTTGTGTTAATTATTGTGAAAATTATGAGAAGAAAAGTCATTGATGGAATAAGAAAAATTACAGTCTACGATTTAATTACGGCGAATTCAAACCTGATTTGCGCCAACTTTGTTTGCTTTTGCTACTTCTTTGCTTTTTCACTGGAAAACTGAATAAAACCGGTACAACTTTTTGGTTAACAAGTGCAAGCTAATGAAAATATATAATGGTTTAAAACACGTGTGAAAATTTTTCCCTCCGATTTTTTATTCCAATCTGTATCATTAATATTCTCGTCTTGACTATTTAAAGTATGGGTTTTCTTCGTTTTTAGTTCACAACTCTTGCAGACTTTTGGGATAGTAATTTCCGTTTACAGTATTTCTTAGTCGATCGTAAACAATCGTAATATATGTACGCATTTAATCGACATTTTGAAGCCTTCCTTGTTTGCTTCATATCATTATGATGGTTATGTCTGCGTTGCGTACTTACAAAGTGTTCAGGACAGAGCATGCAAGACACTTTGACTCATATCCGCCTGCTCAGGCATCAAAGTCTGTATTGCGTCGCCGCCTTCTGTAAGTCGCCTGGATTTAGCTTCTTCGAATAGCTCACGTGTGCTGTTATGTCTTTTCAGCTTCTTACAACTAGAAACGCAATTGTTCTTCCTTTACGACGTGTGGTTTACAGAGTTTCGATTGAATTCAGATGAGCCCGCTGTTGCGATCATTCAACCCAACCCTCCTTTAACTTCAAAAGCCAAATTGGTTGTGGCGGAATAACGAAACGAGAAGATTACAAATGAGTTTGGTTAGACGTCCTTCTCGAGCGTACTTGAATTGTTTGGTCTCCTGGCTCCCCATGTCAATTGGACCTGTTCAAAAACAGTTCTTAATATTTGCATTCCGTAATCTTGATCGGGATTTGTGTAACTTTCTCTAGAAGTTAGGCTTATATTTATCGATTTTTCGTCTTATTGTCATTACAAAAGGGGAAGTTTGCTTTAATGTGTCCTCTGCTGAACGACAGAAACAATAGACCAGTTTTATTAAACAACATTAATTTCAACATTTCCTGCTACGTATTTCTCTGTCTGATCTATTTCACTTAGTTAAGCTCAAATCGTGTATGTTCAATTAGGAGCTATATATATACACATTAGCTTTCTCTGCAACGACCTTCCTAATGCTTACAATTCCATCCCGATCGGTGCACGTTGAGTCTTTGCGGGTCGTTCGAATTTTGTTTCATTTTATTTCAAAAGAACAATTAACATTAAAAGAAAATATTTGTAAATTTGCCGTTGGTCATAATTAACTCTTTTCGCTTTGTATAAACATAAAACCTTATACACGGTATGATTTGTCAAGAAACCATGTACACAGATTAGGGTTAATTTCAATAACGGAACCAAAGAAAGCTATCGCACGTCGTCTATTCTGAATCCTTTACTTTGAAAAAGTTTGCTTGCATGCACCTATCTCTGCATTCTGGCTGCGCCCCTGCATCTATAATTTAAATTAAAAAAAAAAAAAAAACTCAAATCTTAAGATTTTGATTTGGTTTAAAAGTACTTTCGCTTTACATACATCGAAGGGATGAAGTGAAGTATTGTTGAGATTCTCTTTATGGCACATATTAGGGAACATAAAAGGCACACAATTCTAAGCCAAGTTATCTATGTTCATCTGTTCTTCCTTATTCACGTCAATCATTTAGAAAAAAACTCCAAAATCGGATAAGTAAAAATAAAAAACTATAAGTTGGATTTACACAAAAATTTGCTCCCAACGGCTAAAAAATGCATATAATCTGAATAATCTTAATACTTTTTTTTTTAAATAACTAATTGATTAATTAATTATTAATAAATAGTAATAAATTACAATAAAAAAGTTGTTGCCACACTAATGAGTCTCTTTAAATGCAATACATAAATAAAGAATGTGGACTTTACAGTCGGGCAAGGCCAACCATTAGCTACCCTATACCGTTTCGCCTAATACAATTACTCACTTGTTTCGGCAATGATACATCAAAAATTACGCATCATTTTCTTGCAAAGGCATTCTTATAATGAAGCTATGCATATTGGGGGATGGTCGAAACATCACAAATATTGCGAATTTAATTTACTTCCTAAAAATGTACTATTTTCCACTTTTTGTCATAAAAAACTATAAATCACATTTTCTTTTTATGTACGGGCTTACTTTTCATAAGAGCCCCTATATACGTTAGGATCGAAAAAATATACCAATATGATCGAAATTCCCTGCCGTTAATTGCTTTCCTAATTGCTGTTGCGGGCCAATTTTCATCATAAAATGTTACAATTTAAATATGGTTCTGATGAGTTTAGTATTCATGAAAACTCTGATATGATGTGGGGTCCAAGAAATAGACCTAGGTGGTTCCGATTCAGTTCTCACTCTCAGCTTGCTATTATGAAAAAATTTTCATCATAAAACATTAACCATTAAGCCGTTTTTGCATAGAAGAATTTGACGACATTTTTATTGTGCAACTTGCCAGCCTATGGAGGATTAGTGTATAGGTTCCCACGCGAATTAGAGGTTATCTGAAAACAAGGCTTAAAGCGAATATTACTTTCTTGTCGGTTGTGTGTTACTCATCCGGAAAGTATGCTATTAACAGAAATGTTCGCATCGTTAATAAATAATTTTCATTGCTTTCTTGTATGTTTACGCGATGACTAAGTAGGAGGATTTTTTTTAAAGTAAATTTTCAATTTTTTTTGTTTTAAACGCTCCTTCTCTCTCTCTTGGTCTGTTTAGTTTCTCTTTCCTTGTTCGAAAGTGTTTTTTTTATTTTTTTAGTTTATAAAGGAAATCACACATACTTATTGCTAAAGGAATTTTCTTTTTTTATGCTTATCATTTCCGGAGCTGAACTCTTGAACTGTAAAGGTCGTCATATTGCAAGAAATGGTGCTGCAAATGGTCAAACTTTGCATTTAAATGTTGAAAAGTTGAGCCAACAACAGCAATGGCAACAAAAGCATAGATTGGGACATTAAAAAAAATTGTGTGTTTTATAAAATGTATAGAAATTTGAGAAAAGAAACAGAAAAAACGGAAACAATGGTCATAAAACTGCACATACAACACATGGCTGTTTGGTGAGCCGTAAAATAATACATTCACTAAACTCGCATTCTGCTGCTGCTTGCTGTTTTCTGTCTAAAGAAAAATGTGAACGGAACAGAAAGAACTCAACTGAAGCAAAGGATCTTTTACCTTCTCTCTAACAGTTTGTTGCCTAAGAATTTTAATTTTTTTTCCTCTATGCTTTTTTTACGTTTCCAAACAAAAGCGAATTAAAGGAAGAAACATCTTAAAAAGCAAAAAAAGAAAATAAATAAATAAAAAATAAAAGAAAGAAAAAGTATGAAGAAAACAAGTTTTGTTAACCAGCTAATGTTGTGTTATTTCTTGTTTCTTTAAATTTTCTTAATGTTGTTGTTTTTATTATTATTATTTTTATTATTATTATTATTATTATTATTATTATTATTATTATTATTATTATTATTATTATTATTGTTTTTGTTGTTGTTACTACAAAGTGAGTGCATAATTTGTTTGCTATTGTTTCAACTTTGAAATGAGAAAAGTTTACAATTACAATAGTCGTATGTTATTCGTTATTATTGTGCACTGGTTGGTTGAGTAGTATGTTTGTTTGCTTGTTTATTTCGGTCATTTCGACTTTGCAACATTTGCTTAGACGGAAATTGGATAAAAAAAATTTAAAAAAAAAAAATAAATAAAAAAAAAAAAATAATAATAATAGTGACCACCATCACCTCCCGATTACCGATCACCAGTGTTTGTTGAAATATTTAAGAAATAACTATAAGAAATGTTGTTTGATTTTTTACTTTTTCCTTGCTGTTGTTTTCATTCTTCTTGTTGTTTATATTTCTTAACGAAATGCAATTTAACAAAGTTTATCGATAAAAATTTTTCTTTTGACTACTAAAGTTCCTCGGGTTAACAAAAATGCACAAGTTTTCTTTTGATAACGTCTTGTGGGCAATTTAAAGCCAAAATTACAATTGCTTTCATATTAAGTAAACTTAATTACATGATTTATTTTTTCATTTGCATAGTGTTAAGCGTCCAGGCTACATACACATTCTCGAGTAATTTTGGAAAAGGGACTGATGATAATAAACTAAAAGCTTACTGTCCCAGCGAATGCTTAAACGCAAAAATCAATACGCATTCGAGATAGTTGTTACGATCACCTGATCGATGTACAATGCACAGCCTTGAAATGAGGATTAAGTGACCATTCGTCCCATTAAGGGCCCAATGTCCGCAAGTGTAGCTGAGTAGGTATGAACGGCGACTAACAAATCAGTATTCACGGGCTCAATTCTCAGTGCGGCATAGTTTACTTTGGCCGTACCTATAGTGAGTGTTCAGTCGGTAAAAGCATAACTTTTAGACCCACTAACCTGCGGCCATCTCCACTTTCTTCAACTCGTCTTCTTTTTGGCCGGTCAACGTGTCACACGAATAAGGGACACCCTGAGTGATGGGCCTTTAAAAAAAAATAATTATGAAATAGTTGTAGACATTGCAAACCCCTCCATTATAGAAAGTAGATTATGAAGTTTAATGTTGAATGAGAAGCGAAGGTCACTGGATTTTAATCAGTTCTGTGGATTTATTTATTGAAAGGCGCATTGAAAAGTATATGACGTCAATGCATTTTTCGGTCTCGCAAAATCGTAAACTTGCATTTTTCTGTCACTAATATTTCTTTTAAGGATGCCCGAATTCTCAATCGCTTTTTCAATTCATTTTTCGCCATAAAAAATCTGCATTTCTTATGTTTCCGGTCGGGTATGACGCCGTGACGGATTAGCTCGTACATTGTAGTATTGCACGGCAATTTTATCTAAGAGAAGTGGAAATACCATCATTTGTACCCTTGCTTGTAGTCCTTGCATCTTTTGAACATGTTGTTACCTTAAATTCGTCAGTACATTTTTAATATCTAAAAACAACACATATCGGAAATACGGATATACGTCCATTTATTTGGCGAATCTCAGATGATAAATTAGTTTCTCTGCTTATTTGAAATCTGTTGCTGTCATTTTCAAATCCGCGAAAGTTTAACTAAAAAGGTCAGCTATTGACCCCGGGAGCTTCCCGTGACCCCTCCTCCGCATATGTCTTAATCGTTCGTATGCGTTTGTTTATTGAAAACATTAAATATATATAGATAATGGTTTAGAGAAAGACAGATGGCTGCATATCTCAGATATCTCTCAATCTCTGCCTAGATTTGGAAGGTAACAACAACAGAGAAGTCATAAAGACAAAACGGCAAGTTTTACAGAGAAGTCAAGCGTTTGGTCAAATATCAGAACAGCTCGAAGACAAATGTGAAAGCGTTCCCCCTTGCCTATTAAAATTTAATTACATTTTTGAAATGAATAAAGATTTGGTGGTTATTGTATATTATTCCATTTATATAAATAAGTTAATAATTCCCAGTTACTTACGTTACGTTGCTAAGTATAAATCATATCCTCCCTCAACATCTCATGAATGTCACTTTATTGCGTTTTTATTCGAACATTTCAGTAAATTTCATTATAAATGAAATAAATGCTGTTGAATGATGCCAAAAGAATGATGGTACTGGTTGGTATTACTTAAATCCTTTAAGATTGAAATGTTTATATCGTTGTGGTACTTTGTTCGAGAATGTGTACGTGCGTCTGTGCATCTATCCATGCACGCAAAACACAAATAAATGTATATTTCTCGAAGGATTTTTCATAATCGCTTTAGTTTCTCTCGCAGCAACTCAACTGTGTTAGGATATTACGCACCAACATCATCATCACAAAACCACATGCAAATGTTGTGGCATTTCGCTCTTCCTTTCTTTAGATCTGTCTTTTTCCGTATGTTTGTGTGTAAAAGTACAACAATATACAAGGAAGCTTATATCTCCTTATTCTACAATGCTAGAGTATTATAACTTAGAACTTGAGCAAAACGTGAAATATAAAAAATAAAAAATAAAAAACAAAAAAAAATTGGGGAAAAAGTGTGCAATTGGCCTAGAAGAGAAATAAAATTTTAAGCATTCACTTAAATTAATATTCAAAAAGAAAAAAGAACCCATAAGGCTTTCATTAGGTGCGTTAGGTGCAGTCGACCTTTCGCAACACCCTTTCTTTTTCCCCCTTCTTTTATTTCATCATCTATTCCACCAACACAAATCATCAGCCATAATTCTCGAGATATTAATTGCAGTAATTGCTTGATTCGAAGAGTTGATGCAACTAGTGTAAAACTACGAATGTGGACAGTGTGTATTGCTTGTCTCTTCAAATTTCAGGCAACAGTTGAAGTTATCTCAGCGAGGGGCACGAAACAAAGTTTTTCGGAACCTTGAATAGGTCGAGTTCTGTACTAAAAATAAATGCCAGTACACCGCGCTGATGATGATAAAGAATGCGGGCGTTCCCTTATCCAAAGCGCACACAATTATGATGCAGAATAAGCGAACCTTTAATATTGACCGTAAAGCTGAATATAGCTGGTGTTGTCTTGTAGGAGGGGCGAGTGGAACCGAAAGGGGTGATCGTAGAAAACGCTCCCAATAACAATTGATGTGATTGTGTTGAAAAACGCAGGCAACACGTTAAAACACGTTCAGCTCCATATGCAAAGCCTCAGTAAAGGCAAGCACCATTGAATGGGAACATATTGCCATTGGCCTATATTCAACACTATTTATTTGATTACAATTAATTGCTCAGGCATGCCTTTATTTAACAAAGTGGATCCTTAAAAAAATCCACCTAGAAGATGGGAGGCACAGTGACTAGCGATGCGCAAAAGCTTGAATAATATACTCCGTGCCTTTTTTTTTTTTGCAGTAACCGTTCAATGTTCGTTAGAAAAAAATATGAATCTTATCACATCCAGTAATTTGATATATTATTGCCTTCATGAGCAAATACATGGAATAAACCTTTACTGCGTTTTGTGTCTTTACGCGCGCTCTTCAGCGGCATGTATTGGCTTCGTATAAAATGAGAAAAATATTCTGGTTTCGCCTTCCCATGGAAATGCAAATTCTAGGAGAGAGAGTTCTATTCGAATTATGCTCTTAGTTACTGCAAGTAACTCCGTTTAATTAAGTCCATATATTCGATCAATTTTCTATTGGTTATTCAAGTGTACAAAGCCTTTAAAGTGACAAGCTCACAGTCACGAAAAAGTTGAAAAAACTTTGGAAAAGCATCGACTATTTTAAGAATCACAAACTGATCTCGACACCAATGACTAACGTTCAGAATATGCCTTTAAATTGGTTTAACTGATTTTTTCTTAGGTTTTTTTTTGCTTTCTTAAGGACAACGCATAAGCAATCGCCAATCTCAACAAAGAAATTTGTCGTAACAGTGCGGAAATTATGTTAGCACATGATAACTTGACGTGTTACCAAATGAGAAAACATATGCAGCTAAGGCGTATTTGATACGTACTGATATAGAGCTGGTTATGCCTGATGGAACCAAGTAAGGTTTATAATATATATTAATATATTACCGAGATATAAGTGAATTTTTCTCGGTATAGAAGAGTTTTCATTCATTTGACTGAGCAAGGATATCCCTTACATATATATGAAACCCATTCACTACCGTAAAGATCATCATTGCCGAGTAGATAAATTGAAGCACTTTTCAATTTTATTTTATTTGAAATTGTCAAAAAGCTTTTGATTGTTTATTAATCCCAAAAATTTTAAGTGCCGTAAATGGTCCTCATAAATTTTTGACAAATATGCAGAGAAATTTTATGCAGTTTCTTTTCTATCAAAGATTTAAAAGCATCTGAAATCATATTTTGAATTGCAATCATATACAATTATAAACTGATTACTATATATGCATATGTATTTTACATACATATGTTTGTTTGTGTACCTAACGTCAAAAATCAATATACAAGCAACAGTCTTTTTTTTTGTTTGTGTTCTTATTTTATCTCGGCTATGGACGTTTGTATCTCAGTGTACGGAAAAATAGACTTTAAGTGACTGCTTGCATAATAAAGCTAGAGAAAATATGGTTATATGGTAAACCTGTTTGATTACATGCATCTGTTAAAGTGTGCAAGCTTGTGCTTGCCATAGCAAAGTGTTACTAACTTGCATTGGGAATTGAGAATTTCATGAGTGCTAAGCAACTTAATAGCGCAATAGTAACAGCATATATAGATCAGCACACACGCACATACACGCACACCATCCATAACACTAACTCTGTACTGTTGTGACATGACAACACACAAAAACAATATAGAATAACTGCCGCAATGCATATATTTTCTAAAAGCGGTAATGTAGCAATCTATATACGTGGCTGTGTATGTTCATAAACTTTGCCGTAAAGCACAGCCTATCCACAACTCTAGTGCATTTATTCATTGCCTGCATGTTTGTCTGTCTGTCTGTCTGTCTGTATGTACGTCTGTCTGTTATAAGGCAATAAAGTCCATGTAGCAATTTGTTGCTTGTCTGTTTTTCTTTCTCTCTCTCGCTTTCTCTCCTTAACTCGCTTTTTCTTACTCTGCTTCTGCTTATATGACAATCCAATGAATATCGTGTGCATTTTCCATGACATGTGACATTGATAATGTGTACGTGTGTGTGTATGTATAAATATATACACTATAGCACAATATAACGTTATAAAAAGGGATTTATGTGGTTTTATTCCTTTCAGAGACTATAAATCTATTCACCACAAGAGCTTGAATACTTAAATTTAAAGTCAATTTTTTTTGTTTTTTTTTTGTTTGTTGTTCTTCTTTTTTTGTTTATTCGTTACTCTCATTAAATTAAATAGGACTGATGGACGGACAAGCGAAAAGACAAATGGTAAAAAATGTAAATTTCATTCTCTAACACAACCGTAAAAATCCACCAGCAAAGTAGAGAGAATATATAGCTAAGCAATAAAAAGCATCTGGAGATTTTAAACGCCAAATAAAAAAAAAAAGAAAAAACACAAAAATAACAACAGTAAAGCAAAACAAACGAAAGAAAATTATAAAAAAAAATTCATGAATAACAATTGCATCCTTCTGAAAATACAATAACCAACCGAACGCTCGACGAGGAAGCAAAAGATATAAGAAAAGCAAATATATACGTATATGGAAAGACATAATAATACAAATACAAATAATAGGAAAATGAAACAAAAAAAAACAACAAAAAGAATGCAACAACGTTAAAATATAAGACAAATAAAACGTATTTATGCGAAACATATTTATTCTTTAAGATACTTAGGATGTAGAACTTTAAAATCCAATACAAAAAATCTAAGAAATCTATTCGAGCGTGGGTTTAGTATCACATCCTCCAGGAAGCTATAATCCTAGAATTCCTTTATTTGTAAGGGCTATTAAATAAAAATTTTTTGAACTATATGTTCGTTAGGAAACAGTTAACAGTGAAGTTCTTCAGGGTGAAAATGAAAAATTTACTTATTTACGGCAATTAAAATTTAATCGATATTATTCTCCAAAGAGAAGGTGCAAATTTTCAAAAATGTTCACACTTTTCTCATCATTAGAACTAGTTATGATTGTTTTAAGCTCCATATACATTGTTTGTATTGTTTTTATTTTGTTTATAATTTTTTTTGAATAATTAAAAGGCTCCGCTTCTACTCTTTATTCTATTTATTGTACTTTGTTTTTTTTCTAACTCACCACTCATGGCTATGTTTACTATTTCTCTCTACACAGAATTAAAAGTTGCATATTTTTGGGCATAAAACTTCTTCAAATTGCAAAAATTGATAAACTATAATAATAATGAACAGGAATTGTTTGTATTTAAAACGTTTCTTAAAAATATCTCCCAAGCCTTACAAAACATTTTTGTTTTATGAACGTCTCACGTATATGAAATGTGTTGACTGTGTGGGATAATATTACGAATCGGTCTCTCTAAGTTCTTCGTTAAAATTAAAATTTTTGTACAAGGTTGAGAGGGAATTATTAAGGGATCTAATAAGTACGCAATTCTCCTCATACAGTTTAAAAAGATTGGCAAATTTATTACGTCTACATCACTATGCTAGTCATAACGTTGCCTGAAAGCGTTTCCTCTCAAGTACTGCTGCCGCAACCTCTTCTTTCCTATCTTTAAGAATAATAACAACGTTTCTGTCGGGTCTCTCCAAGTCTTTATTCAAGCTTCCGCTTCCAAAAATCTAAGACCTTACTCAAACAATTCAACTCAGGTAGCACACACAACCATCCACGATTGATAACCATGCCTATATGAAAACTATATCTTCTAATAGAGTTGTTTATAAAAGAAGAAGAAAGAGAGGTCTTGTTCTCCTTTTTTTTTTTGGCAAAAGACTTTTGACATGCCTGTCACTTATGCTGACGTTGTGGCTACATTCCGCCCAATTTAATCATTTTATTTATCATTAGTTTTAGGAAAAATTTAATGAAATCGGTTTTATCGTTCTTGCAAATTGGTTATCCCGTAGAAAGTTAGATGGATAATTCTATGTTTTTTATGTAAACCTGCTACAAAACTCTCTGCACACAGCTTTTGCGCAATTTGGTTTACTAAGGTACCGAAATTTCTTTAGATGGACAGAACTCTTGAAAGTACGCATTCCAATTGACTTTATTTGTACCTATGCAAGCTATTTAATTACCAAATATTCTAAATTTGATCATAATTGTCTTTGTCCCAGATAATACAATTAATTAATTGCATAAATGATTTTCAAAAATATATTACTATGCCTTATTCCGTACATTATGTAATCATCGCTACTTTTAAAATGAAAAGAAAAGTTTAAAACAAAAATTTTCAATATCCGCTTATCTCATTTCCTTAATAAGTAAGTGAAAGTATTGCCGTGGGCCAGGGCTCAACCTTAAAGAGCCTATACCATCTCGTTTAAAACGAACGACAATGTTTGTAACAACTTTTGAAAATAACATGTTACATGGAAAGTGATCGTCCTTGGACCAAAACACCTCAATTCGGGTGAATTCATCAAAAAAAAAATATCTCAAAAGTTGTGACTTGCAAGTTGAACACAAAAATAGCAGGCAGGCAGGTGGCTTATCGATCGGCATAATAAAAGGTGGGTCTATCTCAAAGCCTTCTGGGTGTTGTATGTATTCGCATAAACTTAATGTAGGCTTGTACCACTGCATATTAAAGCACAACAAATATCTTTTCTTAAAAATAAGGAAAGAGCGATTTAATCGTAATACGCTATGTAAGTGTCAACATACAATTACGTAAATGGGTTACAAAATAGCATAGTTGGATATAGACCTCCGCTTGCTGCAATATATGGCGCAATGTATGGAAATGAAATGAAATATCTCTGAGATATCAATAGATGTCGCCACTAGAATCTGCAATTCGGTGCAAGAAAAAGTCCTACGAAGAGTAATAACCGATAATGTTTGTGGAGAGAGAACAAAACCTGTGGAGAGAAAAGATTTTTACGCAAATACCATTAAGGAGCACATTGCTGATTTTTAGATTCTTCTTAGCTGCGATTAAACTTGCCGAGAACAAAATTGAAGAATTTTTAAATCAATTATATATCAATCAAAAAGTTTACGGGGACGGAACTGTGATTCTAATAGAAAAACAGAGATAAAGAGACGCAGACTTCCAGAATTTCTTGGTAATATAGTATATTGAATTTTTAAAACAAGATCTTAAATTGCTTCCTTTACTTCTGTACGAAAAATAAATAAGTAAACGCAAAGTTGGGATTAGTTGCCACAAGCTACAAGTTAGAAACCTAACTACGATCAATTATTTGAAATGGGGAAACTGTTGCATTTAAGTTGAAAAATAGAAAGACAAAAATATACTTTTAAATATGCATATGTTTATCCGTATGTGTATGAATGAATAAAATCAATATACCCATCTCTCTTATCAGTGTTCGCATATGCTTCAATTGTTTCAGACTATAAACGCGTGCAAACAAAGGTCAATTATTTGACAACTATTAACAGCAACAAAGTTAAAATGTATGCACACAACCTATGTCTATAAATAAACGCATGGTTACACCCTTTTGCACATAGGTACGATCTACGCGTGTATTTTCATTGCACAAGAAAAAAAGAAAAATGCAAAATAAGATAATGAAAACACTAAAACCTCGGACCTATGACAAATTTCATACAATAGATTACAGTCATGAAAGAAAAACTTACGATAGTAAAGCGATCAAGGTCAAACGAATGTTCTACACCCTACTTGAGTTGAGACCGTTTTGGTGATTTACTCATCATAAGAAGCAGGAAAGTGAACCGAGCATTATGAAATTCGAAGTGGCGAATATCCAAACCAAGATTGACTTTCTGCCACGAGTACCGGCCAGTTGTGACAGTTCTTCTGCAAGGGAGAAACCTAAACAATTTATTATGGCAAAGGTGAAAACATTTCTAACGAATCGCAACAAACATGAATTAGAATCTGTGCAAAAACGATATTTCAAGGCGTACGGTGACCATATTGTGCCGTTGTGTAGAGCCATTACTAAAATAAATTCACTTTGAAGCTTTTAAACGCATAAATAGTATATACAAAATAGTAATGTACGTCTATTGATGTCTATATGTCTATGTTGCGTGTATGTAAGCACGTGTGTAGTTAGTGTGCGTGTGTGTGTGTGTGTGTGTATTTGTGTGCGATTGTGTGTAAGGAGAAATTTGTATATGTGTGTTTGCGACATCCCAACCAACCATCTACTTATCCACAGCTCAATTCCGACTCATTCATTCTTTAACGCTTCGCTGATTATGACTGGTTCTCTATAATCTTTCAACTGGTGATCTGGGGAGCGGGAAATAAAGACAAGTAAGCATTATGAAATTAGCTGCCATCCCCCTGCTTGTAATGCTTTAGTTTATCAGCGATAATACTTGGTTTTCTATATGCAACGCCAATAACAGTATTAGTAGACTGAGTGCGTATCTAAACGGTGGCAATTGTTTTTACCAAAACGGCCAAACGTTTTCATTACACACTCAAACATTTTCATTCACAGCCACATAAAAGGAAGCATCCTCATATATACAAATTAACACACACCCGCATATTGTTTGTGTTCACCACTCACCACTCATTTTTCATAGCATTGTAGTTTTTAAGGATAGTAATGAAGTTTGTGTGTAGGGGATGACGCTTTATTTCTGTTTCGTAATTTCTGTTAACATTAGTTACACTTGGTTGCTTACTGTTTTGTTAGGATTATTTCTTGAAGCTTTTCCTTCTTTTTTCACATTTCACTTCCAGGATAAGCAAATTAACCAATCTAATCGTAACCGATTTGGGCACTTGACTAATTTTTTTAAACACTTCATCTATTCATAAGCTAAACAAGAGTTAAACTAACTTATATATATATAATATGTAATACATATATAAATATGTAATACATTTATAGAAGTTATCCCTAACGGAATATAAGAAAATTTCATATGAATTAAATGCCTAGTAGTCGATCGCTGGAGTAAACACATTGAGTAGAATATAAAAATTGTTGGTAAACAAAAAATTTTTCTCAAAATCCGACACTTATAGGCTTCACTAAGCAAGATAAAGTAATCGTGAGACATGATAATGATCCTGACATGATAATGAGTTTTTTGGTTGTGGCTAAGTTACGTAAAACTCTATTAGTGGCCAATGTAACCGGACAGAAAAATATTTTATTAAAATATGATTCTGGTGAAAATTTAATAATAATTAGAATATAAACTTTTTCATATGTTATCAGGGAGATAAAAATACATTTATTCGCGAACAACAACGTAATTTTCAAAAATTTTTGACTCCTTTTCCTTTCGTCAGCAAATTTGTCACATTCACACATATCACACGGCCTATTGTAACAAGGGCATATTAAGTTTGCAGGACTGTATCCAATATTCAAGAAAATTGGAAAAATAGACTCAGAATTCATTATCAATTTAGAAAACGATTCTGATTCAATTGCGTCGTCTTTTGATTCTTGGATGAGCATTATTAAAAATTGGTTGGATCGGACCATTCTTTGTCACCATATAACGTCATATTTTGAAAAATGATTATACGAGAAAAAGTTTCTATTTTTAGTATTTCTCAGCGTAAAGCAACGAAAAACAATATTCCGACATATTTAATAAATGTGGAAAATATAGATTGGATGGAACCGTTTCTTACACACTCCTTCATTTAAATAGTCCTCGAACAATAAAAAGAGGGGTTTATATGGTAACTAATGTTTTATAAAACAAAGTTGGTGCAGAGCAGCGATTTGGTGTATAAATTTACAGTACTGAGTTTGAAAACTAGCGTGAGCCAATCTTATATATGCAATCTGTACAACTGTAAACGAATTTTTTTGGAATTAGAAATAAATTACATTAGATTGTTCAAGCTGGCCCACTATAAAGTTTGCCAGACTCTTCTAATTGGCTGCGGATAACTTGAGATAGTCTTGCATTCTTGTATTCAACCCATTGGTCGCAATTTTCGAGATACTTTAATGGAATGTGTTACACCGACGTAATGCGTTATTTGGAGGAGTGTCGTTATATTAATAACTGTATTAAACTAAGTGGTATGGGGTATCTAATGAGTGCAATGGTCCAGTGCATAGTGTTTCTACTTCTATCATTTATCTTCGTCATAGAATAGGAAAAATGATATATTATTTGTTGCCCTATGAGAGTTTATTCTTCAGGAGAACCTTGTGTAGGGTGGAGTCCAAAAAATAAATCTATTAATGCAGAAGTTATCACAGTAAATGTATCTGTCAAATTCTCTTTAGACAATACTAGTAATCACAAGTTAAAAAGCAGTTAAAAGTGTGTGTGGAACAAATTTTCTCCATCCATTTATTGTACAAAAACACCATTATATGTTGCAGTGTTGTTTCGATCTGATCAATTTTTAATGGCATTCGTCTTTGGACCAAATTATATATATTTGTGTAGCGAGTTTCTTTTGAATCAAACACAAAAATGCATGGTTAGGCGGACAGACATGCTTACATCAATTTAGAAAATGCTTGTGGATTAATTTATATGACAAAAGAAGGATCTAAATGAAGCCCCTCTTGATGTTGAGTCGGTCTCTCATTCCAAGTGGCTGTAGGGCATAAAAAGAACATTTCTGAGCGATCGTCGCACTATAACCGACATCGATTTTAAATTTGGAAAAAATTTAACCACAACTATCGAAAACCTTCGCGATATTTGAATTGGCTTATGGCGAATCTATACGTCAATATGTTATTTCAATATATTGGCTTAGTTCATCTATCATGCTTTAGGTGCGTTATGTTATTTTCCTTATACGTTGTAGAGATGTCAGATGTCTCCAAACTTAAAATATAGACATCGTAGAACCCATACGCTATGTATTATGTTATGGGTCAGCGTGGACAAGTCTAAGCGTTGAAAATGATAAATTGGAAGTTGAAACTCGCTGGTTATGTAGTTGAATGAATATCGAAGACAACGCACGTTTAATGGACGACAGCTAGAAAACACAAAAGCTTACAAAAAGACCTTTTTCACCAACAATTCAGAAAATATGGTGATGCAGAATTTTTGGGTATGGCATAAATGGGTCAAACATGTTAACGTCGACTTGGGAATTATCTATAGTTTTTACTTGTTGTGCCCTTTACCAGTTGTGGCACAGATTGTATGAAGTTGTCGCGCATGTATCCAACACTCAGAAAGACTTTGGGTACAACAGCACTTTTGTTGTACCCATCGATTAAGAATTATATTCTCAATCGATTTAAACATGTTCGTCCCTCTAAAGTCTGGCCGGATATTTTTGCGTTCAGCCTACAAATTGCATTTGATTTTGGCAGGCTGACGTATTTTGGCTCAAAGCTAAATGTTGAATTGAAAATGGGTTGAATCGTACCATTTTGACGACTGCTTCACATATAATGTCCAATTTTGAAATTATCGTTACATGAAAAAAAAAGTACGTTTTAGAATTTATCGACAAAGACCGCTGAGCAATCGTATTGCGACGTATTAAATTAACGGGAAAAATTTGGGATCGCATGGGATAATTTTTAGAACAATTTCCCATCTAACTATTCTATGATGTGAGTTGTTCCATAAGGGCGATTCGGGACAAAAACTTAACCGTACCAAATTAGGATGACGTAGATCTAATTTTTGTATTCCACCACATATAACGATTCTTATGAAAATTAAGCTTTGATATGGCAACAAACTGGTTTATGATGAAAACAGGTTAGGAATAACAAAACAATTGACAAGAATATTAATGTTGCTAAATTCGGAATGCGTTAATTGACGTTTTGGATTCTCTTTCATAGAAGAACTATCTAGCATGAAAAGTGTGCCTTCCCGCATGGAAACAAAAAATAATTTTTATGGCTTTCAGCACGGGAATAAACAAGGCATTCTCTTAAACGATGTGAAGTAGGCGGTCGCCTTGTCTGACTATAATGTGTTTACTTGTTTTAAATGGATAATGGAAAGGTTGGGCAAAGCGAAATCTAAGTTTTCAATTTTTTAAAGTTTTCGGTTGTTAGAGAGCTCGACTTACTCACTTTAAGCATAGCAGTGAAATTATTATTCAATCACATCAAGATTTATTGCTTCAATAATGTTAAAACTTTGTTACATTTTTTCAGCTTGAATGCTTACTAAGTTTTCTCAGCAGGCATCAGGCATGAGGCATCAGGCATCACGCATCTTTGTCATAGCCTTCTTTCAATATTCAAATATATATAATATGCATATTGCTTTTTTGTATGTGTGCGTGAGTGCGTTTATTCACTACTAGATATGCATGTGCGTCGTTTTGTTATTGCCAAAGTTGTCATAACAATGTGTAGAAAATATAACATAATGGTTTTGCTACAGCTTTAGCGTTCGCTGTCACTGTAGCATAGCATCAACGTTGGCATATTCTACTTATGCAAAATATGGCATCATTTCCGTTCTGTATATGAAACCACACAAGCGCATACACATACTTTCATTTATACAAAGACATCATAATATGCATAACATCCGCCATATGTTCAAATTCTCGCGTCTTAAAGTTGCAGAACTGTACATAACATGTACACATATTTTTGTGCCTGCATGTGCTTGCATTTCTGTTTGATTGTTCGCCATGTCAATGTGTATTAGTATGTGACTGAATAAATGAATCTATATAGACGTGATTTGTGGATGGGTGTCTATGTTTATGTTTGTGCAAGAGAATGTACTCAAAAGAACGTATTGACAGTTCATGTTTCTGCCAGAGTGCAAAATGTATTCACATTAGCAACTGTTTTTGAGGAATTGTATACATATATATAGGAATGATAACTAAGCCAAACAGTTAATAGGAATTACAATCTAAAATTTGCTTCGTCCCTCTTTTCTTGCGTTCAATGTCTTTTTCTCATCACATTGCATATGATTAACATGATAAATTTGGGAAAGTATTAAGCATTCTTTCTTCTTTTATGTATGTATATAATTTATATTTCTCTTCAAGATCTATAAACTTTTTTCAAAAAAAAAAAATATATATATATAACTAGCGAAAACAAGCAATCGCGCCCAAGTGATTGTAAAGCACTCAGCCCTTTACAATAAATCAACTTTTGTTAATTTTTGTGAGCGTATTTTCTACAGAATTTTTGGGCGGCTGTATTAGTTTTTATATATACCAATATCTGAGATGAGCATTGCATTGTATGGAGAAATCTAGAAAAATGCTCGGTGTATTTAGAAGTTTTCTTCACTATTACGCGTGGCTGAGTATAAACAGCAAGCCTCATACATGGTTTACGTCTCCAACTAAGAATCCATATTATTTTTAGGAAGTGCATTAACCCCCCAAAATCATTTGGATTTTTTTTCGAGTTAGAGTGATTTTAGTAACATTATTTGCGTTGTTTAAAATGCTAATGAATGAATGAATTTTATGGACTAAATAAACATTGGTTTTTGTTGGAAAAAATATACTCTTCGGACTCAGTACCTTTTCTCTTCCTGAAGACAAGAATTTTCCGCTGGTTTGATGATCTTAAACGACGTCGTACGCACAGCGACCATACTGAACGCAGTGGACGCCGAAAAAGGACATATTTAATTTTGAAAACTCAATATCCAATAATCGAGAAAGGATAGCCAACATCATAGCAAAGACATCGAAAAAGAAGTGTATTCTACTTTGAACAAAATTTGGTGGATGAAAAAGTTGTTTCTCAATGGGTACAATGCAGATCAACTCATGATAAGCCGACGAATGCAAAGTCAACCTAACCTGGTCGCACTCACCTTATTGTGAAGATCTATTCCCCAATGACTAGTACTCATTTGTAGAAAGCAAAAGAGCGCTTTAAGGGAAAGGATAATGATTAACACAAGGGACTGCAGGTCTTGACAAATCGCTCTATAAAAAGATATCGAGACGTTGCAGAAGCGGTGGTAGATTGTCTCGCTATCGAAACCGACTATGTTGATGTTTGATACGCTCCACTCCCGGCGACAGCTAATCAGGAGAGGCGCTATCAGTTAGCTGAATTTCGGTTCCGTAGTAGTTCGTGGTACGCTCAAGTCTCTTTCTTTAATGAAGCTGCAACTCGGGCAAAACAAAGCCCAATATATAAAGAAACAAAAGCATTTATTTAGTAAAATTAACTGTTCAGGAAAATCGTTGTTTAATGCAAATATTTTGCGATAGAGGCGCTGCACAGGCACTTGGCATTCGAACAATTCATAAGGAATGCCTATTTTCATAATTTTAGTTTTTCGATATATACGCAGCCCAAGAATGGCTATGTAATATATATATATTGATATATTGATATTTTTATTAATTATGTAAAGTATCTTTCATCCTTCCCAACTTGATTTGTGCTATTTCTTATGCATGTAAATGATTCTCATTTTGTAATTGAATTGTCACCTTTAACATTTGATACATAAATAAATATACATTTTTACATATTTTTTACATTTTCCCACACCATTGCGGAATTCTTCATATTTATTTAGTAGTTTCGATTTAATGCCCTTATACCCGGTATGTTTTACCCGGTATGTCGCACATAACACAATTCTTTTACAGATTGAATGCTAAAGAAGAAAAAACACACACACTTGAACACACATAAAATTATAAAATACTTTAGTTCCATTTCCATATAGATGTGTATGCAAAGGGAAAAATAGAAAAGAAAACAATCAAATATAGTTGAGAAGACAGCCTCTGTGGCACCATTTCCTTTCTGCCATTTTCATGCACATACAAATCGACAAGTAAGCAAGCAAGGAAGCAAGCAAGCAAACAGGCAGACTTAACCGCCAATAGACCAAAAACTTTACCTTAAGTGTATATGTTATATATGCATATGTGTATGTATATGTATGTATTTCCTTACGTAAGATTCGTATGTCTTACTTTGCTACACACATAGCCATCAACGATAACCAACAACAAAACAAATTGTTGTGTGCTTGTTTGCATATTTAAGCAAAGCCAGTATCTATCTACACGCATTTGTATTCTCATTACTATACACACGTTCATATATATTTGCGTATATATATAGATACATAGTTAGATATACTAAGCAAAATAAGTTTTAGGCTTTTCTCGTAGCAAGAAAAAATGCTTATATTTTGCCAACTTGTCTTAAGAAGCTAGGCGGCAAATATTTCAAATATTCAAACAATTTTAGAAATGTGTAGCAAACAAATTGTTGTATTAGTTGTGAAATTTTATTTAAATGTTGTTTACTTATCTACACATTATAGCTAATGCATAAAAAGAGAGAAAGAAGAATTTATAGACACAGTTAAGATCCAAGACGCACTGTTTTACGTTAAAGTGGGTCGTAATAGTAAACTTCTACTTCAATGATAGCTTAGTTCAATTGTTTTAGCAAACTCGTTCTTAGAGCGGTAGGGACTAATATGGAATTATTCTACGTGAAACAGGAAAGAGGAAAACTGAATCTATGCTTAATCACTTTTATTTCATCTGCAGAGGCAAAATATTGGCTAAGAACATATTGTTTTCGTCACTAGAAGGGTGCAAAAAAAAACAAAGGGCTTTGGAGTCTCTGATTATATATATCTTACCAATTTAACTTGTTAGTAAAATTAAACTTTAAACAAAATGAGAGCGCATGAAAGGAGAAAATTTGGCTCAAATGTTGGAAAAGTAATGAGAGTAAATAAAGATCTGCGATGACTTACACTATCCTGTCATAAAACAAAGGCACCTAGAGTAACTAACGATTCCCGAGAAATTCAACGAGTAAAAGGGTAAACAGAAATTTCAGAATTTCTTAATGGGTTGAACTTTAGAGTCGCGGAACTTTAGTAATATAAATTATACCCCAAGCTACAATAAGTTTGAGAGATGACAGTTGATATATAATTAAAATGAAAAACAACTGTTTGATAGTCGAAAATAATGTGGTTTTGAAAATGAGCCAAGAATTTTGAATAAATTCACTTATTTTTCAATATCGCTTTAATTAAACCGATAACACTTTGCAAACTTGCGTACTGTTTATGGTGAAGACGCTTTATCAAAATTAGCAACAGGCAAATGGTTCGTTCGTTGGGGCTCTGAGAATTTTGATGTTGAAAATATCGAGCACTCTGGTTGACCATTCGTTGAGAATTCTTTGACGTAGTACCAACAATAGTCCGGTACTAAACAGTTGGCTGAAAAAACTTTCGAAAAATTTGGATAAGGCCCGATATTGAGTATTGCACGAATGAAGAGTGAAAAATTTGATCGACATTTTCTTAGAGAGATACAGACTTGTTCACTTGCAATCTTAAAAAGAAAATTCGCTATAAAGTCGTTTTAAGATATGTATATATACATACACTTTTCTGTACCGTATTGTGATTGACGATGAAAAGTGGGTCCGTTATGGTAACTCCAATCGCAAAAACTCATGGATTAGTCCAAGAGAGTCATACATATCGAGACCGAAGCTGAACACTTGCGGCCATAAAAGTGTGATGTGCATATGGTGGGATCAGCAAGATCTTGTGGCTTGCGAACGACGTATTGCAAGCGACGCAAAAAAGACCAGCAATAGCGATTAACAGACGCAAAGCCATTCTGTTGCCTGACAACGCTTTGACACACGTTGCAATAGTTGTCAAATATACACCATTGCAGCTCGAATAAGAAGTTTTAACGCACCCAGCGTACTCAGCAGACAGTGCCTTCCAAGTGCCACTTGTTCACATCGATGCAGCATGGCTTGGCTGGGACGCGGTTTCGAAATCCTGAGGAAGTGCGAAAATGTGTCGATCGCTGCGAAACCAATGTTGTTCTTTCCACACGGTTTCGCCATGTTGCCCGAAAGATAGGAAAGAAGTACGGAACACGATGCAAAATATATTAGCTAATGTATATTGAACCAATTTTTTTCAATGAATGGCTTTTTCAAGTGGAAAAATAATTAGATTATGAATAGCAGAAAAGTAGATCTTTTTAGAGCTTTTCTGGGGCTAATACATATATATAATACATATATATATATATATACATATATTTATATAAATAAACATTATACATATATATGTATGTATATATATATATGTATGTATATATATATATATATATATATATATGTATAATGTTTATACGCATTTATACCACACCAATTAATAAAGCGCGGCTTGACTTTATGAGCCTTACTCTAGAGCATTTGTCTGTGATGAGATATCAGATATGAACTTTTAATGAATATCAAACTTTAAAGAGTAGTTAAACGATATTCTTTGTTGTTTACTAAAAAGCGATGACAGAATTAAAACGAGCACTTCATCTGTTTATTTTTTTCTGATAATCTATGTGTGCGTGATGTTGAAACTCTGCCACATGCTAAAAAAAAAGGAGAAAGAATCTACACTATGTGATGATTATGTGAAAATGAAACTGAAAACTTATAAAATTTACTTTCTCTTGTATCTGTAAGAGCAAGGATGGTAGTATCAGTGAGTTTTGTTAAAGCTCAACCTTGCGTTGTATACATTGTAAGGTTTAATCATCATTTACATTAAAATAACTTGAAAGTCATCAAAAGCCAAAAAACCAACGTGATTGCCAAAATTGTTAAGCTACGATGTATTTATGTATGTGCATGTGTCTGTGTTTATTGTGCTAACGAAAAGCACAAATTAGTAACAGGTGTTTGCTTTGACAACATTTTCAGCGCAAAAACGACACATCATCAGACCTTTTGCACAAATAACAAATACGGGCCCGCATCCATACATATGCATGTAAAGTTAAGCTCACGGGGACGCGAACGAAGAATGGAGACGAAGAAGAAAAAGAAGAAGAAGGAGAAGAAGAAGAAAAAATAGAAAAGGAAAAAGAAACAGCAGCTTAAAGCAAACAAATGAATAAGTAAATAAAAGCCAATTCACTTGCAATCTCCACATAAGGAGCGATGAAACGAAAGACGAGCGCTTTGATAAGACGGATGGGCAGGCGGGGGAATGGATAGATAGATGGTGTGCACCATGACTGACTGAATGAAATAATCCATTAAAAAAAAAAACATGTAAATTGAAATGATGCTCGACAAGAAAAACACAAAAATTAAATATGTATACAAATAAGTCAAGGAGAAAATTTACGTATGACTTTATATGTTGTTACACTTAAGAAAATTCACGTGCCCGTTAAGAGTCTGATTCGCTAAGCGAAGGCGCTGGCAGAAGGTGTAAAGAAAATAATGATAAAAACCTTAAATGCTATCCAAGCACTTATGACGGCTGGCTTCTGTTGCCTGCAGTGTTTAAAAGTCTGATTGACTAACTGACTATGTACTTGGAAAAGCGACATAGAGACAGACAGAGAGCGAGAGAGGCAGTTGTACATTAAATGTGCTAGTATGTATGTAGCGTTTGTGTAAGAAAGTAAAACATAATTTAATTTCATTATCGCTTTTATTTATGTTTTTATTTATGTGAGAGTGTATTTTTGATACATACTCTTGAAGTAACAACAGCTACCATTAGAGGGTGCATTAACAACAATGCCGATGATAATAACAATAATAATGATAATAATAATAATGATGATGGCATGACATGCTTCCCTTTTTAAAAAAAAAATGTTTTGTCTTTTTTTTTGATGAACTTGTCTACGCAAACACCTTAAACATATGATAAATATAGTCGAAGTAGTGAATGAGTATATACACCTTTCGATGTGTGTTTGAGACTCTGTCTCTTTGCTCCTAAGTCATTTGTTTGTTGTTTTATGCTTTTAACTTTATGCACATTTGCAAGTTAATAGATCGTCTAACGCTTATCGTTTATGTGTTGTAATAAATAAAGTAAAACGCAAACCAAGATTTATTGCGGTGAAAAGGTGCATATGTGTGTGAATAAGTGCGACCGTGTGTTATTAATTTTCCATAAGAAAATAAGAAAAAAATAAGAAGAGAAGAAAATTTTCGCACTTGCACTTACGCGGAAATTAAATTTGTAACCAAAACTAAGTAAACGATACACTTTATATGTAAGATGGGAGACGTGGAAGAAGAAGATGATATTGAATTTTTTATTATTTTTGTTTTCCTGCTTCTTCATGCTTATTAGGAAAGTGTCTACTGATCAAAGCTGAAGGTTAAGAATGAAATTTGGTTGAAAACTTCAAAAATTTATTACTAAGATTAGATGTTAAGTACGATACAGGGCGACTGTAACGCATTAACCCTTCAGTGCATAGCGATATAGATCTACATCGTATGTTTAAAACTTCTTGGCTCTTTACGTGGCAACCTTTTCATGGCGTGTTTTTTTTAACCGTTCAATGCATATCGGTGCCAATTTTATTTTATTGTTAATTAAATTTATTTTAAAATTAAGTGGAACTGGAATGCAGACAATTGCCAACAATACACATTTAAAGTGTAAAATATTTGGTTTTGCATATTATTTGTTGCCTGTCTATAAAGCACTTGGCTGCAACTAATCCATCTGTCTTTCTGTCGCCCTGTTAGAGGGCATTCCCTAAAAAAAAAACAAAAAAACCTTTGGAATAACAGGACATTGACTATGTTGGATCCCAAAGATCCCAAAGATGAAAATCATTATCAATATTTCGATCACATTACTCTGACTACTCTGCGATAAAGTGTTTCCGTCTTAACTATTTAAATGAAAACCTTGCTCGACCCGCAATATTTTTATAGCTTTTCCGTGGTTTTATCCATTTTGCATCTTAAACGATGTTTTAAGTGATTTAATTTTGATTTCTTAAGTAAAGGCCAGAGCTCTAACGTACCTCAACGAGACATTAGAAGGTCTCTTTTTTCGATTGTGTTAGCACAGCAAGCTTGAACAATGTTAAACTTTTCACATTTCAATCGAAAGTACGTCTTTTAATAAAAAAAGATATACATTTAATAATTCAGATAGTCGTGTACATTTGCATCATATATATATATTTACGTATATAATATTTTTAATACGACTAATCACGCGGAAAATGTTCCCTCCTCGCAGGACAAGATGCGGGTCAGAAGGAAGTGAGGAACGGTAGAGACGTAGGGAGAAAGTAGTCGCACCCTAGTTTTTTTATTTTTTTTTTACTCAGCGAGCTGGAGGTAGAAAATCTTCAAAAAATACTGCTGGTTCTTAGTAGCAGCAAATACGACTTCTACATACTAAAAACTACCCGCCCACACATTTCTTTTACCACTCTCCCCTGCGGGACCACCGTTAGGCATTACTTCGCGGAGGCTGGTTGTCATTAGCACGCTTCCGATGATGGGACCTCAGTGGAATACACTATTGGCTTCCACTCCCTCTGCTCTCCACCCGCTGTCTTTCAAGTCGCCGTAGTTCTTTCAGCACTCTGCTTAGAAAGTCGCCTATTGTGCTCCAGACCTCTTTGCTGGCAGTTAACCCTTCCAATATCTCACTCGGTTTTATTTGGGGTCTGACATCCTCGAACCTTCCGCAGCGAAAGGTGATATGCTCTGCATCTTCGTTCGTGTCCGGGCATGCCGGGCAATTCCGCGAGTTGTGGTGCCCGAACCTGAACAGGTACTTTCGAAAACAGCCGTGGCCAGTCAGGAACTGGGTGAGGTAGTAATCTACCTCACCGTGTGGCCTTTTGCTCCATTGCCTTATATTTGGGATAAGAACGAACCTCCATCTTCGTTTCGTTGTTCTTTCTAAACGCGATTGCCAGGTCTTAATCGACGCTAGCCGCTCTTCTTTTTTGATAGCCTCATTTCGTCTGCCAAGATGTCGATTAGCATGGTGCCAGCAATCACCAGGGCAGCATCCTCCGACATTGTCCGCAATCCGCATATTTGCCTTAGCGCACTAAGACGATATATTGCCGCCAGCTTTCGATACACTGCCTTCACTGTGAGCGCACCGGCCCAAACTGAGCTTCCGCACATTATGACCGACGTTATCATCGTGGCTACTACTTTTCGATTGGTGAATTTTGGGTCTCAATATTTGGCATGATCCTTGTTAACGACGCGTCGATGCCTGCAGCTTTCTTAGCCGCGTACTCAACGTGGTGCTTAAAGTTGAATCGATTGTCGAGCATAATTCCAAGGTATTTCAGTGCAGGAGATGACCGCACCGTTTGCTTCCCGACTCGTATGGAGCATGGTTCCACGCGCTTCCGGCTGCTTATTAGTACCGCCTCAGTTTTATGCTCGGCTAGCTCTAGCCTCGTCTCATCGAGCCACGCCTTCACTTTAACGATAGCCTCGTTAGCCCTCGTTTCTACCTGCGTAACGCATTTTGAAACAACTGCGATTGCTATATCATCGGCAAAGCCGATAATCGTTACTCCGGCAGGAAGGTTCAGCTCAAGAACACCGTTGCACATTATGTTCCACAAGAGAGGACCAAGAAGTGATCCCTGGGGAACACCCGCCGTTATTTTATGGGACTCTTTTCCGTCATCACTATCATACACTAGCGTGCGGTCCGAAAGGTAACTTGTTATTATCTCAAGTATATACCTTGTAACCTGCATTCTTATGAGCGCTTTACAAATAATCCCCCAGTCCGCTGAATTGAAGGCGTTTTTCACATCTAGCGTAACGACGGCGCAGTACTTTTTCTCACCGCCCCTCCATCGATCTGCGGCTATAGCGTCTGAAGCAAGCACCACGACATGGTTTATGGCATCTATCGTAGACAGTGCTCTTGTGAATCCGTACCGGTTATCGAAGAGAGCTTTTCATCGACCACAACCAGCAGGCGTTCGTATACGACCCTCTCCAATGCCTTGCCCATTGTATCTAGAAGACAGATGGGTAGGACCTTCCATTCGTCTGGGAATGTCCTTTCCTCCAGACACTTTTACAGCATCATCATGAAGACGTCTAGCCTCCTGCGTATCGCTGCCTTGTCGCACCATAGTGTATGTGTGTATGTGCGTGTGTTTGTGTGTGACTTTTAAACCAATATTTTCAATAATATGCTATAGCTTTTACTAGGGAATATTAATATGAAAAAATATGTTATTTTCCTTCATCCATAAGCTGTTGCGCTTCCAATTTTGTTTTTATTTAGTTATTAGCCCTTTTTTTTAAATATCTCAGCATCCTATCTACACTGATTTAAGGAAGGCCTTTGACCACGAGCCACGACTGGGGAAGTTGTGTCGTTTAGGTTTCCTTCTACATTTTGTTGGTTGGTTGTCTTTCTTTGTAGACGGTAGATGGTTTTTGGTGCTTTTCAACTCTTATCAATCTTGTCACTTTAGGTGTCCCACAGGGAAGTCACTTGTGACCGATTCTTTTTTTATTCTGTATGTCAACGATCTCCTCTTAGCTATTAATTCTGCCCGTACGCAAATGTTCTCAAACTGTTCTTTCCTGTTAATTCGGAAACTCAATCATGCCTCCTCCAAGCTGACGTATATAATTTGATAACGTGGTGCCTTCAAGTTCATGTGGTTAAACCGAAAGAAATATAAGAAGCTGTCATTTTCGAGGCGTAACTTGTTCGCAAGGGAAATATTTTATAGAGCCACTTAGGCTGTAGAGCGCGGATTCACTTCTGGAGCTAGGTAGCTTGTTTGATCATAAACTTCGACTCACTTTGGACGTTGAATATTCTGTGAATAAAGTTAGATCAGTGCTCTGCTTCATCAAACGCTGGTCAAGGGGATTTAACGACCCATATGTGACAAGGAGACTACACGTCAGCTTAGTGCGCCTTGCATTGGAATACGCTTCGGTCGTATGATCACCGTCGTATAATTGGCATGTGAATTCTATAGATTCTTTGCAGAAGCAGTTTCTGCGTTTTACTCCAGGAAATTTGTGTTGGGACCCATGTGTCCCAAGAGTAGGTGGCTACTTATGTCCTTGCCGTCACTTGAGGGACGTACAATCGTGTCGGGCAAAGCTAATTAATAATGCAAGAAACTTCCTTTTTACTAAACTTAACCAACGCAGGTGAAATTATAAGCTTTTTAATCCACTTACGATTCTCTGTAGCAATCTAAATGAGGTTTGTAACCTAGTTTCCTTATCCGATCCCATTAAGACTACTCTTTTTAGTTCCTATGCACTGCCGATGTCTTACCTAACTAGCAGTTAAATCCTATTATTCGGAATTTTAATACGGGATTATTTTCTCATATATGTTTGTGTTAATTGTCTCTTGTTTTAAGACTTTTTCTGCTTGTATTGTAATTAGGCTAAGTCTTCAAATGTATGAATTTTGCAATCCAGCTGAATCTTCGTTGGTCTTGAATTCTGTATTTATAAAATTATATAAATAAATAAACAAAGAAATGTAGATTGCCACGTGTACAACATTTTTTCCAAGACTGATTGGTGCTGATTGGTTTTACGTAAGTAACTTCTACAAGCTGGCCCGCAATTTTGTGCTCAATATTTTCGTTTCAAAAGTCTTAATTCAACTAATATCGAAGCTAGTAAATAGTTTTTATTTTAAAATGTCAGCTCCTCCTAGGCGGCAGATTTTAATCGTAGTAATCGACATGTTGTGACCACGCCAGGAAAGGAAAGACTACGTGAAGAAAATCCATAAAATAAGATTACGCCATCGGATGACAAACATGGGAAGCAGTTCGAAAAGCCCTGAACAACGTATGAATAAGGAATTTCGATATAAATAATATGTACCGCAATTTCTTACAAAAGAATAAAAGCAGCGCCGCGAGAATATTTTAATTGAGGGTCTGGCAATGCTTCACCGCAGGAAAGGCGAATGTTTAATTCGATTCATTTATGCGAGGAAGAAACACGGGTCAATAGATTCATCCTTCGCCCCTGAGATGAAAGTAAAGTCACAATAATGTACTGAGAGAGAACTGAGAGAATTGGCTCCAAAGAATTCTGAAGAAAGTGCCGCCATCTGGACTGTTCATACCGTCAGTCTGCTTTGGGCGTGAGCGGGATAAATTTCCACGTTTCACTAAAGAAAAAGAGTAGCTTTATAAAAGATAATTCACCGGTTAACATATTAATTGCCAGATTTAGCTCTCGTCGGTTTATTTTCTCTCTACAAAGGAGAAAAAATTTCTCATTGATAAAAGTTTGGCCAACAATCAAGACATGGCACTTGCGAGCAATGGCTGCCTTCTTAACGAGCTCCGCATATCCCCTGGCAAAGGTGTATCGAACTAAAAGTGGATTATATTGAGAAACGAAGATTTCTTTCCCAAAAATTTGGCGTCTCCTACGTCAGATACATTACTGCTCCAACAACTTTCGTAACCAACAGACATACTTGTTTAGTAAATAGTTAGGCAGAACCTCCTTAGCTAATTATGAGCGAAAGCAAAGATTGGCTGAGTTAATTGGTGACTTTAAAAAGAGAAATAAATACGACTGAAATAAACACTTGAGTTGGGTAAATTAATTTTATCCTTCACGCTAGATGGGAATATAAGCTTATAAAATTTCCGCTGAGTATTTCTATATCTTAGTAAGATTCTTATATATGTCAAATTTAGAACTAATGTAGATTTGGTTAAATGTCTTATCTAAACTGGAATTTTTTCCACACAAATATCACTTTCGTTTAGGTGCACATTTTATGGCATCAAAATGGTTTTTTCACTTGGCTTTGCTTGAACATAAATACAATTTCGCAATACCGTACGAAAAACATATAAATTTATTGCTTGGCATATCAATTTTTTTTTTTTTAAAGTGGAATTTAATAAGCGGGATGTTATGCGTATTAAAGGTTCATGGCGCATAGAAACAGGCCTCAGAGAACTCATAAGCTCTTCATGCTTTTAATTTTTGTAAGCGGTACATATGAGAACAATTCTTGACATCGCACGTTGACTATGACCGAAGCATTTTTTTTCTTTAAATTTTCTTCATTAGTATCCTATTTTACCCTACTTCACTCAATGTCAACATTATTTACAGATGAGAACATAAAACTTCAGGGCCGACACTCATCGTTGCATCCGCAAAAGTATTGAAACTTTGCATTTTTTATGGGAAATACATTTGATATCTTAATATTGTTTATTGATCTGAAATGTCCGAAGCGATTGGATGAAATGAAATAATTTCCTATAGAAGGGGATGTATTCCTTATTAGATGCAATTTTTTCATAAATATTTACGATTGCCCTCAAATCTCCAAATTCGGAAGAAATTGTCGATATGAACATATGAGCTTTACGAATATGTAGATGTAAAAATATTATTTGGAGCATATAGTGTTTGGCACATGTAGTGTTGTGGACCGAGCAATATTTTAGAATGACTTTTTAATGACTATTTTCCCCATAACTAAAAAAAATTGCATTACACAATTTATCTTAACAAATAAAACAGTTATATCCAGCTAAGGTCGAATCTTTTACCCCCATCATCTCTATCTTAAAGAAAACTCGAAACAACAAAAAAAGGAAGGCAATAATGAACTTGAGATTTCCATTCCATGTCTTTTTTAATTTCTTTTTGACCATTACAGCGCTCCTGAGTGATTGGTCCCATCAAAAAAAAAGAAGATATATATATATAAAATGTGTTTATATAGATACATGTATAATGACCTTTGTTTTGAGTGGTTCGATCCAAACCATTTTCAATTGTATTCGCTCTTGAAAAAAAACTTGTAAATTTACTAAGTATCTCAAAAATTTCTACATGTAGGTTGATTAGAAGAAATCAAGACAGACAGACGGACATATGAACTTAAATCCCTTGGCAAAATAACTTTGTATAATAAAAGTCGGGTTTGTCTCAAGTCCTTCTGGGTATTGCATACATTGGTACAAAGTTAATATTCCCTTGTGCCATAACTGGGGTCGTACAAACCAAATCTCATAAAAGAACACCGAACAAAAACGAGTTCAGCTGAAAACTGGTTGAAGTAGCAGATATCCAATTTCAGACTTTTTCAGTGTAAATATGCGTACGATTTATAAAAAAGAAGAACAAAATTATAATAAAATAAACAGTCATTAACATATCTATACGTTACGACATGAGTATACAACATAATAAGTATACAAAATAGACATGAGTTGTCTTTTAATACAATCGTTGTAAGAAATTATATTTATTATTGTTGTTGTTTTTATTAAAATGATTCTTTATTTCATCGCCATTAAAAAAAAAAGAAAAGAATTAAAGATAACAGTCAGACGCAGTTCTAAAAGACTTTAACAAACCATAAAATGGCGCCTATACAAGCATAAGCAATAGACATGTAGACCAAGCAATAGTCACATTACATATACTAGTGCGAAAGTATTCTCAGAGACGGATAATGAGGGCTATAAGTTATTGATATACACATAAAACGAATCTATTCAAATTGGAAAAATTAAATAGATGCTTAAAAGAGAAAACAAAAAAAGGAAGAAAATTGCATCAATTATTACGGAAGAAACATTAGAAATAAATAACTTTTTATATTTATTAAGACTTTTTTGAGTATTCTTTTATTTGCGATTGATTTTTCATTAAAGAAACCACTGCTTTCCTTTGGCTTTCTCCGTACGAAACCAACATTTCTTTACTAATGACTAAAAAAACAAAAACAAAGAGGAAAAAAACCAGTTTGCTTAGTAAATCATTTAATCGTTTATGTAGTTCTTCTGTTGTAAACTAAAAGCTAAGAAAAGCTTCATAGTATAGAGCAATTATAGTATTTCAGCCAAAGATTGCTTGCGGGAGGCGGCGAACAGAGGGTACTACCGACACTTAATGACTACTACAACTGTCTATGTCTTTTCCCCTTTACATGCATAGATATACATATATAGATTTATGCTAAAGCTCTTTTATTTTATAACGGTATACCAAATTTGTCGCTTGGTTTGTGACATTTTAGAAGTTTGAAACACAAATCCTTAAAAGTTGACTCGAATCCACATAAAAGAAGTTGCGTGTGGAGTTAGAAATGTGATTTGATTGTTTAATGTATACTTTCTAAAGCTCAGTATATTCGCAGCAATGCTTATCAACTCGTTTATTTCGTTTCTGATATTTGTCTCGAATACTTGTTTAGGACGTCTACGTTTTCTACGCTTGATATGAAGTGTTTGTTTGAAGACAGTCAGGTAGTACATGGAGAATTTACGAAACAGAACATTTATTATTATTATTATTGATTTAACCAGAGAAATAAATTCTTGCACTAAAGTCTTAAAGCATTAGCATCTAAAATTATCGGCTTTAGTGAAAACTCTACCGCACTGGAGCTTTGAGACCACGACCATTGAGTTGTAAGCCGAGATTCTTTGCCTTCAACCATTTTATGTTCGGTGTCTATGATTCGTCTTATGGTTAGTGTATGGGAGAAACGAAAACCAAAACGATTTTCATTTTGATGTATAGTTTGGTATTGCTGTACAATTATGTACAAGCATTTAAAAACATGAAATGCTTATATAAAAAAATTTTATGGATTATTTCTCTTAAATAAGTAGTATTTTTGTTTTTCTTATTCATTGCGAATAAAAGCAAAACCAAAAAAAGAAAAGCTTGTAAAAAGAAAAAAGCAAAAAAGATGAAACACTTTGAAAAATCTGACTAATGATGCAGAGGCAGAACGTAGAAATTATCATTATTTATATGTATTTACAGCTGATGCCAAATGCTTCTCGGTATTCATGGACATTGCAGTCATAAATAGACAGAAGAGTTGCAAGAATAGTGTGTAGTAGCAGTAATAGTTTATGAAGCAACAATTCACTACTGAATCATTTACTGTTAAAGCAATGCAAAAGTATTGTATTTAATTAGCACAATGATAACAATAACAACAAGAACAAAATTTTTCCATTTTCACTTATAAGAAATGCTATACTATTCCATATATTATATATATATATATATATATATATATATATATATATAATGTAATAAAATTTAATTAATTATTTCTTAGTGGCAAGATATAATTACAATTGCATTTGTTGTTGCTATTGCTATCGCTGGCTGGATATAAGTTTACATTATTTATTGTTAAAATATGAAAGTTGCGTTATTCTCGCTTTAAATCCCATCAGATCATCGTTATGAATTTTATTTTAATGATAGCAGTATATCTTTTAGTACAACAATAGCATTAGTGTACAATGGAACAAAGTGTAGATGATTGAATGAAGTGTAGTTGCATAGTTTTTCAGATAACTAATATACGATGTATCCGTGTATTATGTCATTAAAGCAATTCACACAAATTACGTTTACGAGGTCTGAAAATAAATTATATTCTTTCTTCAAGATCTTACAATTGACAAATGATAGAGTTTATGTTAAACCATTTATTTTGCGAAAATGATAAAGCATACGCCAAAGATATTTCAGTGATTATACCCATAAACACTAGTATTCGGCCCCGGGGGTAAGACTCAAGACGGCCAAATCCAATGGTCGTGGGTTTCGAATCTCATTGCCGTAGACCTTACCTTACCATACCTTATAAGTAGTTATATATTCACATATAGTTACTTGGACTTAGGTTGGTTTTGAACCCTTTAGGCCTAAGAGATTCATACTTTTCACTTTATCTTTGCTGTTCTTGCTTTCCAGATCGATAGCTTATGACGTTGTATACTATTTATTTTACCAAGTGCTTGTTTTTCTGATTCATGTCATAGTGCAATATTTAGACTTATGTTCACGCATTAGTACTTTAAGCCGAAAAATATGCTAAGAAATTGTTTACTTTGCAACTGGAATATTTCTCTTGACATATGTAGCTTAAGCCTTTAACTTTAGGAGTTGCGCTTCACATATCTATATATATATATATGGTTGGTGAAATGTATAATTGAACCCAGCAATAAATAATTAATATTACTAATATGATTACGTCATGTTTGCTTTGAATTCACATACATACCTAGATTTACAGCTGTGTCAGCATGTACGTATAGTGTGACAAATTTAGTATATCAACGTCTCTCAAGGACAGCCATAAAACTCATGTAAGATCAAAGAAGTTTTTTTCAATCATTTCTTGGCGGAAATAACAAAGATTAATCGGTAATGTATTTGTTGATCTCGTTATTCCAGTACCAATAGAAGTAAGTTAAGTTCGGTTTGTCATAAAATTAGGAGTGGTTAGCAGGCTGGCGAGACCGTCAAAAAGGGTGGGGAGGTGCGGGGGGAAGTATAAACTTTCCTTCCTCAAAATTGAAATGTAAAATAGGTTAACTTGCTGTCTGCGACTGTGCGGTGATAACTCTATTGCGATGCCGAACTGATCGCAGTAGTTATTATTCAAGGAATAAAAAAGATGCGATTACTTCGCAGATATGATCATCGAACAACGCTACCGTTTGTTAAATTTGCTGAGACGTTTATATACAACTTGATCTCTCCTCATTTGTATTGTCCATTTATTGATTAGTTATAAATTTACTCCGCACTTAGCGGAAATTATAATTGCTGACACAGCATTGAGTCTTTTGTAAGGTCACACTCTATTTCATTTGTACACAGTATGATATTAAATTTTTGTTTATTTAACATTTTCAAATTTATTGACATTTTTTATGAATCGTGTTAACGAAGGTGTACTCTAGATTAGATATACTAGGCGTTCACAAGCTGAAATTTGATAAATATCGTTTGCACAGATCTAGAAAATGTGGTCCATGTTTGTCCACAGAGGAATTTGGAACGATTCAAAACATTGAAATGAGGAAAGTTTAGAAATATAACGCGCATACGAGAATCGATATTGAACCATTCTGGCAGGAATAAAATTTGGTAAAATAATAATCGCCCGCTGATCATCCATAGGCCGCGCATGGAATTGATTTATAATCATTAAATATTTAGCTGATGTATGTGGATATCCAAAGCCCATCCTAGAAGGAATATTTATTCTGCTTGAATATACCCACTGTTATGGATTTTCGGCGTCGTGAAAATTAAACATTATAAGTCGCTAAAATTTGTGAAAAATATATGATAACATATCTTGTATTGTAGTGAGACAACGCATTTAAACATTCCTCCGGCTCTCTTCCCACTGTTGGAAAAGTATCGAAATTTTGCACTTACAGGTAGACAGTCTCTGTAAAATAAATGGTCGAGCTCTTTTCATCTCACTCACACGCATTATTCCAGTGTATTCTAATGGAAGGTCAGACTTAGTAAACGTTGTATCACACTTCAGAAAGATTGTGGAGAAAATATTTACAATTTATTAAACAAAATTACGTAGAGGCTAATTTGCGCTTTAAATAAATTTATTTCAACTCATATTTTCCCACCTGTCCGAAATCAGATTTAATTAAATTGCGACTTACATTAATAAATGGAATATCTTCATTTGTGTTATTAACACAATTAAACATCCTAATAAGTGCTAACAATGGACAGCAATAGTTGTCACTTAAAGCTACATATCATTTATCACACAAGAATAGAAAGCTTTTCTCCATATAATTCATGTACGCACATAAAGACAATAAATAAAGCAAAAAAAAAAAAAAATAAAAATAAAAAAAAGGAAAAGAAAAAGAAAAAGCAGAACGTAAAATCTTCTCTAATCTTGTTAGCCTTGAATAGCATCTGATGTCTACCAGTCAGCCTACCGCTGGCATATACAATTCAACTTGTAGGCTTAGGAGGATTATAAATGTTAAGATGAGCTTTAATTAAAATACAAAGAAGAAAAAACTAACGCAAAGAACAAAAAACCCGAAAAAAATTAAGAAAGAGAATATTTTGCTAATAAAGCAGTAACAACAATAACAGCAGCAGCAGCAGCAGTAGCAGCAGCAGCAGAAGCAGTACCAGTAGCAGCATCAAGATTAAATGTTAGAAAACTTCTAAGCATTTGCATTCAAGAGTTTCTCTCCTAAAGTATTTGAATACGATATCTTACACAACGCTAAAGGCGGTTAATATAATATCAAAGCAAGATTTAGCCCTTTACACTTACACTTACACTTAAAGGTGTATTGGTGGGTTTTAGGTTATTTCCTAAAAACGTTGATGAAAAACAATATTTTTGTCCATCGGTCTCCCAGAGCGTTAAAATGTCAAATTTTCAGCGTTTTTATGCCAAGGAATTATCATCATTCTGTGTTATCGGCCCCTTATTGTCGGCGCGTGTTGTCACTATTGTTATTATTATTATGACTGTGATTCTAATGCGATTTTAGAGAATTTTATTAAAATTCCCTCGTGTATTCCCTTTCAAATTTTGTTTACGTTTTATGAATGACGCTTTCGCGTTAATGATACGAAAAACAAAAAAAACAGAGTCAAGTAAAATGTGACAAAAATGACAGACCTTCGCAACAAGACCCAGAGAAATTAATGATGAGAAATACGGCCACACAAAAATTTGTATAAAATAATAATAACAATAAAATTAATAATGATACTGATGTATACAAAAGGTCATGTACATCATGCAGTGTGGTAACTGACAACATCGAGTTGAGTTTAATATTAGCACTAAACAATAACATTTCAACAGACCACAAAAGTATGACAATGAAAACCTAAAAAAAAGAAAGAAAAAATTTCTTTTTTTAACAAAGAAAGACTAATTAGTGGGAATATTTTAATAGAATGTGCACCCAAACCCACGCATATTTTATAGATCGCTGCGTAGACTGTGTGCTTTTTCATGAAGAGCGCCCTTCTTCTACCTCTCTATACTTTGTTTTCGATAAACTGATTTTTTCGCTAGCTTGCTAGGTTGGTAGCCTTCTCTGCAACTACCTAACGGTATATGTAATTTTTTCTCTAAAAATACTTGAAAAATGTGTTACGAAGATATTTACACTGTAATTAATAAAATCGGTTCATAACCGATACCATGACATAGAGGCATAAGGCATAGAGGCATTCTCGTTGTTATGAAGGGAGTATGTCGCTTTGAATTTTTCAGACATTCGCTCATCCCGCACTCAGACAATTGCAACGAACGGGATAAAAGAATCTAAAACGAAAGATACCGAGGTGTAATACACACATATCTTGACAACTAATTAAAGCATGTAATCTTTTAAAAATTTTATACTTTTTTCTCTCTCCTCTTCATTGTCTTTTTTCTCATGTTTTAAGTATTTAACCGATGTTAAATTCCTTTAGAAATTTTTCAAATACTTTCTTGGCATTTTTTTTTCTTCTTGCACCCTTCCATTCCTCCATCCGTGTTTATTTCAAATGTGATGTATTGTAATATAATTGAACTTGACTCTTTCTCTTGTATATACTGCAGACACACCTAAGCGTATATAACGCTGTTAATGATTAACACCAAAGAAAATTTTGTTTGTTTTATAGCGAATTTTGAATGCTCGTCGGAAGTCATAGCAAACATATTAAATAGAACATAAGGTGTAGGGGGGCATGGACTAAGAGGTTTACCGTTTACGTTTAGAAAGTTTCTTAATTCCACAATGAAGAAACATTTTCTTCACATTTTGTGAAGTTTGTGCGTTACAAACAATATAACAAGTTTTATAATCTATTCGCCAACCCGTTAAAGATGCATATAAAATGTAAAAATTGTTTTCCAATTGTGAAAAATTATGTCGTGTTATTTTCCTTTTTTCTTCTTTTCACTATCCCAAGGGGAAAAACCTGAAAGTATTTGTCTTAGTGGAAGACTACGCCTTTCAATCGTTAAATAAATTAAGCAATAAAACGTTGAAACAATGAATAGAAGACAGAATCACAACCGTCTAAAAGAATCCATTAACAACATGGACATAGATGTCAAGCATCATTGACAACACAAGAATTGTCTAAAATCTTCCATGAACCTTTCTCTGACTCTGAATTTTTCTTTTCGTTGCAAACGTATAACTGTAAATGTCTTTATTATGTCAATGCTTTGTTACAATATCTCTATAACATTTTTGCAACAATTTTTGTATACATTATCTATCTCTTACGCTGTGTTATAGTGATGTATCGCCTCTTGAGTGTTTTCCATTTAAAATTGTTTCATATTTAATGATAGATGGACATTTTTCGTATACACTTACACTTACACTTGCACTTAACGAACAAATGTCAACTATTCAATGTCAGATATTCAAGTTATTGAATTTTATTCTAATGACGACTGCCACGAACGAAGATTAATCCAATCATTTCAATCATTAACTGCATATCGTTAATAGTGAGACTTTTTTTAATGGAGCATTGAAAGTTACAATAAAAAGCAAAGGTAAAAAAAGAGGGTTCTTTTCATAGTTTGCAAATTTCTCGTTGCTTCCAAACTCATAACTGGATATCTCGACCCGGAGCAAACGAAAAGAGAAAGCCACAACATTCAGTTCTCCCTTTTTTTCTTATTAACTTAGTAGTTGCTTCGAATTATCTAGAATCGAAAGAAAACCTTTTATCACCTGAAAAAAAGGTTTTTCTTTGAAATTTCGAGCTCTTCTTCAAGCGCTCCGAAAAGACTATCCATGCTGGAAGGCTACACCCTAAAATCTTACATTTAGTGGTGACTAACGTTAATTTACAACACTTTTTATGCAAAAATATGTTATTGTAGCTTCATCAATACGACCATTAAATGGATATGAGCCTGAGACCGATTCGAAAGGGTGCGTCCTTCTACCAAGAAATTAAAATATTATGATAAAGTTTTGGATGTTAATTACGAAACTGTCGGAAGTCGTAAACAATATTGTACAATGCTGAGCTTGGCAGATAGAGCAAAAGCGATAGACAGGCTGTACCCTAACGATAAGTTGCGTTAAGAGAATGGGGAACTGTACAAAGGTCCTAGTATTGCAGGCGAGTTGCAAAAGTTTATAAACAATTTATTGTAGTAAAAAATCGCATGTCCGTAATACACTTCGAAACTTTAAATGCACCTTCCGCGAAGTACCCCCCTTTAAAACCGCAAACAGTGTAACTCCAACAATTTTCATTCCTTTCATTCGAATATTGTGCAGTATTTTTAACTTGAATTTTTCCAATCAAATGCAGAGTAAATTTCAAAATTTTTTTAAAGCAAACGATTGCCTTGTGTTGTCAATCACAAAATCAATCAATATTTTCAAAATGCGTTACGCAATTCTCTCTAGCCAAGTTATGTGGGTTAAATTACCTTTTTATTTTTTATGCCAGTTTTGCGCGGACTACAATGTATGCCGCAGTGTCCTTCGAATTACGCATATCCCAGAGTTTTTAATATTTTTCAAAAACAATTAGTTTTTAATACAGAAGCATATATTTATAAAGGCCCCCGAATACTGTAGTTCTGTTACCTTTTCTTCCTTTCCAAAAAGATTGCTAAAAACCGATTTCCTAATCCAAACGTATTGAATGCAATTATATTGAATTGGAAGCTCACAATGATTACGAATATCAGTTCGAGGGAATCAATTGCGCTCTCAGTTAACAACACTCGATAACAAAGGAGAGCCATGATAAACATTATAATAATAATTCAAGAGCGGGGAAAATTGAATCATCAGTTCGACGGCCGGATGACTGCAAGCAAAAATAACCAAGCTTAATCCCACATCTCTCGAGACGAATCTTCCTGTAGATACAATCACAAGACAATTATGTAAAGCCAACATATTTATACAGTGGGTATTAAAGTTTCGTCTAAAGCCGTATAACGATTTTCTCTTCTTTCCTTTCCGTTTATTTAATTTAATTTAATGCAATTAAATTTCGTAAAGAGATTTATTTGCCATTCATTTAAGCATTAAAATAAGGAAAAAAAGAAAAAACTAAACGACCCCAACCACTGAAACCTTAAAGTGATGTTAACGCGTGCGAAAGCATTTGATGAAAGCAATGCTGCTATATGCGTACAGCGAAGAGGAGGACTTTGAAAAAAGGCTTTGCGTAAAAGTTTCTAATTTCATTTCTCATTTTACATGCTTCCATTATGTTTTCTTTTCTGTTTTTTTTTTTTTTTTTTTTTTTTTTTTTTTTTTTTGTTTTTATAGAATAAGTATTATTTGCGTAAATGATTATTTTACGGCTTATAGTGTAGAGCACCGGTCATGTGCTTGACTGTTTTAATTTAACTAGAAATTTGCATTATTAAATAATAAATGTAAAAGAAAAAATCGAAAGGGTAACTTTAGGAAAAAGTTTGGGAACATCGAAGCATTTTTAATGCTACGTAGATAATGTTAATATTTCCAATTCGTCTCGGCCTAGCTCCGTCACGAATTAGACGAACCTGTCGCACGCAGTGCTGTCCCCAATATCGTAGGAGTTCCTTATTCGTCATAACGTGAACATATATGATGTGTTTCAGAATTATTTCATTCAGAAATTGATCACTTAGCCAAACGTATAGGCTTGATTCGATCATCTTTCACACATCGACCAAACACCAATACCAAATTTAAATTATATTAATATATTTGCACGCTGTGCACGTTAAAATACCCTGAAGTCGTTGTAATCCCTTAGGCATTTTGAAAGGGGTGACTGGTTTGCGAGCTGGTGCTCAACTATTTAGTAACAGCTTTCTATAACTGTAACGCAAAGTTTCTTTCGGCAGCGGAATTCGCGTATACTTCCACAATCCGCATAACACTTAACCATTTGGGACGCATCCATTAGGCGTACCTTTTTCTCTTTCCTTTCTTCTTCTCTCTTCTTCGAGAACGTTATCGTATTACGCGTATCGATCATATTATAAAAAAGAAAAAAAAAAAAACGCACCTTTCTCTCAACGACAATGATGGCAGACCTTTAACGTAACAGGAGAGAGCGATACGTGAGTTAATTGGAAATGAAAGAGATTGCTTGTTCGAGTATATCTTGGAACGGTATATTTTCTGGCGGTCTCGTACTGGCTGCTCGAGAAAATGTACATGGGGCTCGCCCAGTCCAGAGACGAGAAATGGCCCATATTTCTTTTTTTACTTTGGTATTTTAATTGGGGGAGATTTTCTTACTTACTGGGGGTTGTCGCTTCACATTTGAACCATATGTCACGAGGCACAGTGGACTTAAGCATACATATGCAGCAGCCTACTTAAATCACTAGGCACAGTTATATTCTTTCTGGTAATCTGATCCCACGAGAGCTAAGCAGTCCCCGGTATGTTGTGGTATTGACCTGGCTTTTGCGAACGACCTTTTAGAGCGAGTTCCGTTGGGGCTTCGGTTCTGCTGAAATTTT